>JAIFZK010000013.1:16040000-16052500 GCA_027481765.1 Tenualosa thibaudeaui
ACTGCCAGTGGAGTTTTAAATAGACCAAGAGATGATATATTCTCACAGTGCTCTGCAAGCATTTACATGAGAGTTTTAACAGAAAGTAGAGCCACTTTGCCAAGTAGTTCAATGATCTTAAACCTACCCTTTCCAACCATCCCTCACTCACTTTCTCACCTGCACACACACGTACACGCACACACACCACACCCTTCTTATCAAAACACATACTTTTTCACACTTGTTCACACACACTTTGACACACACACACACACAGTCACAATATAGCTATCTGACTTCCCACTCACATCTTTTTGTTTATATCCAGTTGTGCCTGATGGCTCGAGCCCCTCTTTCAGTGTGTGTCTGAAAGACAGCACGGGGATCAAGGTGAGCGCATTCATTAGATTTAATGACACTGTGGGGACGCCAAAATCCAGTTCACCTCTGTTGCATCGCCCCAGCCCCCTCTCACCCTCCCCCTTGAGAGAGAGGCAAGGTCATGAGAGAGTTGGTGTTGGTCGTGAGAGAAGAGATGGGGCTTCTCGGGCCCCTGATGTTTGCCCATTTGAGGACTTGATTAGCCTCTCGGTGGAAATTGTGGAGCTGGAGTAAGGGGTTCAGGCACGCACGATTGGGGGGGTGGCTGTGATGGCCCTAGAGTAGGCTATTGTGCTGGAGTAGGCTATGTGCCTGCACCAGGGTGGTCTCAGCCGGGGTCAGGACTGCCCCCTTTGATTGCAGGGGCTGGAGTAAGGTGCTTGATGTAGCCATCACTTAAGAATCCACATTTCAAATCAGCTAACACGAAGGTCCAAAGGGGAGCACTCTGCCCAAAATCACACATTTTGTTTGCAAAAGGCTCTAGCAGTGACAAAATATTTAAAACTTGCAGCAAAGGCAAATTTTTCCTTCAAACAACACAATCAGTGGTCAGATGTGAGAGCAAGTACTCTCAGTCGATCAACACAAAGGAGGACAAAATGCAAAAACTTAAATAAGTAGATTCTGCCTTAGGTGTAGCTATGTCTGTACCATTTACCTGGTTACTGAATGTATGAAGCATGAATTTTACAGTATTCTTTCCTCCTACACTTACAGTAAAATAGCTGTCATACACATGCAAGATTTGTAATAAGCACCTAGGCAAATATACTGTACTATACAGTGCATTTCATATACTTCATATACAAAGTAACTTTCCAGTTTTCATTGACCTTCCTTTTTCATCAAAACATGGCTACTTTCACACTTTATATTCTGTTGGCTTTTTTGACCCACCCTTCCAAATAGCAAACAGCAAAGGTGTTGTCATATATGCATGAAGAATTACTGTGGACTGAAGAATTATGGAGGAGGAGATTTACACAGTGACATTAGTAATTCAGCAGTCTGCAGACAATATCTGGCGGAAAAGATTCTTTACAACTGTTCAAGCTAGTAATTCAATTGAGTTTGGGAACTTTCTAAGAAAGCTGTGTTAAATGTTAAACTATTTGTGTGAAACCAATGAAAATGGGTTAACACAATTGGTTGTGCTGGGTTCTGCTGTGCTAAGAAAGTGAGGATGAAGATCAAGAGGATCCCAGTTTCATTAAGCACTTCTTAGCAATCAAGAAAAACTGTAATGGCGATAGTGGTGTCCCTGGAGTAGGGCATTTCTGCACTGAGGAAAAGCTAAGATCTGGCATAAAGGGGTCTATCTCTTTTCTCTCTCTCTCTTTCTCCTTGTTGTTTTGCTCCCTGTCTCTTTCATTATTTTGCGCTCTCTCTCCATCTCTTATTCCCTCTCCAGATAAAGGGTGTGACAGCTGTTTGGCTTAGTGCTCTCACAGGGGAAAGGAGGCAATGGCCAACTATTCACAGCCATGTCCTCTAAGCCACTTCAGACTTATACCAGGGTACTCCAAAATAAATTAGTATGTGTGCTTGTGTGAGTGTGTGTATGTAGGTGTATGAGTATGGGAGTAGGAATGTGTGTTTCTCTGTATGTGTGTGTGTGTGTCTGTGTGTGTGTGTACTTGGAATAAAAGAGGCTGAGGAATAAAGGTGAGTCTGTTATTCTCTCTACAGACCCTTTGGGCATACCCTCGGTATATGGCCGTACACAGACAGAATTGCTGTACAAAGATGTCCTCCTCGTCCTCCTCACAAGCGTTATAATAGACATCAGGTGGAGCTTGGGAAAGTAAATTGAAGTAAAGCTGACTGATATTTAGAAAATGCCCAGAAGAGGCACAGTCTTGCAACGTGGAGTCTGGGAATCAAACCAGGGTTGACCGGTTGCCTATGACATGACCGCAGCGCCATCAAACCCACAAACATAGAGCAAATATGATTTTCAGATAGTTTAAACATAAACATAATTCAGGTTATGGTCAGGTTTAGGCTAGTTTTCACAGCTGGGGCTGTGATGTGACGGTCCTGTTATGTACTTTCTTCAACACGACTCGCACATTCTGATCCATTCACCATGTTCATATCATATGCGACTGAGCATTACAAGTTTGCTCTCAAAATGAGAAGTTCTGTTTGTCTGTGAAAGTCTAGGATGTGCTTGGGAATAGGATTGGGTCATTATGCAGCAGCTGCTGACTGAAAATGAGGCATGACAGTCTGAGGATGGTGTTTGCATCGTGAGGCTTTGGGGATGCATGGCTCGGATGACTCAGGATGTATGTGCTGTTACCTGCGACGTCTCATCTCTTTGCTATGCTCAGTTCACATGGGAGAGAGTGGGAGGAGGGTGGTGTGTTTGTATGTGTGTGTGTGTGTGTGTGTGTGTGTGTGTGTGTGTGTGTCCTGGGGGGGAGGGGGGAGGGGGTGGTAGCTGGTGGAGAAGAAGGAAGAGGGGTGTGCAACTAATTCTCTTCATAATTACTAAACTGCTGGTATCCACCTTCACCACCCTCTTGGCTGTCTCTCTCTCTCTTTCTCTCTCACACTGTCTCTCTCTGTTCTCTTCCTATCACTCTCCGACTGGAACTCTCTCATTTCTAATATGTTTGCCATTCATCAGCTCCGTCCCCTATTTTTTTTCCTTTTTTTCCGTGAGCCAAAGGTCCATCAAAGGTGTAATTTGTCGGAGGCAGTGCTGTAATTCCGGCGCTGGTTCACTGGGGGCGTGTTGACCATGCCCTAGAAAGGAGTGGAACTTGTCCATCACGGTGTATATGAAGTGTGGAAGGCTGGCTGGGGTAATAATTATCCTGGGACCTGAGCAGACTGCATGGGTGGTTAGTCCTCAGTGTGCTTGCAACATCATTCTCATGAAGGATGCACAGAGACTTGTTTTGCTGACCCTTTGTTGTGATGTGTGCTCCTGAAAATATGACAGATTCTACTCTGGAATTATAGAGGTGCATTCAAGCATGTACAAGGCTTTAGTATCCATGAGACCTGGACTCAGAAATACAGAAAGCATTGAGACCTTGTAATGTTCTTTAGAAACAAAGCCTTTTAATCATTTTGGGAAATACATAAGCACACTACTGATTTAAAACAGTCCTTCTCTGATTAATTCTCTGATTACTGTAAGAATATTATTTGGTTCAAGGGGCAGTTAACACTTACAACTGTCTACTGCAGTTATGGATGTAATGATGAAAACAGAGACTAATGGCCCTCAGAATATTTCCAGAGACGTTGTATATTATGATATTTCAGTGAAGCATAAAGTACCTTATGCATACTGTACCTTACAAAGGTATCTGATACAGTGATGTTTTACTTGGTGTAGGTTTTGGACATGGGCAGTTTATCTCAAATATGAACTCAAATACCAATACAGTGATATTTAGACAGTAAGATATGAAATTAGTGTATCACTACTATGGACTGATTATGCTTGGAATCTGCAAAGAAAGTGAGGGATCACAAGACGTATAACCAGGTGGCACCACAGGATGGAAATCTCTTCATTTTTAACTCTTAAGCCTCCACTGAAAGGAGCTTACTACATTCCCTACTACATTCCTATAGCGGGATACAGGGTTATCTCTGGCTTCAAGATGTACAACAAATAATTGTGCGGGGTGAGTGCATGAGTGCAGTTCTCTAGAGGTTCCCCAGCATCGGCACCACCTTATTAGCACAGCGCACTACGCCGGGCGCAGGAGAGATAGCGTTATCGAGGCACCGCCATTTAAAATATGCACAAAGAAGGCGAGGCCCATCTCGCCACACGCTAGTCACATCTCCAGTGCCGGTGGGAATTCACCCACCAAAACACTGAATATAGCTATATTTTAAACAGGCATGTGGCCCACAATTCGCGGCTAAATGATTAGCATTTCTGCACTGGCTTGGGCATGTGTGTATGTGTCTGTGTGTCTGTGTGTGTGTGTGTGTGTGTGCGGAGAGAGATGTGGTGTTTTTTGTGGCTGCGTATGGGCAGGGCGTGGATTGGGGAGAAGCGAGGATGGAGAGTATCACTGGCATGCCCGTGCGCGGCGGCAGGGAAGAGGACTAATTAACATATTAATGATCCCACCTTCTTTCAGTGGCTTCTGTCGGATAGTCAAAACACTTTGATAAGCATGCAAATGAGGACGACGCCATCTGAAGTAGAAATTAGCTCACAGAGGCGGCCAGAGAGTAAGAGAGAGAGAGAGAGAGGAAAAGGGAGAGAGAGAGAGAATGAAAGCGGAGGAGGGAGAGTCCCAGGCGTAGAGATGGATTGAGCCGTTTGTGTTTGTTTTAGTTATCTTTAATTATCTGCTGAACGGTGGGTGGCTGAATCCCTGCCACGTCACGTCGGCGGCGAGGGGCAACGCACTGCATGGCAATGCCCTCTGTCTAATTCTGCCCTCTCTCTCTCCTTCTCTCTCTCTCTCCCTCTTTCATTCGCACTCTCTCTGTGGAGATGGAAATCAATATGGCTGAGAGCTCGCCTGTCCATCAAAGATACAGTGGCCTTCAAAATGGCTGTTGAGGAGAGGGGAATGGGGGCGGGGGGGCGGGCGACTGAGGACTCAGATCATTTCAGCTGGGACGCGGCAAGGACATGGACGCAGCACAATGGGACGTCTCCCCCACAATGCTCTATTTGGAGCAAGGACATGTTCAACAGGCACGTAGCTGGCCTCACCATTCACGAGATAGCCCTTTATATTCCAATATTACCCTGAATAATTAAAGCACCTCATTCATTTGATCGCATCCTGCCAGGCTGTATTTCTGAGCTTACAGAT
This sequence comes from Tenualosa thibaudeaui, assembly GCA_027481765.1. Classification (NCBI taxonomy): domain Eukaryota; kingdom Metazoa; phylum Chordata; class Actinopteri; order Clupeiformes; family Clupeidae; genus Tenualosa; species Tenualosa thibaudeaui. The sequence goes on from JAIFZK010000013.1 coordinate 16,045,175, forward strand.
TCTAGTCTTTTCTGCAGCAACACCCTCCTCTCCTTTTCTTTTTCTTTCTCTCTCTCTTTCTTTGTTTCTTTCTCTGTCACTGCTATGCTAAAGCAATGTCTGCTCCCTACTGCCAGCTTCCTTGCAAACAAAAGTGTGGAGGGGGCTTAGCAACCGCTGTTAGCTTTAGCAGACTTTCTTGTCCTACCACTCTGGACCTTATTGGCTTCTTGCAGGCTATCAGCAAGTGGACAAGCCAATCAAGCCAGCCTGTTATTGGAGATAAGTCAAAAATGAATAAACATAAGGTTGATGTGATTAATTCTACTGCAGTCTCACTTGGGTGACTTGCAGGGATACATAGCATAAAGAAATTTCAGGGTAGGAAGGAATGTGTACCCAAATAAGTGGCTTTCTCTTTACATAAAGATGAAGTAAAGCCCAAGCATGTATGTATTTAATCCCGATACAGAAATCATAGATTTAATGGATTAAATATGTGGAGAAAGTCTGGTTGAGGAAGCCTGTTTCATGCTAGACTATATAGTGTGTTGGAACCTGGCAATCACTATTAGAAAGCCAAGGATCCTTTACAAAAGAATTAAATACACTGAAAACATGGGCCATGTATTAACATGCAAATAATATTAATATATGTAGAAATATTTATGCTGCTAGAAGCCCTATGAATCCTGCCAGAAAGATGACAGACTTGGCACAGCTTCGCAACTTGGCTTTGTGGTATAATAGTGTGTAATAAAGTGAAATCCCTTAAAGGAAGCCATGGTGTGGATAATGTAGACCAATTATCAAAATGCCGCTAACGTCACACGTAGAGGTGCAGCAGAATTTTTAATGGCCACAGGTGCAGCTCTGGCACCATGTAATTTCATCCCCAGGGAATAGATGTGGTGGTGATGGATGTAGTTGTTGATTGGGTGTTTGTGTGTTTTGGCGAGGACACCTGCAGTGGGAGAGTATGACCATGTGTAGGGAGAGGAACCAATCGTTACCTTCGGTGTCTTGCATATTTTCCACTGACGTGCCCACTCCCGTCACAACCCGGTGTTGGGCAGCTAAAAGGACAAGAGACACAGGCTGAGAGTGTGTGTGTCTGTGTGTGTGTGTGTCAGTACACCAGCAGATTGTGTATGTGGGTGTGTGTCAGTAGTTTGTGAGTGTGTGTCTGTCTGTCTGTGTTTGTGTGTGTGCATGTGTGTGCGTTTGTGTATGTGTTCAAAGCACACAACTGTACAATTCTACACCAGATTCTTTATTTTTCCACAGTATCTACCAATACATCTCCCACATCATATCTTTGCCAGCCAGATCCTGATGTAAAGTCAAATTGCATTTGTCCGGACAACTATCTGGCCTCTGGAGAGAGACACCATCGATCAGGCATTATCGGCATTATGGACGCCTTCTGCTCTGAGATAGGCTCCATATCGATTGCCTGATTAATTGCTATCTTTGGGCAGCAGTGGAGAGCAGAGGGAAAAGCAGGGGGTTCGGGTTGGAAATTGGGCGCCTAAATGCCATATCGACACAGACAGGCCTGGCAGAGAAGGTTCCAGAGAAAGCTCGTTTTTTTTTTTTTTTGCTACAAAAACCCTTTCTTTTCATGCCATGGAAAAAGAAGGACACAGACATCATTGGGAAATGGCAGGGGTGTGTGGTGGTGGTGGTGGTGGTGGAGGTGGAGGTGGTGTTGGGGGTGGAGGTGGAAGACAAAGCCATTTCAGGACAGCAGAAATCACACCCTACCAAACATACTCTCGATCCAGGTCTGTCTGAGTCTAATGAGCATCCACCTGGTCTAATCTGTATCTGCGCTCACTTTCCCCGTTGTGGCAGCTAATAGGCTCCAGGCCCAGACGGCCTGCAGGCAAACCCATCGACCCCCACAGCACTGACAGACATACATACACGTACGTAAGGTTTATATACACTGGGCTACACAGGGAAACAGGCTCTAGGGATCAATGCAAAGCTAGCCCTAGACAAGTGCCATTGACCAGTTTGCATGTTAATGACAGCTGCTGAAGAAGAGTGTCACAGAGTGTTTAGGAAGTGATTGGAAGGGTGTGAACTGCAGCGTGTGAGGGTGTCTTCAAGACACGTTTAGGGTAAAGGAACCTAGCATAAACTGGTTAGGATTTTGGCCCATTTCTGTTTTCGTGATCATGTCCACGGTCTGTGCACGAGAAACGGAAGAAAGAAACTAAATAAATAATTAGACAATACAAGCCGTCATGATTTTACCCTACCATAATCAAGACATATATTTGAAATTAGGGATTGGTGTGAAGTGATCCAAAACATTTGTTTCCTTCTTTTTGTTATGGATCTTATTATTTCAGCATTTGTTTCCAATACAGAATTTTAAGATGATTTAGCTTCTGTGTGCAGTTTCCCCTTCCTTGATTACGAGATGATCCTGAAATAATTCCACTGAGTGTATGGGGGCAAATATTTATCAGAGTCGTGAAATATTGATCCCCCTACCCTGGTGTGTGGTTGTGTGTAGTGTAGCATCATTGTGTATCATTACAGAGGACTCATGGTCTAAGCATTTACATGACATCTCAATATCATGACAAAGAAGTTGCATTGCCCTGTCAAAGCACAGAAAACCAAAACAAACTATATATTGATATGTGATATTCTGTAATATTACAGTAAGATGCACTGTATTATTTGGTTGTACTCCACAGCCTCTGCATTCTCAATTACGGGTGATAACACGCATACATTGACTTTCCATTTGTATAAAGAACATACTGCAATAGATACTGTATAGCTGTATAGCACAGGAGATGTTATATTTCATCAGAGAAAGGGAGAGAGAGAGAAAGAGAGACACCATGGGAAAGAGAGGAGAGGAGAGGAGAAGAGAGAGGCAAACATGGTGTGTGAGAGAGGGCAATAGGGGAGGCCATTACCCAGTGGCTCTCAGCATCTCAAAGGTGCATCCCTCAGTACAATAACAAGGAGCTGAGAGTACATAACACCCATTACCCAGCTGTATGTTTCACCTTTCCATAATGGGTTTTTAGTCTGTCTGTGTGTATGTGTGAGTGTATTGTATATCTGTGTGTGTGTGTTGTATATATATATGTGTGTATGTGTGTGTGTGTGTGTGTGTGTGTGTGTGTGTGTGTGTGTGTGCAAGTGTGTGCATGTGTGTGTGAACCCCCTGTGTATTGGTACCTGTGTGTGTGTGTGTGTGTGTGTGTGTGTGTGTGTGTGTGTGTGTGTGTGTGTGTTTGTGTGTGTGTGTGTGTGTGTGTGTATGTATGTATGTATGTATGGGTGCTCATATTTGTTTGGGCAGAATGACAGAAGAGAGCAGGGACGCTAAAACGCGCTCAGTCGCACTAACCTGAACAGCTCTTGTATTGCTGGTTCCATGGGCACTGAGGACGAGCAGGAACGCAAGAGTGGGCCAGATAAAGAAGAAGAGAAAAAGAAAAAGAAAAGAAAAAAATGGAGAGAAAGAGAGAGAGAAACTATGAGAGAGAAGGCGTATGCCACAGCTCAAAGTGTCATGCAGTCATGCTTGTGCCAACAGATTCTTTTTTTTGACATCCACAATTTCACAATAACATCAAGGGACATGACACATCAGATCAAACTGTGTATAAGCATGCAGTGATGACATAAGATGCATTGGCAGATAAATATAGATTAGTGAATTTGTGAGGAGGAGACAGAAAGAGAAGGAAGAGAGAGAAAGGGAGAGGAGAATTTGTGTGGAATGGATGTGGTAATGAAGGGAACAAGCGGATGAGTGGAGTGCAGAGCAGAAGGTCACCCTGAGAATGGGAGAGAGAGAGAGAGAAAGAGAGAGGAGAGAGAAAAGAGAGCGGGCAGGCAGGGGGGGAGATGGGATGGGATGAGATAGCAGACACACCTCGTGTACCTTTGGAACGGGTGCGATGGCGCTTCTCGTCTGGCACATCCACCTCCATCTGGGGAAACACGGTCAGACTGTCAGAACCTCTTTCCTCTCTCTCTCTCTCTCACACACACTCACACACACACACACGCACACACACACACACGCACACACACTCACACACACACACACACACACACACACACACACACACACACACACACACACACACACACACTCACACACACGCACATACACACACACACACACACACACATACTTATACACAGTACAGACACAGAGAACTAGACACTCTCACAGTCACATTCACACACACACACAGAAACAGGCCTATCCAGCCCAACAGTATACAATGCAAAGACACTTTCCCAGTTACCTAAACATGCTGCATACATCACCATAGCCTCACGTTGAAATTGTTTCAAATCCTCTAGTGATTGTGAGCCAAATCCAAAAGATTTAGCTAAATAGCTTTTGCACCTTACCCATACAGGTGGGTAGAATATATGTACTATACTAGGTAGATTCCATTTTCCCACCTTAAAGCTCATATGAATTGTTCATGAATTCAAAGAAGGCAGCATTATGTTATTTCCAGATGTTGCTAAATATTCATGGCAGACCAGTTTGACTATCACAGGAGTAGCCGTGTTTAGATGTCTCTCTTATTAAACATGATTTATTAAAGTAGCACTTAAACCTTCAGCCTAATGGTGTAAGCCTTGGTATTTTTTTATGAGGGCTATAAATGTTTCAAACCGAGAAAAATAAAATGATCAAAGCCAACGATACCCAGTAAATCTTATTAGGTGGTGAAACGGTGGGGTGTTTTGGAGGGGAAAGGAGAGGGGGGAGAGAGAGAGAGGGTGGTTTTAAAAAAAAAAAGCCAGAGATGTTTCCCTCGGAGTGCTCTGCCAGGGTTTCCATGGCAATATGAGGAAATCCTACCTCCAGAAATCCGAGGGAACCAACAACTTATCTGTCTGACGCACAGGCTGCTGTCCACACCAACTCTTTGGCTCAGAGAACCAACAGCATAGGGACAGAGGCTAGCCAAGCAGGTGCCCCCAGTGGGAACTATGGCAAACTCTATGACCACTCTATGATTTCTTTACACCATTAGATGACCTTCTCATTGAGAAGCCACTCAATACATTTGTAGAGGTGGAGTTTTTAATAAGAGGTTTGATTATTTTTTAAGGAGCACTCAGGAGTGACAAACAATTGTAAAGTAAAAGTATTGGTTTTAGTCTGCGACTGTGAAATTAAATGAAAGGTATGGCTCAGAGCTGAGAGACGTTTAATCGCTCCTCTGAATCTCAAAGTGCTTTACATGCAGAGGTGGAGAGCTTTTTCATGGGGCCTTTTTGTCTGACTGGAGTCCCAGCAATTTCAGCAGACAAGCGCCGGTGGCTGCACCAATCAAATCCACAGACTCACTCACAAACAATGCTTTTGGGCTCCAGTAAACACAATGAATCGGCTAACCTCACCCCAGAAGCAGTAGTGGCTACATTTTATGTGACCGCCTTGGTTCCAGGGCCACCCCCTGATCTCACATGTTTGAAAATCTAGATAAGTTGATGTGACACAATGAATCAGAACACGTCAAAAGAGATGAATGTGTGCATGGTAACCTGGCACAACATGTCTATCACTCCGCAGCGTTCTCTGGACCACAGTCAAAGCCAAGGCTCTGGGGTAGAGGGCTATCTGACGTCCGCCAACCAGTCTCTCACCCAAGCAGTGATCCACAAACACAGGTCCCAGTTCCAGACGAAAACACAATGAATTTTCATTCAGCAACATGGAATATAAGAAAAGGGATATAACTGTTCTGTTGCATCACCACGTTCACATAGAATACCCCAAAGCAAATGAAACAAATAAATAATCCTTGCTCCTTTTTCATGTGAGACAGTTCCAAGGATTCATTAGGAGTCTAAAATGCATAAACTGGAATGTAGGAGGACTGGTAAATATTCAAAGGGAGGGGGGGGGGTCACTGAAACTTAACCTCCCATTTTTTGAGGAATTAATTGAGATAATGAGAGCCATTTAAAATTCTCCAAGGACTTCTGTGCAGAGATTCTCAGAAAAAAGGAAGTCTCCAAGACATCTGTCTCATTACAAGCTGAGCTTCAATCAGTGGGCTTAAACTATTCCTGACCTGATCTTTCCATCAAAGCATAACGCGATGACACACATTGAAGTAAGACAAATGAACAGAGTCAACAACCAAATCTGAAGCTACCTTACAACACGGAAAGGTTTTGTTTTTTGTACAGTGTACAACATGCTGAACCACAGTTAATAATAAACAGTTAATCTAATAATATTAGATTAATACTTCTTTTACAAATGGGAAATGAATAACTGGCTATGACAACATTTCAAAGCATTAATAGATTCAGGGTGGATTCATTACACTAACTTCACATGTCTTCTACTTACTGCCTAAGACAAGAATCCTTGGGTATATTTGGTATAGTTTGCCAAAACCTTGTTATAACATAATGTCAGTGTCAAAAATATTCACACCCATGGTGCAGGGTTAAGGACATGTAAGTACAGACTTTCAATGTACTGTTACATGCTGGAAAAAGTGTAATAAACAGCAATTCATTATGTAATTACTATGTATTTATGACTTTTAAGTCCAGTATTACAATCCATCATAATGCCAAACAATTTTTGACCTGTTGCCTCAGCATTGCTTCAGATGACAATGGAACTGGTACTTTAGTCTACTTCTGTCACTTATACACACTAAAGCCCTTTACACATGACAACCGCTAAAAAACTTAGCTTGTGCTTGCCACGCTGCTTGATCCTAAATGACAATTTTGCATTTGACTACAGGACTGGAATGTTCTATACAGGAGGCAGTAAGAGGCATAACATGACAAGAAATAGCAAGCTAGTTTATTTATGCTAGAAGCACTGCAACAACCCTGAAACTCTGACGCTGGCCACAACACAACGGCAAGACTGAAATGAGGCGATACCGAAGCACATACATCGGAAGCATTTGATGGTGGTCATGTGTAAGCGCCTTAATAGTGTTACCTGCATGGGTTAATTTCCCAACTCTCTCTAGAAATATAATCAGCAACAAAAAGCTGCCATTAATTTATTTAAACATAAGAAGGAAAGAAAGTGAGAAAGAAAGAAAGCATGTGTTTTAAAGGCCATATTTTTCGAATTTCCTGCTCACTATTTATTTAAGCTCTTTTTACTTAAAGAAAATTATGCTCAGGTTCCTTGCTTATGCAGTAACTGCAGCAGATTGCATGTACAGTACATGGGTTTTGGTATGTGTACATGCATGCAAGTATTTGCCTCTCTCTCTCTCTTCATTTCTCTCTCTCTCTCTTTCTCTGTGTGTGTGTGTGTGTATGAGATAGGGATTAGGCATCTGTCTC
>JAIFZK010000013.1:16057500-16080000 GCA_027481765.1 Tenualosa thibaudeaui
GGTCGAGGGAGTAAGGAGGTGTGTGTATGTGAGTGTGTGTGTGTGTGTGTGTGTGTGTATGTGTGTGTGTTTTGGGAGAGGGGGAGTAAGGGTAGGTGGTGTGTGTGTGTGTGTGTGTGTGTGTATTGTGTGTATTGGGAGAGGGGGAGTAAGGGTAGGTGGTGTGTGTGTGTGTGTGTGTGTGTGTGTGTGCGTGTGTGTGTGTGCGTGTGTGTGTTTGGGGGTAAGGGTGGGGTAGGGTAGGGTAGGGTAAGGGTAAGCCTGTGCTCAAAACACAAGGGGCCAGCACTGGCTGTCATGATGCATAGCCCTAAGCCATGCAAATGACACCCCACTCCTGTCCCTGATGTATACTTAGACTGTTATTGTGTTTTAGCTCTCAATCTCTGTTACTCACTCACACACACACAAATACATAATAAGTCATACACATAAACACAAACCAACTAGGGAAGTCCCAAATCTGAATCTATTATTTGGGAATACTGTGTGATGGAGACAGATATTATTCATTCTATAAAAGTAGGCTACCAGCAGTTGCTAACGGTATTTATTATTGAGGAAAAAAAAACAAAACAACCCCATGACTGACATATAAGTCAATATGTTTCCTCAATCTTCAGATAGATTCAAATGACTGGTAACAATTAAGAACTGAACTTTTGATTTGGCATTAACTATATTATATTATATTAAATTAAATTAGATTAGATTCAACTTTATTGTCATTACACATGTATGACTACAGAGTAACGAAATACAGCATCTAATCACAAGTGCAAATAGCAGAAAGTACAATATGTACAGTATGTGCAGTATGTACAGTTAAGAGCAGTTATGTACAGAAAAGGGCAGTAAAAATGGGAATAGATATGTGCAGATTACGTACAAATAAATAATGGTAGGAATAGTTATGTGCAGATTATTTACAAATAAATTATGGGAGCAGTTATTTACAGATCGGGCAGTGTAAAAGATGGGTATAAATTAGTATTGATTTACAAACACAATTTCAGGGGGCAGCAACAATTTTACATGGTCTTCATCAATGTTACCAGAGGATGATATAGATGGATATCTGAAAGGACTAAAATGCATGACACCATGCAGGCAACTTTGACCAACAACAGGGTAACCAACTGTGTGGGCCAACAGTAGGCTGGACTGTGTTGTGGAAGCCTACTTCCTGCTATGGGGAAAAGAATTATATTACGCAGCTATTGACCCGCTTGCTACCATTACAGAGACAAACCATATGCTTATGTTTAAACCTCACTCCCACCCAGATCACAGCACCAATGTAATCTGTGTTAACCAGCATGGTTCAGCCCAGCACATACCCGGGTTAAAACCAGCGAATTGTAGCACCACAGACCGGGAATCACGCATATTAGAAAGTTAGCTAAAACACTTGTGTACTAGTTTCTTACCAGGGCATTTCTTAAAAAGATCCCTGGCCTTATAAGACTGCTACATTTAACAGGATTTTAAAAAAAATTCTAAATGTTTTCTTTTGTATAAATACTTATATATATGTATAAATGTATAAAATCCCTTTATTTGCAGATTGTGTAAGCTGCCATTTCATGTACGTCTCAATGCTTTCTGGATAAAAAATCATCATGTGGTTGATATTGATGGTGTCTATGTACAGTAACAGCTTGATTGGACATTGATTGGACCTTGATTAGATTCAACCAGGTGATGTCACTTTTTACAACAATGGCAGCTCATGAGTGAAAAGATTTTCCAAACTTTTAGTGTTAAAATAAATGTTGAAATAACATTTATGTAGCTGATGCCAAGGTCAATGTACTGCAATAAGGTCAACATGTTTTACTAGCCAGGGATACCTGACGGGAGGGAGGTTTACTAACATACACATTGTACAGTTATTGGCCAGCTGGCTACCATTACAGAGACATGGCTAAGAAATGTATACAGTAAGTAGCTACAGTAAGTAGCATGCTAAACATATAGCAATTAATTGACTGCAATTTATTATCTGAAATGATTCAAAGTAGGGCAGTTGTGGCCGTCTCTGAAATGGCACACTGCTGAACTGCATACCATATATGACAAAAGCCAAATGGAGTCTGGGAAGCATTGTTTTATATCAAGACAATGTGTGCTCGTTTGACAAAATGTTGTGCTCAGTTTGTCATTTACTGAAATGAAGGCTCTGTTTGATAAAACATACACTGTATTGATAAACTGAGTGCTCAATTTCTCAATATAGAAAAAAAACATATATAGCAATGGTAAATGTCTGGTCATTTGCAGTGAGTAGTATAGAAGTAAATAGCCAGTGTTAAAGATTGTGTGTATTGTTTATAGGCCAAACAGGTATATCTTAGCAATAATGCATTAAGTCAGGAGTGCTAATCCAAATATCATTAACAGTAGCATGTGTTGTAGTACTGTGCGTGTCTCCAAAGGTGCCCAAGTAAGATGCAAAAAGATGTTAGGACAATAATCCACTCTTCCTAATCCACTGGTGTGAGGACATGGAAGTATACATTTGGCCTGCAGTAGCCTATCTCAGTGCAGGCATAGCAATTACATAGGCAATGGCTAAGGTGTTAGAAACGACAACTGCTATTCAAATTCATGTGTGTGGTATTAAGCATGATGAACAAAAGCTAGAAGAGGGGAAGATAGCTAGAGAGAGAGAGAGAAGCTGATGTGTGCTGTGACTGACTGGAGAAGGAACACAACTCCTGGCTGCTCATTATCCAAGGGGCAGAGAGGCCATGCACCCAAACAGGCCAGAGGGGCAAGCCTGCCCTGCAACACAACCACCATTACTGCTGTGCACACACACCATATATCTGCTTGATTGGCCACTTGAGATATTTTTATAGTTTGAGTATTTGTAGGGTCTACATACACTAGAAGATATCTGTGTCAAGAAAAGCAAATAAATCACAGAGTGATATATCATCATCAATAATCCTGAAAATAAATAAATTAAACAAATCTTGAAGTTAAAAAAATTCAATTAAGGGGCAAAAGAAAACCTCATCAAAACACTACAGGGAACATGCACAGCATCCCCATGACTCCCAAAGCCAGAGCATAGGCAAGAGACCCATGACTTTGCCACAGTGTGTGTGTGTGTGTGTGTGATTTTATTACACCTCCTCATGTGTATATGTATGTGTGTCTATGAAAGTGTGTATGAGTGAGTCTGTATATTTATGTGTCACTTTGTGTGTCACATATCCTGGCATAACTTGTTTTGAGTGTGCATACGTACGTGTGTGCATGTGTGTCTGTGTGTGTGTGTATTTATGAGGCTGAGAGGACAATACTACTCCACCAGCAGCGCTGCAATTACCCGTGCGTGTCGCCTGCTCTCCTGTAATCACGCACACAAAAGCGGACGGGCCCAAACTTCAGGTGAGGGACGCCAGTCGGCAATCAGCCAGCCAAATGGGGGAGAGCAGGGCTATTTTCTTTCATTCGCCGTCAAACGCCAAGCGCCAGGCCCTTAATTACCAGCCAAGTGTCGGCCCTGGCTCCTGAAAGCCTTATTATTCAACTACAGCAGCCGTTCAAACCAGCTTTGTATTGATGATCCACAGAGAGGGAGACAAGGGGAAAGGGAGCGAGAGAAATGGAGAGAGAGAGACAGAGGAATAGAGAGAGACAGAGAGATAAAGAAAAAGAGGAACAGAGAGAGAGGGCGAGAGAGAGAGAGCTCAGTGTCTCAACAAAGCAAAATACGCTAAGAGGTTGGGTGTGAAAGGCAGAGTGATGGAGGTGATTTATATGTGCGACTCGAAACCAAGGATACTGTGTGCATGTACATACACACACACACACACACACACACACACACACACACACACACACACACTCATACACACACACACACACACACACATACATAATGATAACTGTAGGCTGCTCGGGATAAACAGGCGTCAAGATATGACACACTGTCATCAGATGCCAAGGAACCAAAGGAGCACAAAAAAAGGACAAATAAAACAACAAAATAAAAGACTTGCCACACACTGCAGACACACACTCACACACACACACACACACACACACACACACACACACACACAGACACACACCCCATTGCCCAAGGCATGGGTATAAGCGGGCATGGATGTGTGCCAGGCGGCATCAGCACACGCGTCCATCCGCCCTGGCCCCCGTTGAAGAACCCCCACTCATCACTGATGGAATTTTTGGATGGGTCTCATGCAGGGAGAGCACTAGCTCTCACTCCCTCGCTAGCTCTCCTCACTAGGACTGCCCGGGCAGAGCAGAACATTGCTTAAAGTAGTGTTGGAGAAGAAAGCCTCACACGAAAACACACACACACACACACACACACACACACACACACACAATACTGTAGGTATTGCAGGTACTGTAGGTGCTCTTGGATGGAAGATTTGATTGTCTCTTGGCAACAGAAAAGCACAACCTCTAGATAAACAAAAGTAATAAGTGAAACGTATTGTCAGTGGGAGAACCAGCATGCCAGGAGCTATAGGCAGTGTATCCAACAGGGACCTGGGCTGGCAGTAGAGGAGAGTGGGAGGTAGGAGGGGAAACGTCCCTGATTTATTTTATTATTATTTTTTTTTTTTATTCAGGCTTCTTTGCAGCCTGCTCTGCTGCTCCTGCTGTTAATGGACGGCAGCAGAGGACCCAAGAGCCCTGTTTGTTCAACGGCAGGGTTTTTTTTAGTTGTTGTTGTTGTTTTTTTTTTCTTTTTCTATTTTTCTTTCCATAGACAAACGAGCTGCCCTGCAATAATAAGCTCTATGCGTGGCAGTAATGAAACAAAAGATTGACAGTGATTGCAGGAGAGGCATTGTAGCCACCTGCTGTTAGCGCCCCTCTGTTGGGGAGGAGGGCTGATCACAGAACAGACAGAGGTGGCGCACAGGCTTCACATCAGCTGAACATCGAGAGGATGCACCAAAGGGACTTGTCCTGAAAAACACGGACAAATCTACATTAAGAGGAAGCCTCAAAATTACACAGAGTCTTTATTTCCAGTTTGGTAGACAAAGGCAGATGATTATTGTATTCATCTGATTTGTCTCCAGATATTTATTTATTTATGTTTTGCTTTTTTTGGGGGGGGGGTGGGGGGGTGGAAGGGGGTGTTTTTATTTTGTGATTAAAAAATATTGGATTCATATACTTTTATTAATGCAAGCTTTTTTAGAAGGAGAGAAAAAAGACCTGTGTGTATGTACATGCATGTGCATGTATGTCTGTGTGGTCTGTGTGTGCACTCACAACACCGGGTGCCAGCACATGATTGCAGACAAATGAATGCTAGCGTCTTTGTCTGGATGTGTGTGTGCATGCGCGCGTGTGTGTTTGTGTGTGTGTGCGCACATATTTGTTTCTGTGTGTATGTGTGTATTTGTGTGTGCATGTGTGCACATTTTAGTCTGTGTGTGCATGTGTATGTGTGCACATATTTGTGTGTGTGTGTGTGTGAGTGCTCATGTGGCATCACACCCCGCTCGTAATGACACTCTGATGAGCTCTATTGTTGCCGGGCTGTGCTGTGCTGTGCTGTAGGGAGCAGGAGCATCGCTTTTGCCTCTCTGCCTGCCTCCGTCTCCCTCTCCCCACCTCTGTGTTTGTCCCTGCCTAGCCAAGGCTGCTTGGCTTAGGCTGTGGGCTGGAAAAGAGACTGGAATAGCGGCTGGAGCCTATAGCCATGACAAAGAGGCTATGGCTTGGGCTGTGACTGGAAGAGGGACTAGAGCATAGACATAAAGGCGAGAGCCAGCGGACATAGAGGCTATAGCCTTGGCATAGACAATGAGGCTATAGTGGAGAATGTGGCTTGGGCTGTGGCTAGTCTGAAGCCTGGGCACATGGTCTATGGAGGCTGAGAGACGTTGGGGCTGGGTGATACCAATGCATACCAATGATGCTGGATGCAGGCAGGGCCTCTTGTGGCAGACCGCAGCGCAGCAGAGTAGTAGTAGAGAATAGTGGAGAGTAGGGTGAACTCGACCTCAGAGGGGTAGAGTACTGGGTAGAGTAATGGGCGTTTCTCTTTCCCTCAGGTGGCGAGCTTGGCATGCCATCATTTACATGTTCATTCACACACATGCACACACACACACACACACACACACACACACACACACACACACACACACACACACACACACATTCACACACACACACAGACACACACACACACACACACACAAGCAAACACACATGTGTACTATCACCCACACATACGTATGCACATTTAATCATTGGTTATTCACAAAAGCCTGAATAGGCATGAATATGTGAGCATAGACATACACTCTCACACACACTCACCAAAAAAGTATTTTACATCACTAAAACAATGTTTTGTTTCAGCTTTTGACAATCATCAACACCTCATCACCTTTTTACAGTTATGCAGACTACCAAAGCATTTAACAACATCTTAACAAACCGTTACGCTGCATGTGAGTGTGACCTAACACACTTTGTGAAAATAGAGCTACCCCTAAAGCGCTAAAGCGCTTCTCCATCAACCACCATTATATCACAATTTGGTTTGTGTTTTGACTGGAGGAAGCTTGCCAAGCCTCATCAGATCACTGCTGTGACATCCTTTCATAACAGCATCACCTTATCTGTCATGCACTAAAAGACAAATAAGCTTTCAGAAAACAACAATGCTCCTACCCGGTCACAACGCGTGGGGAAGTCTGTTAGTCTGGCTTTGAAACGTTGTAGCCAGTGGTCCAGATCTCTCTGGTTACCACACACACACACACACACACACACACACATGCACACACACATACACACTCTCACACACACGCACACACACACACACATAGACATAGGCTGCTGGACAACGCAAACCACCGGACATTGGTTCAATTTAATTGGAGAAAATGGAGTCTGTAGCTTATTCTCATTAAGTGTCTCTGTGGTGGCTAATGATGGGTCACACCTACTCACACGATGGCCCTGTGTGGGAGAAAAAGGACTCCAAGGTCATTACCTTGGTTTAGCTCAGAGAAGAAGCTACTCTTGAGACCTTGCTAAGCCATTATAGATATTATGTATGAGGTTTTCTATAAGCACACACATTTACACATAGCTGTTACAGCTACACAATACTGAACAAAAGCGAAGGACTGTTGACATGAAATTGAATTTCAACATGTGTTCAAGGACTCGAGTGGGCAGAAGTGATATGTACCTTGAGATATACAAAATATGGATTTTGTTCACAAAGCCTTTCACAACCACAAAGATGATGATACCAAACATAGCATTGGTGCTGCCCCCATTGTAATCAAAAGGTAATAAAGTTGACTGGGGGAAAATATATATACTGAAGTGGCCCTTGATCCTAAAACAGGGGCTCCCACAATTACCCCAAATATTGGAAGTGTACAACAGTGTTTTGGTGGTCAATAAAATGTGAATTGTGCCCCCCAAATTTGCAGAGGTGTTAAGCATAAGTTGGCATTTAAGGAGTACCCGTCACCTAATGGTATCAATTTGGACCAATAAACAGAGAGAGCCCCCCATTCAGGCGGACGGGCAGCGTGCCCACTGTCGGCGTAAGTGAATTAGATGGGCACGGCGCCCACCAGTCCATCCCCGGCTGGAGCCTCAGCCAAGGCCCCAGCACAGCCAGGCTCCCTGACGGAGGCCTGCTGTGAGACAGCCATGCCAGGGCAGACCAGATGCCCAACCCAGCCCAAGCTTGGGCTGCTTAAAGCACATGAGAAAAGATCAGATCTCTGTGTTTCCACTCATCCTCTTTAAGATATGAAACTTTTGCACTAGGGTTACCATAGCATCTTCCTGCACATTCCACACTATCTCCACACCAAACAAATTAGTATCCTAAAAGGATTTATTCTCTATATTTTTAAAATTTATGTTTATAATGTCATATGTATGCCATGTTGTGGAAGCTTAAGGATACTAGAATTTCCGACAAAAAAATAAAAGTATCTATCTATCTATCTATCTATCTATCTATCTATCTATCTATCTATCTATCTATCTATCTATCTATCTATCTATCTATCTATCTATCTATCTATCTATCTATCTATCTATCTATCTATCTAAAAAGGCAAGGAAACAGGGGTAACCATTGTTCTATAATTGAAAAGACTATGGCATACACTATGAAGTGTATTGATTGATGATATTTACCATGCTGACACCAAAACAAGCTTTTGCTGTCACTAGACATCCTAAGCACAATCAGTAGTAGTTCTCTGGGGCAATGAAATGCTATTCAGTCAGTGCCATTTAAAGTACAGTCAATGTTTTTATTGGGTCTCCTGGAAGCTCAAGAGTTACTCTGCAAAAATCTGTGTTCTTTCACAGTTAGTGCGCACTAATCAGCTGCAATACTATCAGTACAATTAATGCAATTGGACATCAGTTTAGTATTTGGACATCAGTTTAGTATTTAGTATTTAGTAGTCTTTCTGTGATGCAGCGGTAGGATTAGGTGTGTCAGTGAGGAAGGAGGAGGGGACCATGAGTGAGCATGGATGTGTTTGTGAGAGGGGGGACAGCCTGCAAATACTCCCCTCTCTGATGCCATCGCTGTGTGGCCAAGCGTGTGCAAGTGCATCAGTATATGAGTGAGTTTGTGTGCTTGTGTGAGTGTGCATCTGCCTCTCTCTGTGTGTGTGTGTGTGCGTGTGTGTGTGTGTGTGTGTGTGTGTAAACTGGGCTCAGGTGGAATGTGGACTGTGTAGGATGGCAGCAGATGGACATATGGAGCAGCTTTGTGCCCTGCAGCATGCTCAAGCATGCACACACACACACACACACACACAAACACACACACACACACACACACACACACACACACATACACATACACATACAGAAAGAGAGAGAGAGAGAGAGTTTTTCACTGAAATGACCTCACATGTGTATGCAGTGTAGCTTACCATAGTGTGGCCTTACCCTCCCTGACCCCGCAATGCACAAGACACTGTAAATGTACTTTTATATTACTTTCTTTGCAATGTGTATTAATATGAAGATATGGTATGATGTACTTATGACACTTCCCCTGAGCATTACCGCTTTGTTCAGCAGCATACTGCATACAAACCTACATTCTCCAAGATATTTCACATACTAAATCCACACCATATATAATAAGGTCTTCTAATAAAGACATTTTTCTACTCTAGTCCAAGCATCAGAAACATAGAAACCACTATAAATATAAAAATATACAGTATAATGTTCAAAAGTCAAAAAATGCTGAAGGAAGCATTCTCCTGGCGGGAAATCACAGTGGTGACACACAACTTAATAGTTTACTGAGCAGATGGCTTGTCTATTTGCACAATTCTCATACAATTAGATGAAAAGGTGTTCTACAAGTCCAGAATTTATGTGGTGCACTATTGATTCAAGCTTGACTAATTTAAGGTGTTTTCCTACCAACAGCTTTAGCACATTTTAATCAACTCATCTCAATCTACTGTGCTGTCTTGTGTTCTTGCCTTTAATAACACGCTATATACAGTTAGCCTGGCTGGTGGACCAAACTCTTTCACTTCACAAGAGTCTAGGCACTCTGGATAGGCATACATTTATTTAACGGTGGGTGGACACTTGTGGGTGGGGTTGAACTTGAAATCTCTTGGCTCTGCGTTCAATTTCTTTTGCTTCCGATTGGTTGCTAGAAAATGTAGCTGGGGAAACCAAAGCCTTTGGAGACAACCCTGATGTAGTACGTTAGCGTAATACAATATTGAGCGGGGGTACCATGATGGCACCAGTCTGGATAGTTTACAGGGTTGCCTATTTTAAATGACAAATGTAAAGATTTAAATTTGCACAGATTTGCATTTCTCTCAATGATCATACATATACTGACAATATGAGAATGACTTGGATCGCTAGGTCAGATTGCATGTGTGTCTGTCTATTTCATTTGCACTCACACTAGAAACTCAATCTTGTGATTTATGTGACTTTCCACGGACACTGGCAGTGCAAACCATCTGCAAAGATGTGCCATTGGTCAGCATTGAAGGCCTGTTATTGGATTAATGTTGTGCATTTTTTATTAGATTAACAATTTTGGACCTTTTATACTTATTGCACAGTACTGTCTAGTGTGATTGCTTTGGTCTGAATCTGACATCCATTAGTCTCCCTTGTTTCTCCCTCCACAGTGTATAGAAAGCCAAGGTAGCATTGTGTCCTTCAGATGTTTATTTGCTGGGGATCTGAAAATGCAATTCTTTCTCCTTTCTCTCTCTCATTTCCTCCATGCTATTCTCTCTGTTCCTCATCTCTCTTTCTCTCTCTCCCTCCCTCCATCTCTCCCTCTTTCTGTCTGTCTCTCCATTTCTCTCTCTCCCTCTCTTCCTGCATCTTTCCATCTCTCTCTCTCTCCTTCTCCAGCTGGGGGAGGCAGCTCCAGATAGACTCCCTCAGGGGTAGCCTCTGCCAGGCTTTGCCACAGATCAGCAGCCAGCCAAGCCTGCGCCCGCCGTGTCTCCATGGTTATCTGCTGCCTGGGGAGGTTACATACACTCGTGCGCACACACACACACACACAAACACACAGACGCATGCACACAGACGCACTCACACACACACTCTTTCTCTCTCACACACACACACACGCAAACCACCACCACTATGGCACCATATAGAGCAGCCCCCCTTCATCCTCCTCCTCTTTTCCACACTGTCTTGTTTCAGCTTCACAGCACACACTTCTGCTGCTGTGCTATTTACACACACACACACACACACACACACAAACACACACACAGGCTCTTCCCAAAGCTAAGCTGCTACCACTTGTCACACTGTGTTAAGCTATCACTCTGAGGGGGTCAACCAAAAATCTCCCCCCCATCTAACTCATCTGAGCATTCAGCATGGGAACACGGCTGGCACATAAGGTCTGACGAGTCAAACCATAGCCGTGAAGCTAAAACAAAGGAGCGAACGAGTGTGAAGCCGATTCTTGTCTAATTAGCGGCTGAAGCTCCTATCCGCACATGGGTGTCTCCGATTTTAGGGAAGTGCGACAGCCCGGTCCCCGGAGTCGCACCTCCATCTGCCTCAGCTGCCGCAGCTGAGCGAACGCACCACACACACACTACAGGCACCCGTTTCTCCCTGAAACGCCAATATGCGCAGGCTGTCCTACCAGAGCTGGTCCCTCTGTGTGTGTGTGTGGGTGTGTGTGTGAGAGTGTGTGTGTGTGCTGACATTGTTTAAATGTTCTGGTCCACCTTCCTAGCCAGTGTATGTATGTGTGTGTGTTCTGTATGTGTGTGTGTGTGCCGACATTATTTAAATGTTCTGGTCCACCTTCCTAACCAGTGTTGAACACCACTCAGGCAAGCCCTGAGTTGCTGCATTAAAAAGCAGTCTCACCCATTGCCATGCTTGTTTTGTTATCTTTTCTCTTTCTTTTTTTTTCTTCAATCACCCTTTCCCTGTACCTCTGAACACTCCGACTGCTTTGATGTTGTCTGAATGGGAGCGGACTGCCATGCGGGTGTTTTTCTGTATTTTTTCTCCTTTCTTTCTTTCTTTTTTTTACTGCCTCTATTTTTTTCTGCTCCTGTATTTCTGTTCCCATTACAGCCCTTGTTATTATTCGGTAAAGAGATATCCCCTTGCCACTCTTCCCAAAATGCCGCTCTGCTTCCTGTCCTATTTTCTGCTACGGCTTCCTCCAAGAGGCGGGAGAGGTGTGGGAGACAGACGCTTCGCCTGTGTACACCATCATCTCTCTCTCTTACACACATACATACACACACACACAAACACACCCACATACACACTCTCTCTTACTCTCTCTCTCACCTCTTCTCACCGTTGAACACTGGCTCTTCACACACATCACCCACTTATTTCCTCATGTCTATGTTTTTAATTGCCATGGGAACAAAAGACACAACTAGAAAAACACTAAAGGCTGGACTATAATGAATCTGTCTGTCTGTCTGTGAGTCTATATATCTGTCTTTAAGTGTCTCTGCCCATCTAGGTGTACATCTCTCTCCCTCTCTCTGTCTCTCTCTCTCGCGCATGTATGCGTGTGTATCTATACATAATTGCATGGCTGAATCAAAGCATAGCAGAGGGGATGGCTAAAATTAGATCTAATTATGTAGCATGTAGCATAGCTGTTAGCGTCTTATACCCCTAAAGGTGGAGAGGACATGGCAGGATCCTGTGGTACATCAGACAGCTAACTGCCACACACACACACACACACACACACACACTCACACACACGCACAGGCCTGCACTCACTCACTGCTAAACATTTACAAACAAAGGACTGGGCTTTGCCATTTAAAATAAGAGAGATCACCATCTTCAGTACATTAACACTGTGAGCTGTGCTGTGATCTCCTAGCGAAGATATTTACAGCCTTGGGATAGAGACCTAAGTCAAACTGGTCCATCAGCCGAGCGACCCGTCGAAACAAAGGAGAAGGAAGTGGAGTGTGTGTGTGTGTGTGTGTGTGTGGGGGGGGGGTAACGAGTCTCCTGGCAGCAGTGTTTACTCCCGTCTCTCTCCCGTAAACACAGGCGAGTGCTTTCCCCCAGTAATCCCTTCACAGGATCCTCCCCGCTCGTTAAGCTTGCCTTTGAAAACACTGGGCTCTGTTTTTCTTTTGCTATTTCTTCCTTTCACCCCTTTTCTTTCTATCCTCCCTGTTTTCTCTCCCTCTCTTTTTTTTCTCCACTGGCAAATCCACTTTTTTTTTGCTATTAAAAGATGCAATCTGGGCATCTCTTTGTTTCACTCTCTCAGTCCCTCATTCTCTCTCTCTCTCCAGATCTCTTTTTTTCTACTCGCTTCTCTCTTTTTCTTTGTCCAAGTGTAAGAGGCTGCTTGGCTTTGAATGCGTGCCGCCCTCGTTGCATGCATGGCCCTCTCGGCATCACGCCTGCATGTGGCGGGCAACAATAAAACTCCCATCGGCTGCCCTTTCCAGCGCCAAGTGCGGGCCGTGAGGAACGACTGCCAGGATAGAGATGAAAGGGGGAGAAGAGAGGAACGAGGGGTGTGTATGTGTGTGTGTGTGTGTGTGTGTGTGTGTGTGTGTGTGTGGGTAGGGGGGTGGGATTGAGGGGGGTTGGAGGGTGAGATGGTGGAGAGGGTGGGGGAGGGTTGTTAGTGGAGGCTGGCATCACCATCAATCATGCCAGGGGCTATGTCTCCGTCCGTCACTCCACAGTTAGGGGGACAGAGTTAATTGTCACACGCGTGCATCTGCCTCACTCTATTTTTTTTCTCTCTCTCTCTCACTCTCTCTCAGATGCACCATAACAGCAACCCCCTAATTACTGATCTAGGGGAAAAAAACTGGATGAAGAAGAGAAAAAATACACACCATCGCTGCCACCCTCAGCACCAGTACCAGTAGCACCCAGTGCTTTGAGCCGGTGCCAACTCACCCTGGGGGATTGAGGGATGCCAGGGGCAGGAGTGGGGCACTGCAGGACCTCCTTGGTCCCCGTGCCAGGGCTGTGAAGGACCCACGCCTTTCACTGGTGGATAAACACGGACTATCCTCTCATGTGGGAAGAGGAAATTACCCAAACATTGGCTGCTTATGTAAGATAGAGGAGGATCGAGTGGAAAAGAAGATGAAGGGGAAAAAGAGAAGAAACAGAGACAGAGAGAGGGGGGGGGTGGTGGTGAGAGAGAAAGAGAGAGGGTGAGAGAAAGGGTGAGAGAGAGATGCTCTGTCTATGACACCAGTATTTATGTTTAAGATGAGTATGGCCTCCATAGTGTTCTGTCAATAGAATCTCACTATAAATTATCTTTGTGTTCATTAAAACAGACAGCAAAGCTCCATGAGAGTTTATTGCTATATTTTCCCTGTGTTCAGAACATCCACACATTTACTACAAAACCCATTATGTCATGATATGTTTATACAGTGAAAGGTTAAAATAAGCAATCATGGCAATATAGCAATATGCAGTGCACAATATAGCTTACTAAGGTTATGACTGGCTGATCCATTGCAAGATTTTGTGCTCTTTAAGATTTTGCATACATTGTGGTCATGACTATGATTCCATGTACATGTGCATTGTATATACAGCATATATGAAATTATATAACAAGTTCCATTTACATTTGTATACTGTTTCTCTATCTTTCAAAGTATAATGTATAGACGGTGTATTGTGTGCTTTCCTTGTGCTGATGGTGTATGCTATTAAGGCATTCCAGATCTAGACTCCCTCTGTCTAACTGTTGTCTGTCAAGCGAGGCAGGCCTGACTTCTTTGACATGGCTGGCATTGAGTTTGTCCAGACAGCACACAGACAGCACTAAGGGCCACTCCTCTCAATCTCTGTCCCGTTGCGATGGACACGCCGATCGGATCGAATCCTCTCAGAGCCTGTCATTCCTAATTTCTTCTCCTAAATTCAGTTTATTTATTTCTTTGCACATGTTTAAAAGGGTTCAATGCAGTTGAGACCATTCTGTGCTGCCAGGGGCCTCTGTAAACATTGGCTCCGTTGGGTGGTTGAGAGTAACAACAGCAAAAAGAAAAAAAAAACAGAGTAAATATGTGGTTTGGTTCTCGATGGTGCGCCACCATGCTTGCTCTCCCACAGTTCAGGGTGTGCGAGCGAGTGACAGATGACTTTGGCTGCCGACCACAGCTCTCCTAATCAGTCTGTTCACACTTCATTGGGAATTCATTGCGGGTCCTTTAAAAACATTGTTTCCGAGCATTATCAGCAGCGAGCAGCATAACGTTTCATTATACAAGAGAGGCCATTCTGGAAGCGGCGCTGCATATTCAAATTTAGCAGTGGGGAGGCTGTGAAAAAACAGACTTTGGCTGTGGCTAACAGGGGTAATGATTTTGCTAGCATCTCAGAGCTAAAGCTCAACATCTCCAAAATGAACTGGTAGCATCACAGTGTGTGTGTGTGCGTGTGTGTGTGCATGTGTGTGTGCGTGTGTGTGTGTGAGTGTGTGTTTAAGTGCATGTGTGAGCATTAGTATGTTATTATTTAGTATTTATTCTGTTGATACATATGTTGTGTTTTAATGAACATTGTATTGAATTGTGTCTATATGATGCACATTGCATGTACTGTATTGTAATGGTGAGATTGATCACAGACCAAACACAGATCACTGACATTTTTCATGCAATATGTGACAGAAGCAGCAACAACAGACAAAACAAGTCTTCATATTGTATTGGTAAGTTAGTTTTGCGGTGCATCGAAGCTGTCGATTTCCAAGTGCCCAGTGACGTGAGCCGTGGTGACAGGCGTCATGCTATGCTCTGAACAAGCGTCATGACAACAGGCCACGGGCGGTGTCACCAAACATGCTAATCACGAACGCCATGGCCTTTGCCACACACACCCGCATGCACGCACGCAAACATGCATGCATGCATGCCACATGACACATCCCATTTTTTGTTTTTTTCGTGACCTGCATGACAAACCGTCACCCGTCCCCATTCAACTCATTTTTTGAAACACTAGCTGCAGCTCCAGTACAGGCACAGAGAGTGGGGGGCTGCGTGCGCATTTCACACAGGCTGCAAGATAAAAGAAGCCGGCGCGGCTGGACGGACACTCGCAGGGCTCTGGCGTCAAGTCATACCGATGAGTCATTTGCGCAGGGAGCAAGGAAGAGGAAGTGAGACAGAGTGATGGTGGTGGGGAGAGAAAGAGAGAGACGGGGGGAGAGAGAGAGAGAGAGAGAGAGAGAGGGAAGGTGCCAGAGGGAAAGAACGAGGGAGATAGAGTGGACGGTAGACAGGAAGAGGCATGAAAGAACTGAATGGTTCAGAGATAGAGAAGAAAAAGAGAGAGAGAGAAAGTCATAGGGGGAGAGAGAAAGAGAAAGAGAAAGAAAGAATCATAGTGAGAGAGACAGAGAGAAAGGGAGAGAAAGATGGAGTGAGAGAGAAAGGGAGAGAGAGAGAGAGAGAGGTGGAGAGCGAGCCATGGCGTTGAGTTCCACCCTGGCCTGTCAATGGGCATCTGGTTTGGGCCAGCCGAGTGCGGCTGACAGGTATGCCCCCGCAGTCACGTGACGCAGGGAGCAGCCCACTGTCACCCTGACAGCTCCGCCCGCAACTCAGGGGCGTCTCTCTCTCACACACACACACACACATGCACACACTTTCTTACTTGCCCTCCATCACACGCGCAAATACTCACACACAAACCCACATGAACACACCCCTTTTACAACACACACACACACAAATAGTCATGCTACACCATTTTCACTCTCTTCTTTCTCATAACACACCCTTCATCACACACTCTGTCTTACAGGTTCACAGCCCCTACGGCTGTCAACACACACACACACACACACACACACACACACACACACACACACACACGTTCCTCACCTCTGGATAGTAGCTGGAGCCAACTGATATATAGCGTTTCTGAAGCCTGCATTAGGCCAGCCTGTAGCACACTGCCTCTACTGTACCCAGTGCGTCTTAAAAGTGCTCACATTACAGCATGCCTCGCTGAAGAAACAGAGTCCTCACTGAGGACGGCTGAGGGGTCGTGCTCCCTATTGTTAGACAGCCCTGACTAGCAAGGGGGTTGGCTGGGTATGGGGGGGGTGAATGGCAGAGGTAGAGGATGCCCGAGGACAGTGACACGGCTGGTGCACATGTGTCAGCTCCGAGTGCCCTTCACGCTTAAAAAGTGCCCGCAAGCAGAGACAGGCAAGCGAGCGGGCAAGCAGGCGGGCAGGCGAGTGCACAGAGAGCATAGTGCCAACAGCGGGCCCGCACATCCTGGTGTGTATGTGTGTGTGTGTGTGTGTGTGTGTGATTGGGGTTGTCATTAAAGTGGGCAGGAATATGCCAACGTGGGCGCCTGACCCCCACTGTTTTTTTCATTTGGTGTTTGCAGGGTGGCGAAGAGGGCATATTGCACCACTCCCAGGCAACGCCTTCCAGTGACGCTTCATTTTTCATTTTTCCCTTCTTCCACAAAGGGAAGGAAAGATTGAAAGAGAAAGAGGTAGAGAGAGAGAGAAAAAGAGAGAGAGAGACAGTAACTGGGGCGGGGGGGGGGGGGGGGTGGGGGGGTGTTGGGGGGACAGAAAACATGCTTTGTCTGGCCAAACAGGTGTATTAATGATTTATCCCGAGCAGCTGTACACCACAGGGAAAAAAAGAGATGGAAATGTTTAATGAGACAGAAAGCTGTTTGGCCATCACTCACGCCGGCTAGCTGTGTTGCTGTTTTCTCTCTCTCCCCGTCCAGTTCTCAATCACCCCGTGCAGCCGTCTTTTTGCTGTACGGGTACTGGCAAAGGCCTCACTGCAGGTGAGAACAATCACATCTACCATCGCCACTATCATTTCTCTGTGGCCCCCTCCCCTTCCCACCCCTTAAGTTAAACACCACACACACACACACACTCTGTCCCCCTACATCTTTTAAAAAATATATCTTGTGTGAGGTTGAACGGTTGTGCAAAACACGAAACAGGTCACACAAGAAGACAGAGCGATTGCTGACCTAATCTTACGCTCTCCTCCTCTCCCTTAGGCTCTAGCACATAACATTCTAGCCAGGCAATTATTAGTTCATTTGAAAACCCTATTACACAATTAATGTCTGTCTGCTTTTGAGACTTTGTCATTTTTTTATGGGTCCAAAAACCTGTATGTTCAGCATGCAATAATTCAGCAGGCAAGCCTGGGAAATGATTGGGCTGTTATGCAAGATGGAAATGAGTCTGCCACGCTTTGCAGTAGCAGGCTATTTTGGAACTACACACACACACACACACACACACACACACACATCAGAAAACGCTGGGCCGAGCTGAAAAACTGGGTCAGTGCGAGAGTGGGGCAGCACCTTCATTTGATAGCAAATAGAGTCTGCATGAAAGGCGCGTATGGCACTCCAACTCACATTCAGAAAAGAGGGGGGAGAAATGGACCACGATTTTCATTCTTGATTTCCTTCTCGTCATTTCTCTTCTCCTTCTTTCTGGAGCTAAAAAAGTGACACCAATGCACATTCCCAGTTGTTGCAAACTGTGGAAACAGCAGATGTCAACACACCAGACAAAAAAAAGCCTGCATGTAAACATGGAGCAGGGATGGGGGGAAAAAGGCACAGCATATTTCCACTTGATTGGCAGCGGTCAGTGAACTCTGGTGTGGTGCTTGAGGGGGTGGTGGGTCGCCAAGAATTATAGGGCTGGAGGACAGAAATACCGTCTGAGATGAAGGGATGGAGGGATAGATGGGGAGAGAGAGATAGAGGGAGGGAGAGAGAGAGAGCATGGGTGAAAGAAGAGGATAGTGAGGGAAGTAAGTGGGTGAGGCTGTAGAAAAGGGAGAAGGAGAAAGGAAGAGAGAGAGAGAGAGAGAGAAGAAGGAAAGAGAGGGAGAGAGAGCGCTGGGAGTGTGATAGAGGACAGAGGTAGCTCCTGTAAGTAGGGCAATTCCACCCTGCACCTGGGGGCTCACCCTCCCCTCCTGCAAACCGCTGACAAGGCACCAAAGAGTCCTCCCTACTTCCCAAAAGCTCTTCCTCTTTCTCTCATGCCTTTCTTTCTCTCTTTCTTTGTCTTGCATTCCATCTGTATTACTACTGTAAGCGTCTGTATATATTTACCTCTCTCTCTCTTTCTCTCCTGACTGTGCATGTGTGTGTGTGTGTGTGTGTGTGTGTGTGTGTGTGAGAGAGAGAAATACTCCAGAGACCTGAGATCTGTAACAATTGATGACAGGTCATCTCACCCAGGTGTCTGGTGTGAAAAGAGGACAATTAGGGAGGCTTTATGCAGGAGAGAGAAAATGTACAGGCCCAGTCCACCTATCCAAATACCATCCTAACCTATAGACACAAAATAGATATAGCTGTCTACATTTACATTTACATTTAGGCATTTAGCAGACGCTTTTATCCAAAGCGACTTACAAAAGAGGATAACATTCAGCCATACAGCTATCTATACACTTTAACTTCTAAATAAAATGAAAGACAACATCCACATCTCATTTAAACCCATAGATATGATAAAAAATAATATAACTTTCCAGTCTAACTAATAAGTCAAATTGCATCATTTTTTTCTCTGCAACTCGCTTGGACTGTAGCATAGCAGTCAAGCACAAGTTTTACCTGGATTCTTCAAGGTCAAATGGAATTGTCTGTACACTGTACCTACACTCCAAGACTAAATCCACTGTAGCATTTCACGGTTCGTGGATGCTGAATAAGATCTCTGGCTGAAGTTAACAGAAGCCGAAGAGGAAGAGGAACCGCTAAAGGTGTCCGCAGGCAAGGTTGTTTCAGTTTAAAGGGTGCTCAGCAATGCCATTAGACCTTTTAACACCCTGATCTTGTTACCTGAGGAGCCACCTGCACAAACAGCTTGACTGATAATTAGAGGTTGGTTATCACCATACTAAGTCTTCCGAGCATCCTTCGAGGACCACTGTGAGGCTGTGCACAATCAGCTAAGGGAACCAGTGATGACAGGGTAGATCAATATTTAGGTCATTTCCACCAATAATTGCATTTATTCACTAACCAACATGGATGGCCTAATAACATGCTCATAAAGGTGTCATAACTATGGTACAACAAGTGTTATTATGCAAGATTACTGACTGTGGGTTCTGGGAAATTGAATTTCACTGTACAGCTGTGTCTAGATATTGCATAGTTAGCCATTTGAATTAACAAGACCAAGAGGAAAATAAAAAATAAAAAATAAAATCACACTGTGTAATCTTGGAACAACCCAGTAGCTGTTGAAATCCACCAAAATCAACCATCAAATTCAGACGGTCAGACTCCAGCTATTGCAGTCATTAATAACAAGGTTTGAAAGAAATCAATACACAAAATATATTTAGTTAAAAGTTGTTCAGAGCACAACCTATCATTGGCAAAAATGACTACTGTCGAACTAATTTTGTACCTTCACTAGCATTAAGGCATGTCAATTCCAAATTCTAATTCTTTGTTCTAACACAAAACTAAATCCTGTCATTCACCTCATTCGATATTCATTTCACCTGCATTTTGTTACATGTTTTAAACACAAATACAGTGTCTTGAAACTTTTTTTCATACATCGTCATACATGTATATAGCTGTACTTACTGGTCAACTCTGCACTTGTATTATCCACACACACACACACACAAACACAGAAACACACGCACACAGACACAGACACTACACACCACACACACAGCTCTCCTCAAATGGCCTCATCCATCCAAAGCACCACGTGACTACACCCAGGTGATGAGGACCCAGGACAGAGTCATGCATTGGTTTCATGCACGACTGAGTTGGTCCATCAGATCCCTCCGCCGCCACCATCCCCTCACCATCTTAGCAACACCCCATCCATCCCACCCCCTCTGTTCTCATTGACTGCACATTCATCCCAACCGGTGTCACTTACCATTATCAATTATCCATTAGACAGGGTGATATTCGTCCAATATTGCAGTTGTGTGACTGGGAGATTTTACAGTGATCAAAACCGACAAATCTGATTTAAAGACCAGGCATAAATAAGGAGCGGGCGCCCTTACCAATATGCCCAATGAATAATGGATGTGTGTTTTGTAATCATTTTCCAATATCGCAACGCTTTCCTCAACCCTCGCACAGAGAGAGAGAGAGAGAACTCATTCTTTCATTCTTTTTTTCATTCCCTCTCTTTTTTGGCCTCAGTGTTTCATTTCATCTCATTTCTCTCTCTTTCCCCTCTTCTCCTCCTCATCCTCTCTTCTGTTGCATTCTTGTGGTGGCAGAGACACACGCCATAAATGTCACAGCGCGCCAAAATGCAGAGGTTAAAAAAATTCCTGCTGGGATTGTCAGATTAGCATTTCCAAAGATTTTTCTTTTTTTTTCAGAGGATGTCTTCATGACTTCACAAGCGAGCCTGTCTCGTGTGGAGCTACTGCTGCTGCAGAGCTGCAGATGAGGTAGGTGGGAGCAACACACACACACACATTTGCACACAGAAATCCTCCACATTGAAAGCTAATGCCAAACCTGCCCTCCTTATTTGGTGTTTCCAGTCTAAAAGTGTGTCCATTATCTTTGTGTTCTCTGTGGGAAAGTTGACATAGGTAGTTTAAAGTGGCTGTTGGTGGGATCATCACCCAGGGAAACTGATCACATTAGTGCTCCGCTTACTGCTGGTTTGACTCTAAATTGATTCACAAAAGAGAATGAACACTGGACATACTTTAAGAGTGCTGCATCGCAATCAGTGACTCATCACACACACACACACACACAGCAGCAAGCCTTTGACTAAAATGGAGGCCATCTCCAAATGTCCCCATAAAAAAGGAAAAGAGAGAGAGAGAGAGAGAGAAAGGGAGAAAGAGACAGAGAAAGAGAGAGATGTCAAGAGAGAGAGAGTGAAAGACAGTGGTAGATGCAATGGGCAAACAGTAAAAAGAAAAACAGCCTGGGATAGAGAGAGAGAGAGAGAGAGAGAGAAAGGGGAAACAAACTCTACCTCTGCAGGACCACAGTCTCAGTTGGCCAGAGGCGGCTCTCCCGCCTCCTTCAGCACACTCAGACATTATCAGCTGCCCACAGAGCATATAACTCATGCAAATCCCTCCTGGCCACAATTTTTTTGTGACAAACTTTTTGATGGCGACAGTGGCAGTGCAGGTGAGCATTCTCCCTGTGAGATTAATGCCCGTGGGGGCTTGTTATGCCACAAGGTGAGAATGGGCATTAATCACCCGCCTCTCCGCATGCCCGGCGTTTCCCATTACCGCCGCGCGCCCGGGCTCAGATTGATTTTTAATTGGCCCTGCCGCTGGGAAATAGATCATGTTTTCCCTCCACAGAAAAGGCAGGGCCCATCAGCCTGATGCCCATACCTTCCCACCCAAGGCCTTGCTACCTGTACATCCAAAACTGAACAGGGATCTGTGGTGTATTGGGTTCAGCCTACAGAGCTAGACTGGATGCACTGATGAGGGATCAATCTGATGGTGTATAGCTGTGGTAAATCAATGTTAGGGAAATTGACAGTCGTCCAAAAGCTGCATGCATAACTAGTATGGAAAAGTGAATGTTGACTATGAATCTCCTGGTTTTATCAATCTGAGCTGCTAGTAGCCTATCAAGCAATACCATTTGGCAGTGGTGAGAATTCAACATCGGTGCAGATTGGAGTCTCACGTGTAAGATCATTGATCAGGACAGCATGAAGGGGTAAAGGCTTGTGTGTGTGTGTTTGGGGGGTGGTGGTGATGGTGTGGGGTGGGAGTGACAGGGGAACTGTCACAGAAACTTTCCAAGCCATCTTCAAAATGCTAGCTCTGTTCGGAGCAAAGCTGTGCAGCATGATCCTGATTGCAATACAAAAGCAGTGACTCTGAGGTGTATGTGTGTGTGTGTGTGTGTGTCTGTATGTGTGTGTGTGCAGCTTAGGGAAGGCGCTGCTGTGAG
>JAIFZK010000013.1:16082500-16130000 GCA_027481765.1 Tenualosa thibaudeaui
TCTCTCTCTCTCCTCCTTTGCTCCACCAGACTACTGAGGCCAGCACTCACCAAACCCCTCCAATATCAGGTTACAAACAGGAGAGTTCTCTAGGCTGGCCATGGTATGAAAGGGGTGACGAGGCTGAGAGAGCGCCCTTCTGGATGTGTTGAGAAGAGAAGAGGAGGCACAGCCTGGGTTTTTTGGGGGGGAGTAAGAGCAGGCTGGGGTGAAAGCCAGCATGAGAAATAACCGTGTAAGATTAGCCCTCTGTTGATAAGCTGGGGGTGGGAGATTTTGGAAGGGAAAAGCACATGGTCTGTGCATGATTGGTAAACAAGTCTCCAAGCTGAAAAATGACTACAACCACACTAAGTATATTGAGATGAAGCTACTTCAGGATTATCGGTATCGTTTTATTTTGAACAATTATTATTATCATTATTATTATTATTATTAGCCTATTATTATTATTGTTATGTGCTAGCAAAACTAGCTGCATTTAACAAATAGTTAAACACTTTTCAAATCATTTGTCAAGGACTTAGCTGAATATTAATCACACATAATTTAGACATGAGCTACATTTTCAGTTCTGCAGCCATGCAGCGATGTTACAAGTTTTCCCACAAGTCAACCGGAATTTCAACAATTGTACTGAGACTTCATAACACACAGGCTGCCTATTTGGCACCCTTCTATATTAGATCCAAGAACAAGAAGAAAATACAAGGCATACAAAAGCCACCTGATCCAGCAGTAGACAGAATGCACTAGAGTTGCCTGGAACAATGACCTGCTCCACAGACACCTATGGATGCCAGTTGTCTAGCAACTCACAGTACTTACAGCATGCAGCCCACAGAAGATTCTGGAGACAAAAGCACCACAACATATGACCTCCACATCTCCTAATTCCTGTATTTCCCTCGGTGTGGAAGAGAATCGTCTCCTTGCTGAGAGGTTTTTCCACATGGACATATGCATGTGCGTGTAGGGAAGCAGGACGGGTAAATGAAAAGTAGCCCGCTGCTCACGGAGCTAAGCTATTAGCATTAGTTTGCCTGCCTACTTTGTTTTGCCACGCGTGCTTCCTTACTACACCAGAAAGTAGGCAGTAAAGCAGAGCAAAGAAAGAGCAGGGAAGGTGGCAAAAAATTCTAGCAGTTATTTGATCAGTATCCACAGAAATCTCTCCTGTTGTGAGAGGCTAAAATACCCTGTTCTCTTTTTTAACACCACACATATGCATCTCAACATGTATAATTCAGTTCATACACATGCAGAGCCAACCAAAGCTTTTCAACAACAATAAAAATAGAATTGACCCACCAGTATCAGAATGTTGTCTTCTCTCAAACTTTTTTTTTCTCTTCCCGCAGCTCCTTCTCCTTGAAGTGCTTCTTCCTCTCTTTCGCTCTCCCTCTCACTTCTCTCGTTCACACCAAAAAAAAAGCCACACACACTCTCTCTTTCTCTGTGTTTCTCTTGTTCACCCTCTCTCACTGGAAAGTTCTTCTCTCCTCCTGTATGCAAATCATTTTTATGAGTTGAAAGACAGCAGGCATGGAGGGGAAAGAGAGGAGGAGGAAAGAGAGAGAGAGAGGGATCGAGGGAGAGACAGCCGGGGAAGGAAGGAAGGAAGCAAGGAGATAATCGGTGAAGGCAGGCGACCAATGGGCCCGGAGCTGAGCAGTGGAATAGAGAGAGAGAGAGAGAGAGAGAGAGAGTGAGGGAGGGAGGGAGGGTGAGAGTGAGGGAGGAGAAAAAAAGAGAAAAGCAGAATGGGGGCAGCACCAATGAGGCGGAGCGGGGAAAGGCAGGGATGGGGCTGGCACAGCGTAGGAGACTGCAAGGAGGAAAGCAGCAGACAGAGTGAGAGAGGGAGAGATGGAGGGAGGGAGAGAAAGAGAGAAAGGGAGAAAGAGAGAGAGAGAGGGAGGAGAGATGCAGAGCGAGAAGAGGAAAGCAGGCGCAGGCTCACCCTCCCCGTCGTGCCTCTCCCATCATCGGCGTGGCGTTCAGAGCTCCACAGCACACGCGTAGGGAGAAGACAAAAGAAGAGGCAGAAAAGGCAGGAGGCAGGAGAAAGAGAAGAAGCAGAGCGCCAAGCTGCGGTACCCTGAAGTGTGTTTGCTGTGTGTGCATGTGTGTGTTTATATGCGTGTGAGTGGGTGAATGTGTGAGTGTGTGTGTATGTATGTGTGTGTGTGTGTGTCTGTCAGTCTTGGGGAGAGAGAATGAGAGAGAGTGTGAGGATGTATAACAGCGTTTTCCCTTTTCTCCAGCCAGGGTTGAATCTGTTTAGTCTCTCCCTCCTTCCATCCCCCCTCCCCACTCTTCCTCTCCCTTTCTCCTTCTCCCTCGCTCTCTCTTCTGTCAGTGAGCTGCAGACTGTCTGCTCCCAGCTTCAGTGCCTCCCACAGGCCCTTAGCTCTCTGGGGCTATGTGTGTGTGTGTGTGTGTGTGTGTGTGTGTGTGTCTGTTCTAGAATTGTCATGTATGTGTGTATTACAGTATAAGTGTAAGTGTGCATTAGCCCTGCATCAGTGCATTAACATGTAAACATGTATTTTAGATTTTTTTTTTTTTTTTAGTTTTGTTTTTTTTTTATTACCACACACACACACAGAGAGAGAGAGAGAGAGATAAAGAGAGAGAGAGAGAGAGAGAGAGAGAGAGAAACACAAACACACAATAAATAAAGAAATAAATAAGACTCAACTCTGTGTCTGTGTTAATTAATGCTGCCTTCGCACCATGGGCTTTGAACCCTGACAAAGCCGCAGAGCTGTGAAGTGAAGAGATAACTGGCTTAGGAGTGAGACTCTCCTCGTTCCCAGCCAATTCTCCTGCAGAGGCCAGCAGCCGCCACCAGCCTCCCCCAGCACACAATGGGAGTTCCGGGGTTGAGGATGAGAGCATTGCTCCTTCTTAGTCTCTGCCCCTGTCTCTGTCTCAGTCACTGTCTCAGGCTCCCCCCAACCCTGCTTCAGGCTGGGTGTGCTCAGGTAAACAATGTATGTGTGTGACAGAGAGAGAGAGAGAAAGAGAGAGCAGGTGTAGAGACGTACATGTGGCTTTCTTCTCAGAGTGCATTACCTCTCAGAGTGAGATTGCACATGACAGAAGTACAGGACTGGGGTTGAAATATAAGAGTGACAAAACCCCAGCACAGGCACTTAACAACAGAACAAATGTAAAATGAGTATATATATATATATATATATATATATATATATATATATATATATATATATCAAAACCATCATAGCTGTATGAATTATTTAGCCTACCTATTTAGCCTCCCTCCACACAGAAGTTTAGCACATGACAAAACAGAGGGCCAACAATCCCCTTGTGTGTGCATGTCCCACTGTAAAAGTAAGTAAGGAAATTATTCCATTTTCTAGACAAGATTGTGGTGCATTAGTAGAGAGGAATACTACATACAAAGCTGACAATCTAAAGGCGAAAACATGAGAGAACTCATTTCATTGGGCAATTGTACCTCATTTGTGTTGTGCTAAGCATAAGAATGCGTATGGGTATGGGGAACCCTGCGGGAGGATTTTCTCTTTGAAATTCATATCCGTTAAAAGAATGCCAATCAATCTCAGTCTGATTCCCTGGCATGACAAAGACACAAAGTAGCCAGCGTGAGTCTGGTGGCTTAGTTTTGTGTCTGTTTGCTTAATTTCATTCATGCTATTGTTAATTATATTTGAAATTGTAGCAAGCTGAACTACTCTGAAAATACTCAATAAACAGATTCTTGAGCCACGAGATCCTGCATTTAGAGAGCGATTTAGCTACTGAGACAGAAGAAGGGTTAGAAATATTGACCATATTATTATGAATGAAACGTGTATGTCTCCACATTAAAAATGATCGGCAATTGGGGTTCCTCGGTGTTTTTCTCTTGATAACAAGGACTCATTGCTTGCTGTTTTTTGGGGGGGAAAAGCTCTCTACTTTAAGACTGCGGGAGGAGGTGTTTGTGTAACTGGTGGACAGCTCCTGGTGCTGAAGTAGACAACCGGGAAGACTCGAGCAGGAGTCGCGGAGGAAAACACAAGGACTATGAGGAATTAGGAACGAGTGATAGAGAGAGAGGGAGAACGAAAGCGAGCAAGAGCGGGCGAGAGAGAGAGCAGAAAGGAGGAGAGAGAGAGAGAGTAGAAATATGTAGTGAGAGAAATAACGGGGGAGTGTTGCAGTGGAGGATCAGAAACCGCCGCATCGAAAATATCGTCGGCTTCTCAGATTGTGGGCGCACAATGGCAGCTGGCACCAAATCCCGTCGTAATCACATTAGCGGGAGTAATCAGCGAATTAACAGCAGTCAAATGTCAGAGTGGCAGGGAGGAATCGGCCAGGGTAATTAACGACGAGAAGTGTTGGCGAAATCGGCGCTGTTTGTCAGAGAAAAATCTGTGGACAACGACTCGTTTCCAGGAGCGGTGTGCATCTGTGTAGACAGAGGTATAGACTTAGGTCCAGAAAGGTCCGAAATTCACCGATCGATTGAAAACAGTAACGTTAACCAAGACAAGGTTAGGGCATTACATTTTATAGCATAGATAGATAAATAGACAAATAGCTGGATAGATAGATAAATAGATAGATAGATCTATACACAGACACACACACACACCCTTCACATAGCCCCTCTTCCCAGCCAGCCTTTAGACAGAGATAGGAGAGAGGGCCAGATTGGTGCAAGGGTCAGTTTTACTTTACTCTTAACGATTGGGGTTAGGTCTGCAAACATGACACATGCATGCACACTCATCATTCTCAATGCACCCCCCACCCCCACCCCCCACACACATACCCTTCCTCTCTCTCTCTCTTCCTCTGCACTCACTCCTTCACCGGCTCCAAATCCATGGCATATGACCTTCTGTTAAATAGATAAAGAATGTGCTTATCAGTCATGCAAATGAGCTTGAATTCATTTTCCACAACAGATGGCCTCATAGATAATGATGATGGAGGAGAGAAAATTAAATGTCTCTTGCGCGGTGGCCATGGCAACCCGGCGCCGAGTAATATCAATAATAAGTGCAGTGCATAATAGGCCTGTCAGTCTCCCGAATCAAAGTGTGCGGCTAAATAAGGTAAGGGATGCCTCAGAAGTTTGCCTTCTCTCTCTGGATCAGTGCGAGAGGCGCACACATAGGCCCCACTTTGCAGTAGGTATAATCTTTTGTTGCGGTTGGTGGAGCTTCTCTTCTCTCCATGCGCTAGGAGAAGGCTAATTAATGTGCGCACTATGCCTATGACAGTAGCCACTTAGCTGGAACAGTGCAGCAATGGTTTTGGGATGAAAACAGTGATTACCATTTGGATAGAGGTATTGTTTTACATCAAAAATGAACCGCATCGCAAGTCTGAAGAGATTTGTGGATTTATTTCAACATATTAACAGGGAAGCCTGATATTTCTGGTAACAGCCACTTGGAAATTATTTTACATACTTACCACTCCATTCTGTAACTCAGTTGTCAAGGATATTCATTGTAAACACCCTGAATTGACCACACATATGACAAATAGTGAGATATTTCAAAGTATCAATTATCAAAGTCAAATGGTATAGGGAAAACATATGCCACTAAATGTAACGTTTGATCAGACTTTATTGTATATTATTGTATATATTATTATACATTATTGTATATTTATAATATGATTTGAGTGGATTGTGCTCACTGAATAGACCAGAGAAAATGTCATGCCCTCCTCCTCTGTGCTTCTCTTTTCCGCTGCTTTTTTTGTCTCTTAGCCATTCTCCCTCTCTCTCTCTCTCTCTGATATAAGATGCCTGATGGATGTGGTGGGATAGGAGAGAGAGAGAGAGAGCCCTCCCCTCCTTACCCTAGGGGGCTTCCTGTGGTATGAATCAGCATCCCCTCCTGATCAGACTGATTGAAAGCGAAAAAGGGCTGAGGCGCTCGTGTCTGGACGGAACTCCGTCTCTGCCTCATCCGTCTGCGCCCAATATAGCTCCACTAATGAAGGCTGCGAGGGCAAGCTGAGATGGAGAGAGAGATTGGGAAGGGAAGGGAATGAGGAGTGAGGGAGGCACAGAGTGGGAGAGAGAGAGAGAGAGAGACAGAGAGAGAAGGAGAGATGGGGGAGAGGTGCTGCAGATGGCACAGCTAAATATGTGGAAACGTGGTGAGAATGTGAAACACAGGGCAATGGCGTGTGTCTCTGCCACCCTTTGAGTGTGTGTGTGTGTGTGTGTGTGTGTGTGTGTGTGTTTGTGTGAGAGTGTGTGTGTGAGTGAGTGTATGTGTGTACGTGAGTGTGAGGAGGAGAGGGAATAAGGACAAAAAGGGAACATGTGAGACTGAGGGAGGAAAAGAGGGGAGCAATAGAGGGAGAGAGAGAGAGAGACGAAAAGGGAGAGAGAGAGAGAAAGAGAGACAAAAAGGGAGAGAGAGAGGGGCGCGTGCAAGAGAGAGATGAGAAGACAGCCAAAATGCAGGATGTGGCAAGATAACCAGCATGGAACCAATTGCCAGATAGGACAGGCATGTCAGATGAAGAGAAACAGGGAGGAATGCAAGAGGGAGACAGATAAAATGAGAGAGACAGAGAGAGAGAGAGAGAGAGACAGGGAAGGAGAGAGAGAGAGAAAGAAAGAGAAGTAGGAACAAGAAGACACCAGATAGAGAAAAGCTTTATGTGTGTGTGTATGTAGGGAGAGGGGGATCATAGTCTTCTCCTGCCTGTCTTGTTTGGCACACAAGCTGCCCCACATGAATAGTCTGAGGTGGTCTCATCCCACCCCTCCGCCCCCTCCGCCCCCTCCTCCCCCTCATACCCCACATCAGCCATATTCAGAAGCCTGTAATTAAATTTCATACATAAATAATGAGTGACCTATCAATGCAGGCAATGTATAGAGAAAATGTGATTGCCGTATGTTTGTATGTCTATGTGTGTGCGTGTGTGTGTGTGTGTGTATGTGTGCAATCCCAAATGGGCCTGGTATGAAAGCATCAGTGTCCTACTTTAACCGTCCATGTAAATAATACATTGACTCTCTGACTACCAAAGGAAAGAGAGAGAGATATGGCGAGATACCCACGATGCATCGCTCCATCGTCTCCCACTTGGCACCATGCTGTCACAGCTGGGCTGACTGTTGTTGGCGCGCCTGCTCATGTGTACGTTCTCTGTGTGTATGTATGTGTGTGTGAGTGTGAAAGCCATGAAGCATGTAGCAGTGACTCACATGCAACTGCTTATGGTTTTTCTACGTACGTACAGACATCACTCTTAATAGGGTGCCCTTTGGAGCTGAAAACAAACTGCCTGCCTAGGAGATCTCATGAATGTTAGCTTCTTTTGCCATCTACAGAGAGAAGCAAGAACAGCTCTTTTTGTGCAGGAATTTTTGCAGAGAGCACCAAGGAGGAGACGGGAGGAAAATCATTAAAGAAATATTACAAAAGCAGAAGCGCTCTCGATTCAGATCTTTTTCCTCTCCTTTCTCTTCTCCCTCTCTTTGTATCTCTCTCTCTATTTCTCTCTCTTTGTCTTTCTTACTCTATGTCTTTCCCTCATTCCTCTGCATCCTGCTGGAGCAGTGTGGCTTTGTGAGCGGCGGCGTTTCTGTAATGGTGGTGGTGGATGGCTGGGCAGCTTCAGTCATTCACACTCAGATAACCCACAGCAGCTAATGACGTCTATACAGCTTCCCCTGCCCATTGGACACCGCAGTGAGCGCTCAGCCAAGCAAAGGGATAAGACGTATGTGCAGCTGCAATGAGAGAGATAGAGAGAGAGAAGGAGAGAGAGAGGGAGGGAAAGAAAGAAAGTAGGAGGCAGACAGGAAGACAGAGAGAAATGGAGGCAAGCTCCTCTGCACTGCTGTGAGCAGCAAGTACATCTGAGTCACAGCCGACTTAGGGGTGGGCGAATAAATGTGTGTGTGTGTGTACATATGTGCGTGTATGTGCATGTTCGAGCGTGTGTGTGTTTGTGTATGTGTGTGTGTGTCTGTGTGTGCTTATATGTGTAGAGATATTCACTTGTCAGGGAGAAGAATGCTGACTACCTTAATCTATGCCAGACCCTCATCCTGAATGTGCATCTCTGAATCAGTGTACAGACACAATGCATAGGTGTGCTTGTCTGTGTCCTTGTGGGTGAGTTTATGTGTGCATGTGGGTTTGTTTGTGTGAGTGTGTGTGTGTGTGTTTCAGATGAAGACGATGAGCTGCAGGAGCACAGATTACCCTGCACTCAGATGTGTGAAAGCGAGAGCTGTCAAAAGGGGAACTAAGGCCAGGTCATCTAGTGTCTCTAACACAAACACACACACACACACACACACACACACACACACACACACACCATATACATCTATGTCAGACCTTTTGATGCTATGCATTATTTACCACATGTCTGCACTCAAACACAAACACACACACAAACCCAAACACACACACACATATAGTGTTCACCGAGTGAGAAAAGATGGCTTCACAGGTTGAGAGGTCACGTTACTCTCTCTGCTTTCCTTTATTCTGCCCCTTCAGTGATCATTCACCAATCCATCATTCCATCCCTTTCGTTCATGCATCCATCTGTTCAGCCATCCATCATGTTAAGAGCCCCGGCAGAGGTAAAAGCACCTTGTGAGGTGTCCCTTGGGTTAGCAGCTGCGGTGACTGTCATTTATGTTGTTGTCACCACACCTGCCTTTGCTCTGGCCCAGTGACTGTTAGACAACAGAGGAAACTCACCAGAGGCATTTGAGCCTGTAAGATAGTGTAAACATGCTATATGGTATGTGTTTTAGTCTGGTGTATATTCTAGGTAGCGTATATAAAAATTAATTATGTGAGAACTGTGTGGTACATTTTAGTCTTGTTCACGATAAATAGCCTACTGTAGGTCATGCCTCCCAACAACTTGTTGGATGACCAAATTTGTGATGGTAACAACAACATGAGGCATGGCAAAAATCTAGGCTACATAATCCAATACAGATTACCAGGGCTTTTGCTAACTGTTTTAAAACGTTGAATGAAGACCTATCCAATCTGTTTTTGAACCCTGCTCATTTCTTTTCTTGTCTTGCAGTTGAAATGATGACTGACTAACAAAAAGGCACAAATATTTAATTTCTAAATTTGCATTGTGAGAACCTTTCGGACATCTTATAACCCTGACTGGGTAAACAGACATTGGGGATGGAAGGGAAGTGGAAATTAGCCTAGCCTTCAGAGGTAGCTATGAACTAGCTATCTACTTTGAGATAACCTGTCGATCTCTGGAAATATATTTAGGTTAAACCAGATAAGAACCTTTAAGATAACTGACAGATTTTAGCATGGTAAAGTTTAAAATGTCTAAAATGTAGCCTAACTTGTAAATCTCATCAATAGTGCTGTATTTATAGCACAGCATCAATTTCTTGCAAACTTTTGAAAATCTAAAGATGGAAAGCCCCCCATATTACATCAGAACATTTAAGAACTAGCCTACATCAACTGCACATAATGCCACTATTGACGATAAATAACTACAAACTATAGGCTACTGATTATTGTCATTAGCAGCAAGGCTGCCAATCAACCCAATGATTTCTTGGACTTGTAAAATCATACCTGAGCATATTTCTCATATCTTATTTTAACTTCAGATAATAAGGTCTAAAACAGTCTGAACCACACCAAGTTGAGCCAGAAATCCACATTCTTCTAGATTTGCTTAATATATATACTGACAGAAAAACCATAGGTTTTTCCTTTTACAGTAATATGGTACCTATTACACTGTGTTCACCTGGTAATTAATCATGAGTCAAAGTGCTCAGACATTCATTTGGAGACTAATAATGCAAGGATTTAAAACATGCATTGCGAAGATAATCCAGTGTATTTCCATCAAGATCTCACTATCTGACCTATGATATGTAGCCCAATAGAGGGTGCATAGCCCTTCCCCTGCAGTCCTGCCAGTTCTGTCCTCTACTGGATGGACCCAGTGAGTTTGTCCTCTCGCCGCCTGGCCAAAGGAAGAGAGAAATCTAATGAACAGCTTGGGAGACAGTAGAGCATGGCAGAAAGATGGAAGAAGAGAAAAAAAGAGAGAGTGAGGAAAAGAGAGAGAATGCAAGCAAGAGAGAAGGAGACAGAGAGAGAGAGAGAAAGAGAGAGAGAGAGACCTCTCCCCAGCATCCCTGACACAGACGTGCCGATGGACAGGGGCTCTTGTGTGCCAGACATGTTGACGTCTCCGACAGGCACTTGCCTCCCCACGCAGTCAAAACAAGCTGCAGCTCTGGAGGAGGAGGAGCAGCGGGAGGAGGAGGAGGAGGAGGGTGGTGGCGGAGGAGGGAAAGGGAAAAGGAGGAGATGATTGTGGGTGTGGGGGGGGATGGGGCAGCTAATTAATGTGCGGAGGCACGGCTCAGCCGAGGGGAGGTGGTGGGAGGGATTTGGGGGGGGTGAGGATTTCACGCCAACTCTGTCTCCCCTCCCAGCTCAGCCACCACACTGCCTCCCCCGCCCCTCTCACCCACCCCATACCACCAACCAGCCGTCTCTCTCTCTCTCTCTGTCTCTCCCAACCGCCCTCTGTTTGGATGTCGGGGTGGGCTCGCCCCCCCACCCCCCCGCCTTCTGCACTACAACATCCCCAACCCCCCACCCCACCCTCTCTCACAGCAGGGCTGGATTGGGCACTGGTGCCAGAAAAATGGGGCTGTGTACGTGTGTGTGTTTGTGTCTGTGTGTTAGAGAGAGAGAGTGAAATTGAATGTGTGTACATGTTTGGTTGAGTGTGAGTGTGGATTTTGTGGACATTTGGGCCTGTGTGTGTGTGTGTGTGTGTGTGAGAGAGAGAGAGAGAGAGAGAAAGAGAGAGGGAGAGGAGGAAAGGGTAGATGAGGGGAAGGGGGGCTGGTGGCTGCGATCGGCCATGGTGGACGTGATTGATGTGCTGCTGGCTTCAGCCGCCCGCCGCAGCCTGGGGACCAGAAGGAGGCCTGGAGAACTCAGATTAGCCCCCGCATGCCCAGTCAAAGAGGCACACTACTGCAGCAGTGTGAGAGAGGAAAAGAAAAAAAGGGAGAAAACACACACACACACAAACACACACACACACAGCATGCTCGAATACATATACACACACATACACAACACATCAGCACACAAACCCATGCGTATGTGCACACACACACATGCTCACCAAATACACACACACATACACACACATACACTCACATTCACACAGACACACACACAGCATGCTAACACACATGCATACATATACACAACACATCAGCCACACATAGACACACACACACACACAAACACACACGCAGGCTCAGAAGGAGAACAAGATAAACACAGCCACCAAGGACAGAGTGTTGGGCGGAGGCTGTGAGCCTGCTGATGGTGGTGGATGTTTGGGATGCAAAAGTGCAAAAGGTCGTGCTCTTTAAGAGGCGTTAGTGGCTAATTAGTGCTGGTCACACTGCCACTGGTCTCTTTGGAACTGAAGACACACATGCACATGCACATGCACACACACACAAACACACACACACACACACACACATACACACTCTTACTTATGCTTAATTATAAAAAAAAATGGTCAAAAAACTACATAAAAAAAAAAACAGGTTACAGGTTACAGGTTTTCTGAGGTAAAAAAAGGTAAAGGTTATTTGCTCAACAGCATTCAAAATGCTTTCGTAATCATCTATAATTAATTTAAACACATTTCTCTATATGGATGTGGATATACTGCTACTCCATTGAGCCAAGAAACTATAGACTGTCAAAATGAAGATGACACATTACACACCTAATTACTAGTTGAAATGTTGAAATGTCCTGGATGAGTATCGCTGTCAGTGTTATCAGCCAGTACATGAAATTATATGCAGGTGAAGTGAGAACAGTTGGAGTCCATTTTTTAATGAAGTACGAAATTAAATGGATATTCTGTTTTCTCAGGAACTGCACTGCAATAATCACACAGGAATCATCCGTAATATCACGTTTCTTGTTCTCTACAACAACGCAGACCAAAAAAATAAAACAACAAAACAAACACACAGCAGCTAGATTCTGCGCTCAAGCACCATCTCTACTGCGAAACTAACTGGGCACTTGTTCTCATATTGACAATCCCTGTCTCAGCAGCAGCGCCTCCTTGACAAGCAAGCAGCGGACTCGTTGATCACGAAGGCACTGATCACGTGCAACGCTGCCGAGGAGCTCTCAGCGGAAACTTGTCTCTCTGACTGTACTGCATCAATGTGCATCGACACAGCAGACTCATTTCCAGGTTGTTAGTAGGATCACATTCGACCCACAGGGATGAGAAATACGGTCAGGCAAAAATAAGGGGAAGACCAGTCACGTGGTTGCGTGGTTTGTGTGTGTGTGTGTGTGTGTGTGAGTGTGCACACATGCATATCTCCCTGTGTGTGTATGTTCTGTGACAGATTATGATTCTTGCTTTAAAAGGTTGTAAATAAAGGAAACAGTGAAAAGCTGTTCCCCCATAAAACTGACGGCGCACCTTCCCTGTGTCCCAGGCTGGCTGTGAAAGCCATAGCTTCTGGCATTTCTTTTTGGCTCAGGGATTTGGAGCTGGAGTGAATGTGGAAAGGGAGTATTCAGCACTTCCCATCGTGCTGGGGTAACACGCGGATTTGGATTAGGACAATGCACCTCGGAAGTGTGTGTGTGTGTGTGTGTGTTGGGGGAGTGGGGGGAGTGTGTGTGTGTGTGCATGTGTATGAGAGAGAGAGAGAGAGAAACCTGTCAGGATTAAAGAAGATTTAATAGAATTCCAGATCAAAAACCAGAGCCTGAGACTCGGTCTGTCAGACTCAGCCGGCTCAAAGAGAAAGGTCAGGAGTTGCATGGGAAAGAACAAGCCAGAGGGTTGAGAAGCTGGCACAGGTCTGTCCAGGCCAGGTGAAAGTTGGGAAAGAGACAAGACAGTTTCATTCAGAATTGATTCAACATTAATTGCCTCGTCATTAACATTGCTTGCATTTGTCTGTGTTTGTGTTTGGTAAGTTTACTGCCTAGATGAAACCATAGAACTAATAATAGCACTAGTTATGCATATATATTACAGATGCACTGAGCTTGTCTGCA
Organism: Tenualosa thibaudeaui; assembly: GCA_027481765.1. Taxonomy (NCBI): domain Eukaryota; kingdom Metazoa; phylum Chordata; class Actinopteri; order Clupeiformes; family Clupeidae; genus Tenualosa; species Tenualosa thibaudeaui. Next base: position 16,095,634 of record JAIFZK010000013.1, read on the forward strand.
GGGATGATACACGATTATAAGTGAAGGTAGGAGGTAGAAGTTACTGATTGCTCACAGTGCAGTCCCATGCTGTTGTTTTTGGAAAGGTACTCTAAGGGATTAAATAAACCACTGCTATACAGCCACACTTTAAAAAAAGTACCCAAACACACACACCTTTTGAAGGGCAGCCAGGTTTCCCTACCACTGGTGCATGTAACATCATCAAAAACACACAAACACGCACACGCATAGACAAACACACACATAGACAAACACACACACATACAGACAAGTCAAGGGCTAACAGGTCAGGACAGATCTATTTATGAGGCATTCATCCGCTAAGTCAACAGCTCATCTGGTCCAGGCCCAAACAGCACACAAAACCACACTGTAGCACACGGCTGTGCTCAGTCAAGATAATCTTCCCCAGCCGCAACAAACCCACCACCGTCCATCGCACCAACCAAACGAGAGACGCCGCATGGCACAGCACGGCAAATTTACAGATTCCGCACGCATGCCTTGTCATTACTGTAGGGTTAATTAAACTGTCTGAGCTGCTCAATACTTTGACAACGTGATGCTCCTTATCAAGATTATTGATGATTGCATGGGGGAGATGTGCACACTGATAAAGACTTGTGATGGGAGGTCTACAGATTTGAGTGGGAGCCACTGGGGTCAGAAGCAATCAGAGCTGTGTAGGAAAGGCTGTTGAAACACATTTGGAATGTAAATCTCATTGAATGTCGTGTGTGTGTATTTTTGTGGATTGGCATATAGTCAAAAATCTCCAAAAAAAATTTAGCAAAAATATAATCCATGATTAAGGTATGTGTCACAAATCTGCATGGGCCAAAGTTAACTAGTATCTCTATGGCACAAAAAATTGTTTATTTTTTCCCCACAGCATATACACATATACACACACAAACACATGCAGTGTGTGTGTGTGTATGTGTGACAGAGAGAGAGAGAGCGAGAGAGAGAAACGTGGGGCTGAGCAACCTCATTCTCACTTTTGGCAGATGGTAAGCTCTCCATAATCACGGCTGCTGTTTTTTAAAATCTGTTTAGCAGCGTTGGGGCGTGAGGAGGAGGTGGTGGTGGTGCTGGTGCAAGCGGGGGGAAAGAGTGCTGCTCACTCTGCTGTGACTCCGGCCCAGGAGGCTTGCATGGTTAACTAGCCGCCATTGCCGCAGTGATCGGGGCTCATTTCACATAGCCTCGATCGAGCCCCCGCCTTACTGCACCTCACTGCCTCGCACCGCACCACACCACACGGCACCGCACCACACCGCACCACGCCGTACCGCTCAGCTCAGCTCAGCTCCACGCCGCACCCTACCATACCGCACCGCAAGAGCTCCAGCTGGCTGCAAAGGTTCAGCTCTCCTCACCTTGAGCTGACTGGCCCACTGGGAGACAAGATGAATGTCCTCTCTGTTTTTTTTGGGAAGGTCGCACTGGGTGGAGTGAGGGAGGGGATGAGAGAGAGAGAGAGAGAGAGAGAGAAAGAATGAGGGGTCAGAAGTAGAGTGAAAAAAGAAAGAGAACGAGAGAGGGATTGAGGGTAAAGGAAAGAGAGAATTAGGGAGAGAGCACAGAGAACAGAATGAAAACACACACACACACACACACATCTGCACCAGCTGAGAGCACAACCCAAATACATATGCTACACAAAGAGAGAAAATGCAAGTCTGTCTGAACTTAAAATACACCAGGTTAAGTCAAATGCACTATACAGTCTCTTCTTAGCAGTGCTCACAATGCTATATAGCCTTTGGCGGTGACAGCCCCGGCTTTGGTGCAGTAGACCAGTCATACTCTATCTCTGGTCTGTCTGAACATCCCTGGTTCACTCTGGTGCATCAGGGCTTCTCCTGCCTGCCGCTTTGAACACACATGAAAGGGAGCAGGTGAATTAGTGTGCAGAGGGAAGGAAGAAGAAGAAAAAAAAGAAGGACAGATTTGACTGGAGAAACGATGGATGTAAACAAGGGGGCCTGCGGCAAGCCATCAGTCTCTCCTCCTCTACCACCACCACCACCACCACCATGACCAACTTCATCAGCACCACATCCACCCTTCCTCCAGCTAGCCAGCCATCCATTCCAGCCCCGGTGTGAAACAGGAACCTGTGCAATTATACTCCAATGCATAATTCATCACCTCACCTGGCCCCTAAATATACATACACAACAAACAGCATTTGCATACAGCAATGAGAACATTCCCTAAGAGAGTTTGCACGGTGTGGGTGCAGGTGTGTGTGCGTGCATGTGTGTATGTGTGTGCGTGTGTGTGTGTGTGTTGGGGGAGGGGGGGGGGTACACACAGGTTATGCGTGCTGCATTGCCTGCCAGAGTGAACGGGCTGAATAGTTTTGCTTGAGTCAGTGGGGTCTGACGACCGACCTATTTTGGCATGTTTAGAAGCCCCCAAACCACTAATACACACTCACACTGCACTAACAATCTGAGTGTCAGAGTTTGCGTGTACAGAGGGATCCATGGCAATGGTACAGCACAAACAGTAACGAAGTGTGTTATTGTAGTGTTCAGAGGTTAGGTCTGGTATGGCGCTTGTGATGAAAACAGCAGTCGGTCCAATCAAAAATCTGTTGAACACATCAGGAGCTTTTCCAGATTCTTTCGCTTGTCACATGTGGATGCCACTGACAGGAGATATGTGTGTTTATGTGTGGTGCCAGCCAGCACAGATCTGGGCTGTTTATTGTCTCAGAGGCTTTATAAAACCGGTCATAATTACTCAATATCTGAGGAGGCAGGCTCACAAAGGCACACAAGCAGACATACACACACACTCACGCACAAACGCAGAGAGAGTTTGTTTGCAGTCTGACTGCAGAGGACTACAAAGACAATGTGAGGACAATGAAAAAAAGACAAATAATCACAAAAAAAAAAATCTAGACCATCATTTTCAGAAAAAGGGGCCTGCTATGTGGTCTTACCATCTCTTCCTTTGTTTGTTTGCTTGGATGCAGCTGGGTAAACAAACAGTTTTTTTTTCCGGGCTCTCAGTGCTGGCCAATTAAAGCATGTGATCATCTAGAACGGCAAAATGGATGGTCGTGGTCAGACAGTGCACTCGAGCAGTCGCCCATGGAAACAGGACTGAAGAGATGTGTGAAGGCATTTCTTTCTTTCTCTCTCTCTCTCTCTCTCTCTCTCTCTCACTCTCGCTCTGGCTAGCGACATGACACCACAGCAGCCCCAACTCCTGGTTGCCGCAGTTACCACCTGCTATGACTGTGTTTTTAGGAACATTCCAACAGTTCTGAGTGAGACAAATCACTGGGACCAGAATTCATAATTAATGTTCTCATTATCATCTTTTCTGTTCAACAGAACACAGACACAATGCCCTCATTGTACAAGATTATATGATTTTAAATTTGGGATAAGTTTGATCAGTTTAACTAGCCTCTGAGCCTCTGATTAAAGGAAAAAATCCAAACTATGTCAAGCCATAGCTCTGTTGTTCAAGGGCATCAAGTGCTGTTTAGGAAAAAGAATGATCAAATTTGGCACACTGAATATCAAACTGAGAGCCCCTTTTGGTTTCTTCTTTTGCCTCGTCGTTAGTGTTTGCTAGAGCATAATGCTACTCCGTTAGCGTTAGCAGCTGGCTCACTTATTGGTCTATGTTGTACAACATTTTATTGTTCTTTTTTCTACAGACAGTATCCTTAATCTTGAACAACAGATTGGTGGGTTGAAATGCTCCAGAGTTTTCCTTGTAGGTGTAGATCCAGGTATAGATCCAGTGGATCTAACTAAAAGCCATCATTTCCCCTTGGGTATTTAATTATAATTTCCTTTTCTATGGAAAGGCATAAGACTATATTAGGAAATACAGGTGCTTTATAGGGCTCGATACACAGGTAAAATTGTAAACGAGTAATTGTTTTTTTAAGTGCCTTAAAAAGCCAAGCCTTGTCCCATCCTCAGGGTAAACAGTTAAGATTTCAAGAAAAAAATTATGATGTCTGACAAAAAATACTTTTTCAACACGTTCATGTACAAACAGTACAAATAAACACACACACACACACACACACACACTCACACACACACACACACAGAGAGACAGCATACACACACACATACACACACAGCAGGCAGCGATGGCCTCTGACTCTCAGCAGTAGCTGCTGTCTGCCCAGCAAACCTCCATTGAACCCACAGCTGGAGCCGACTGAGCGCAAGGGCAGCCAAAGTCAGAGCCTCTCCCTCTCGCCAGCAGGCTCTGTGTGGGCAAGCAGAGACCACAGCCAGACACACACACACACTCACGCACGCCCTGACCTACTCTACTGTTCCCACAGCGCACAAAACACACTGACACATGGAGCAATGTAAATGAAAACACATAAATGTTCACACACATGAATATGTGAATACCTGGCATACATAAATAAAATCATCAGAAATCCTTTCTCTTTTTCCCTCCCCTCTTCAGACACACACACACACACACACACACACAATAGAAACCTATGAAAGTAATGGCACTATTCTTGTGGTCTCCAAATAAATTATTATATAGAAAAAGTCTTTTGATCCATAATCTATTTTTTTGCATTGGATCTAGTTTCCGGATTTGTTTGTCTTGAATAAAACAGAAAATCCCCATCAAACAGATGTGTGCATTTTGTTCTGTTGAATTCTTCATCAGTATTTTCCTCTCTTTTTATTCATAAAACTTGTGCTCACTGAAGAGGTTTCCCTTAGACTCCCTTTTGTTTAGCAAAATAATTGTTTCACAACGTTGCACACCCAGGAGTTTGGGAAGACCACAGATCATGGGCAGATACGCAGACAAAAGGCTCGATATGAAAGCACACAAACATCAGAGGTGTGTTCAGTCTTTGTAGGCTAATCTTTGTCTTTCCCTCTTTGTTCATTGTTTTCATCAAGCAGAACCAATCAGCTTGATGTGTACCTCAACTCTTGGCGAGTGAACGGCTTCATGGGCATGTATAGAAAAGAAACTGGACAAGCGCTTTCGATCATATACTCATCGATTGCCATATGGCTAAGGCACAACATTTGGAGCTTCAAATGCAGCGTGCTCGTATAAAAGGCACTTTGATTGTGACATCAAAGGTGACTGAAATTTAGTCACATTGTTAGTCACACCTTTGCTGATCCCACGGATAGAGAAGCACCACTCCTGCACAGATGAAAGAAAAGAAGGGAAACAATGTACAAACAAAGTGAAAGCATTTATCATGTCCATAAGGGCTTAATGCATGACCGCATCGTAGAGACTTTTTCCACTCCTACGTACACCTTTCCACTTAAGGGGACTGTCAGACAGGCACTGAATGGCTGTAGACAAAAGCTCAGACGTCCTTCTGTGTGTCCCCAGACTCAGCTTTGCTCCTTGTGGACCATGCACCATGTGGCTTTGTAAGATACACTCACACACACACGCAAGCACTTCAGCCCCACCACGCACACAAAAAGCAAATGTTTTGTCAAATATAACACTCAAAACACACACACACACACACACACACAGTCCCAAACAAACAGAATGCGTCCATTCTACACTTTAGGGCACTTGAAACCACAAGGATTTTGTATATTCATACATACCACACACCTAAACAGATAAATTTAATGTTGAATAGGCTTCAACAAAAAATTAGACAGTTTTGATTTGTGAGCGGGCACACACACACACGCACGCACACACACACTCACACACACACTTATCAGTCACATTTATTTCTTTAACATAGCAGAGGTAGGTGCACCACACAACATTGTGTTGGACACACATCACTGGGTGGCGTGAGGCTGCAAACTCGCGTCTGTAGAGCAGGACAGATTCATGGTCTGGATGCAACAATAATTTGCCTCAAACAGACAGCAACCTTGGGTCTCACAGCAGTGCTTCGCCGCCCCCATCTCTAAAGAGGCATATTTTGTGGCCCTTGTCAGGGGCCCCGTGTGGCTGTGACCTTACCCACGCGCTCACCATGAAATATGGTGCGATACGGTGCCTCTCCTCTGTCCGTCACATCAAGCGCCAGCCCTGATGGGATCCCTCTGGGCCCAGAGGCACTCCGTCATGGTCCAAATTTCAGCTTTTTCGGGGATCCAAGCTTTCAGGGAGAACCAACGTCGGCATGCCAGGGGATGAGACACATCTTCATGTAACTACAGACCCACGCTGGCCAGAGGCGTTGGAGGCAGTCAATACATTTTCCACTTCTCTCTCTTCCCCACCATACACACACACTCACACACACACACACAAACAAAATAATCACCTCATACCATTTGATGAAAAAGACGATTCCTCAGAAGGCCTTGTGATGAGAATACATTAATCATGGAGACATTACAGATACTGAGCTGTTACATTATTAGCTGGCTAAAGTAACTCGATATTTGGTTGATGAATGGTGAGGAGAAACACTAGAGTATGGCTGAAGAGCTACAGATAGCACGGAAGATATAATCAGTCTATAATGCTTATTTGATAAGACCTTTTCACAGGACATTATTCCCCCTGGGTTGCAGCTATTCAGTGTGATGGTAATTTATCAAGGTGCTTTGTCCCTGCGATATTTGTCAACCGCGAGGTGCTTTAGAGCGTGAGCGTGTGTGTGGTACTTCACCTTCCTTTTGTGTGTGTGTGTGTGTATGTGTGTATGTGTGGTGTGTGTTTGTGTGTGTGTGTGTGTTTATGAATGATCTCTGAGTCACATTTGTCAACCCAGGGAAACAAGGCATTGTTTGTTTTTTTGTGTGATGCAAAAGTCAATATCGCAACAGCCACAGAACAGCATGATTGCAATGCAGCATGAAGCAGAGAGATTAACACATATACTCCTTCTCTATCTCAGTATCATGGAGACTGCGCATAAAGGCATTAAATGTCTTTAAAATTAAGATGAATTTTATTTACACACAGTATGAGAAATAGATATTCTCAGGTAATGTGCATCATTCATACAGCAACCATACAGAAGTCATTCACCTTCCCTTTTAATCCCCTCTGTCCTATAAACCTTAATGTTACATGGGTCATGTCAGTTTCAGTCAATATTCTGCTGTGGTGGAGCAGTGGTAATGTCGCAGACTAACATTCAGTCATTCTAGGTTTGAGTGCCAAACCTCACAATGCAAGTCACTGTGTCACTTTGATTAAAAGAGTTTGCTAAAATCCAGTTAGGCCTATTTTACTTTACTTCAGTAGGTTTGAATAGGCTGAGATGCACTGTCCTTGTGAGCTGAGGGCGCTGGAGTTTAGGTCCCTCACCTGATGCCCCCCCCTCTCCTGCTGCCTCCTTTGCCATCTCATGTTTTCCTTGCGTGTGTTACGTAACGAAGACTGGGCAATGTTAATCTCATTCCCAGCACTGTAACTCAATCATCCCCCTGGGCTGATGTGCTCTCTCTTTCTCTCTCCTTCTCTCTCTCTCTCCATCTCTCCTTCTCTTTCTCTCTCTCTCTCTATCTATTTCTCTCCAGCGTCAGTGGGCTCAGGGGTAATTAGAAATGCATGAAAGGCGAATCCCACTGCCACTCACCCGCTCACCAACTCACTGTCTCTCCCATTCTGCTGGCATGCAAACACACACAAACACACACACACACATTCATACAAACAAGCAATACCGCCCCCCATAAGTCAGTGGTTGCTATTGAAAGAAGTCTGCTCTTTTTTTAAAAAGAGAGAAAGAAAAAATAGAAAGAAACATGGAGTCAGAACCTGAAGCACATTACCTCTGTCCTTCAGTGTACCCCCCCTTTATTTCTCTCTTTCTCTTTCTTTCTCTTTCTCTCCCTCCTGCCCAATTTGGAGAGGCATCCTGCTGCCCCCCCCCCCCCCCCCCCCCAACACACACACAACCACACCCCATCTGCACGCACGCACGCACACATACACACTTCTCCACAAAGGGATCGATCCTAGCTTCATCTGTCTGAGGGCCTGGGTTCCTCCCTGGCTCTCCCCCCCCTCTGCGCCAGAGGACGGTCACCGCACACACCCCATGGAGGGTTTCTTTTCCGTAATGAACCCTAAACAAAACACATCTACACCCACCTCCACATCTTAACCACTATGCTTCAGACAGAAATTGAGTTTAAGTTTTAAGATTTCAGTTACATTACATTACATTTATGGATTTAGCATAAATCCAAACGACTTACAAAAGAGGATAACATTCAACCTACAACACAATGAAAGAAACTAACAATAGTGTATATTGCTAACATAAAAATGGCAGTATTTTAAGTTGAAAGTGCAATAGTGTAATAAAAGTGCAGTATAAAAGAGAGATTAAGTATGAGGTCAAGTGCATTCCTGGTATTCAGAATTCAAGCCAAGAGATATAGTTGGAAGAGCTGGGTCTTCAAGAGTTTCTTGTAGGTGGAGAGGGTATCTGTTGATCTGGTAGCACTTGGAAGGTCATTCCACCAGTGTGGAACAACACATGACAAGAGTCTGGATTGACCTGCGCGAGGTGTTGTCCGTTCTAGATACTGTGCCTTGGAGGAGCGAAGTGGTCGGCGGGTGACATAGGGCTTTAAGAGAGTATTCAGGTAGATGGGAGCAGAACCATCAGAACCATCTGTAGGCCATCATTAGTGCCTTGAATTTGATGCGAGCAGCTAAGGGTAGCTAGTGGAGTTCAATGATGAGGTGTGACGTGACCTTTTTGGCTGGTTAAAGACCAGATGTGCAGCTGCATTCTGGATCATCTGTAGCGGTCTCACAGCACAGGCTGGAAGACCTGATAGGAGGGCATTGCAGTAGTCAAGACAAGAGATCAGGGTCTGTACCAGGAGCTGGGTTGCATGTTGGGTTAGGTACAGCCTGATCTTCCTTATGTTGGGAATAGGGAAATACGTCACGACTGAGCCACAGACAATGTGATCCGCAAAGGTCAGTTGGTCAGTTACTGTCAAAGGTCAGCTACTGTCAAAACTGTGGTGCGAACCCCAGGTTTTACTAAATATACAATGTATTTGTTATTCAAACAGTTCACTGACTGGAAAAGCACTCAGAGAGCCCAGACCTCCACCAAGTCAATATAGGATCACTGACCCAATATAAATTCCAGACGGTATTCCAGACCACCAACAAAACATAATCATCTGTTCCTTGGCCTAATACCCAGGTTGTCTGAAAATTTTATCCAAATCCGTGCTGTACTTTTCAAATTATTTTGCTCACAGACAGAGAAACAGACTGACAAACGCTGGTGAAAACATAACCTCTTTGGTGGAGGTAATTAGCTAGCTATAGTATAATTCACTAACAGATACACATGGTTACAAAATGTGCCTGGCCTCAGGGTTAAGGGTGGACCAGAATAGTATGTACCCATAACAGACTTAGGCCTACGATGTGCCTGATCTAAAACTTAAAGATAAGTTGATGGATAGAACAGTATAACACTATGGAGTGGAAGAAAAATCATACTTCATACATTCAAAGTCGCATAGCCATCATCAACCAGTTGTATCCATTTAGTGTCTGTTTAGTGTCCGTGGAGAGCCACACGTTGTCACTGTTCTTGCCACAGAGAGTCTGAGAAGAATTAAGTAAACGGCATTTTTAAGTCCGTTTTTAAGTGGCACCATCTGTGATGTGTGACCAGCAGGAATCACCCTGTTTTGGAAGTGAGGAGAGATGTGGTGGTGGTTTGGGGATTGTGTGTGTATGTGTGTGTGTGTGCGTGTGTGTATTGTGTGTGTATTGTGTGTGTATGTGTGTGTGTATTGTGTGTGTGTGTGTGGAGGGGGGGGTAGGGACACACTAGCCTCCTGGAGCCTGTGCCATGCAGCACCTTTAAGCTCTGCCTCACGGGATGCCAGTGTTGTACGCACAGCCGCTTATCCTCCCCAAGGTTTCCTTAAAACATCACAAGGGGTTATCAGCACGGATTTAAACTCGCCCACAGCTGCAATTAAAAGCAGCCTTCACTTCTCCTCCCTGCGTTTGGAGCAGAACGCCTGTCAGTACACAGGAGGGACCAGAACACTGCAGTCAGCTGCAGCATACACACACACACACACACACACACACACACACACACACACACACACACACACACACACATACACATACAGACACATACCAGTAGTAAAGCACCATTTGTCCAAAAAACATGGTCGTGAACCAGGAGAGAAACCTGTCATGTTGAAATGAATCTCTGTGAAGAAGACAAGGAGGTTTCATCAGGTTTATGTTTGGCCAGGAAGAGGGACAAACATAACGATCATTAAAAATATGTCAGGAGAAATGACAGGTGATTAGTGATTAGGAGCAAATGTGTCTGTTGTGATGAGTGCGGATTCACTGTTCTAATTATGTATGAGACATGTACAGACAGACAGTGAGCGTGTGTGTGAAACAGAGAGAGAGAGAGAGAGAGAGAGAGAGAGAGAGAGAGAGAGAGAGAGAGGATCTCTCACTATGTTGTGCACTGTAGCGGTCAAAGTAAGACCCATGAGAGAGACAGAGGGAGTGAGAGAAAGAATGAGAGAGAAAGAGAGAGAGATTAGTGTGTTTAACAGAGGAAACAGAGTGAGAGACCAAGAGACAGACAGAAAACAGGATAGATGGACAGTGAAAAAGAGATGAAGAGTGGATGGTAGAGGTGCAGAAAGAAAGAGAGAGAGAGAAGGAGATAGAGAAAGAAGGGCGGGAATGCTAATTGCTAATTCTGAGCCATGGAGGAAAGGATTTCTTTGCTCGAGGCTTTTGCACGGATATTCTCTCGTACAGCCACAGCACAGGAGCTGGCAGCATCCTAAATCCCCATACACCATGCATAAGCCAGGCATGAGAGAGAGAGAGAGAGTAAGAAAAGGCGAGGGGGATGGGGGGCAGACAGATGGAGGGAGAAAGAAAGAGAGAGGCAGAAAGAGAGACGGAGGAAGTGTAAGAGAGGAGAGAGACACAGAGGGAGGTAAGGAGAGAGAGAGAGAATGTGACGCATGAAGGTGGTAAACAAGCTGACTCCAGGGTTGAGGGGGGCCACTGTGTTAATTAGGCAAGACGGGAGGGTTGCTGGGTGTGGATGGATGGGGAGAGCTCCCTTGAGGGGTGATCTTTCTCTCTCCTTCCCCCTGTCTCTCTCCGTCCCTCTCTCTCCCTCTTTCTTTCCCCCTGTCTCTCTCGGTCCCTCTCTTTCTCTCTTTCTCCCAGTCTCTCTCTGTCCCTCCCTCTCTCTCCTCTCTGTCTGTCTATCTCTCTCTCTCCCCATTAGTGGCGTAGACGGTGAGCAATGCTCTGTTGAACATCCTCTGCATTCTGACCAGCTCCACACTCCTCCGACCCCTCCAGCCCTTGCCTCCTCCACGCAGAGTCCATCCAGAGGTGAGCTCCTCTGGGCAACTTGCCTCTGGCCCTGACCCCCCTCCTCTTCTCTCCTCCATCCCTCCCTCCCTCTATCCTACCACTGGTTTGAGAGTCATCCACTCAGGGTCAATATCATGGGGGGAACCAGACGTGTGTTATAATCTACCCTGCCACCCCCTCGCGCGCACACACATGCACACATACACACACACACACACACACACACACACACACACACACACACACACACACACACACACACACACACACACACACACACACTCCAGCCCCACCCCAAGCCTCTCAATTCTGGCTTATTATCGATTCAGAGAGGTGAGATCCAGAAATCGATAGGTGTCTCTCGACATTCGCCCGACGTGCCGCAAGAAATTTCATCTCGAATGAAATGCCTCTCACTCCACTGACTTGACTGCGCCGCTCAGGACTGTGAGCAGGCAGAGTTAATTACCACAGACACTGTGGTAAATAGACATCCGTCCGTTATCACCACTCTGAGTAGGGAGAGAGAGAGAAAGAGAGAGAGAGAGAGAGAGAGAGAGAATGGTGTGCAGCTTTGCCACCACTGGACAGGGAAAGGAGGAAAAACAAAAACGTGCACAGAATGGTAAATGGAGGTGTGACGAGAAGGGAGGGAACAGTAGGAGGGAGAAAGAAGGAGAGAGAGACTGAGGAAGAGGAGGGATGGTTGACAGGAGCAAACACCCAAATAGGTTTGGACAGGCTCAGCAGGAGGAAAGAGGAGGTTGCTGGCTGCCTCAGCCCATTGCCCTGTGCATGCAGTGAACTCTGTCTGCAGGGAGAGGAAGGGGGTGGGGGGTGGGGTTGGGGTGGGGAGAGGGGGTATGGAGGGAGGACAAAACACAGTGGCAGCTATCCGGGTCAGCTGTTTATGTGTGTGTGTGTGTGTGTGTGTGTGTGTGTGCGTGCGTGCATATCTCGGAGTGTGTGTATGTGTATGGCTAAGGATGCGCATGCGCATATGCCTAAAGGTGTGCATGTGTGTGTGTGTGTGTCATAGGAAGGTGAAACCTCCCATTGTTTCGAATTAGTTTCTTAAAATTCATGCAGACTGTGTGTTCTCTGTATGAGCTAGAAAGCCACTACTGTTGGGCATACATATTTTCACAAATACACAAATGCAGAAACTAAATGGTTAACAGCAAAAGAGGAGCAGGCCATATGGACACACACACACACGCACACACACCAGGGACATTCTCAGACCTGAACCACCGAACACTCGCAGACTAACAGAGAGTCCACACATGAACACACAGAAGACAGGCCCTCCTAACAATGCCACCCATCCCCTCACCCACACATGTAGAAATACACACTCACACACACACCAACACAGACCAGACAGTCAGCATTGAGCCATAGCCGACAACAGCTCATTAGAAGTGACAGGTTGCCACCAACCTTAGGCCACTGTCTCACCGACATCCCCTACGCTCCCTTCCTCTCTCCTCAGCACCCCTCTTAACACCCCCCAACCTCCCCCCACTTCCCCCCACACACTCTCCTCCGACAGCCATCTCTCCATCCCTCTCTCCTTCCCTCCCTCCCTCCTTCTCTACCTCCGTCTTTCTCGCTCTAAAGAATTCCATCCCTCTGACAACCATGACCCCTCGCCCTTTCCCAGGTCTCTTAGCACCATAGCTCCCCATCTCCCATGCACACATCCACACAAACACACACACATATCCACATCCACACAAACACACACACGCACACACATATACACACACACACAGACAAACACACACACACACACACAGATTCACATGCACAAGCACACACACACACACACCAGCATACACTTGTCTTTTCCCATCAGTCAGTGCTGCCCACTGTGCACAAGTCCAGACTCCCATCGGGGAACCTCGTGTTTTTTTTTTTTCTTCTTCTTTTCCGTCAGTATTCCACTGGGAGGGCGACCTGGGACACAACTGTTTGGAGCAATCAAGCAAGGCACGGTGCAGCCTGCACTTCATCGGTCTGTATCCCATTATTTCCATTTAACATGGCACTGCTTTGGTCTGAGTACGGGGGCCAGTCGATTAATCTTACTTAATCTTACTCTAGGAGTCGAGGCGAGTGAACTTTCAATTGAAAGTCTTGCGTTTGTAAAACAGGTAGGAGGCGGGCTGTGTGGTTGGTAGTGAGAGGGGAAAAAAGTTGAAAGACGTTACAGTCTGTGAGTAACCAAATTTCATCCTACATTCACTTTGTCATCATTCACCATCCACATAAAAAAATAACTAAACTAACTGAAAAAAAGAATCCAAACTAACTAACATTAAAACTAACTAACTAACATTAAAAATGTTGAAAAATAAATATCAGCTGCCAGGTAAGAGCAACATCATGTGGGAAGGGTGTGGAACATTCAACAATCAGAAGGCAGTGGTGTGGCGAGTTTGGCAGTGGAAAAATCACAGTGGTTTAACTAATGAATGATGCTATCAGAGAGCGGAGAGCACTGGGCCAGCAGAGATAATGCACCTGCATGCATATTTATAGTCACGAGTGCATCTGTACACACACACACACACATATATACACACACACACATACACACACACACGCATACACATGTACAAACACACACACATGCATATATACACACACAAACACACACACACACACAGAAACATTCAGGCACGCACACACATGTACAAACACACACTCATACACACACACACACACACACACACCCCTCACTCTAAGAATGGATGGGCTGGCTTTTAGTTGATTACCCACCACACCGAATCCCATTTGCTGGAGTGGGGAATGTATCAGGGAGGAAAGTTGGACCGATACCAAAGGAGTGATCTAATGTAGAAGGATACATTTAGAAATAAAGCAAATCAAATATACACAAAGATGGGACCCAGGCCAGATCGATGCTTAATTGATGTCGTTAGATGAGAGGTTCTCCCTGTCTTAAGCTCCTCTTCATAATATCACCCTGTTCCATTAATTCCTTTGTCCTCTCAACTGTAAAGTGTAGGTGGCTGTTGCAGATATAGAGGAAGACGTTTCTGTCAGTGTGCATTTCCAACCAGACAGGGTCAAAAGAGCTTATCTCACCACCTCACCTTACGGCACCAACACAAGCTCTGTGCATGCTGAGTGACGTGGAACTCGAGCCGAGGTGAAAGAAGTCGGAGAGGGATGGATGCAGGGACCTTCCATCACTGGCCGTGAACTCCGCACGCTGCCTCCGCTAAGTGGACAGGATGAGGGGGCATGGGGTTTACGACAGTGAGGGTGGAAACTGGTGGTACATGGGTTGGTGTACCCGCTATCTGACCCCTTTCAGCACAGATCAGCCTAAACATCCTCCACCACTCCTGCCCCCACCCCAGCATTCACCTCTCCTGAGTCCAGAGGGAGCAGTTTGTAGCCAACCCACCAGACCTCACGGTGGCACTGGGAAGAGTTAAGGGCCACATTAGCCTCTCCATGGCCCCCTCTTTCCCGGCTTCGGCACCCTGGCCACCCCCGCATGGCACGCATCCAGAGTTCCCATCAGATGACTCACTGCCCCCTTGCCTCACGACACACACACACACACACACACACACAAAAACACACCCCATTTAGGAGCCAAACGTGGCGATCAGGGAGAAATCAGTCTGGCTGTGGGCAGAAGACCCTATTCACTGTGGTCAACAGGAGTGACAGATGCCACTCTGGATCACAAGCACTGACTCACGTTGCTGGACTTCCAATTCCACCTAATGCAACTGTAAATGCATTAGAGATGCAAATTCAGTACTGGGAAGAAATGGCTAGATGCTGCTTGTTTACATATGGTCAAAGGGGTGTCAGTAATCTATATGCCCACTCAGGGTGATTAATCGCACTAAGGGAAAGGCCAGGATGAATCCGTATCATATCCCCCCCCCCATTTTCTCAGACAGTCTTAGTATAATACTGTGAAGCAATTGGAACGTGCCTTTGTTGTTAGGGTGTAATTGATTGTGGGTTTGCTTATTCTCTCTTGTAATCATGAAATGTAATGAGACACTAGAGCGACAACAGGGCCCTTCCTACCCACCCCCTTTGCCCTGTGAAGCTCCCCAGATTTATTGCTGCAATAATACAATTATAAAAAGCTGCTGTTGTTGGTGCATAACAGCTGCTTAGCATGCACGGAAACTGACTTGATAATGATAATTACGATAAATAATAATAAAAAAAACACACAATATAATTAATAAACAACTGAAAGACACTGGCAAGCACAACACACACACCCAGATATTGCCAAGGATTGAGAATGAAAAGATGCTGAGACTGAGGTTTAAGTCTAGGCCATTGATTGCCTTTCCACGAAATAAGAGCAAGAGGTAGAAGTGCTTTGAATGGTGAGAGTTAATAGCAATCAACGCTGTGCGATGGGAGAGAGAACACGCTTGGCCCTCAAAGGGGGAAGAAAATGTTTCTTTTATGTGGAGGTTTGGCATCTGAAGAATAGTAACTTACATCAACGCACAGCTGGATGCGTCAGACTGCTAATTGAGAGCAGCATGCCATGCTGTCCTTGCATCAAGAGAAAAAAATAACTCCTTTCTCCCAATCGTATTCTTTCATTTGGCTGTTGGTATGAAGAGGCATGAGGATACCGTCATAAACTGAAGACTGAAAGGACACAAAAATACTTAAAGGTGATTCCTCTCCAGCCTGCTAATTGCTGTCATGCCTTTTCTCTAGAAAGATACACCATATTCAGCACATACTCAAAGCCTGTCTGGTCTGTTGTCCTTCTTGAAGAAAACAAGGTCTCAAATAGTCTGAGGGACGAAGGTGGTGGGGAAGTGGGGGTTGAGAGGGCAAGTGATGCTGCATGGCTGCTTTGTGTACCCTGAAGACACACGGGGACAAAGTGCTTCGATGGCGATTCACACATTAATCTTCTCATTAACAAACCATTCAAGCAAATGTAGGCCTGCCCAGCCTGCTGGAGTTGCCCTTTTGTTAGCTATTGTTTTTATCCTAACTAATTTAAAGAAATGCAATTTCCTAGAGTTGAGATATTGTTGCTTGCCTTTGTACAGAAAACTCTGATGGTACAGTGGAGACTGTGTAAGTGGTGATGGCTGTGTAAGATTCATTTGAAGTCTTATGTGTCCTATTATGTTATATTAGATCTAGACGACTTATACTGTATTGATGCCACCACATGCTTAGAAGCATGCAAGCACACATTATAGAAATGTGCACAAACGCACATATAGGCACATACACATACGTTTTTTGAGATGATGAGATGTTAACTATTTTGAGATGTTGAGATGTTAACCCTCTTTCATAAAAAATATAAAACAAAACACTATAAAACATTGTTCATAATTACAATAAAGCTAGAAAAGCACTCAGAAAGCATAGACCTCTGCCAAGGCAGTAAAGTCACTATCACTGAGCCAATACAAATTCAAGACAAATTCAACACCCATGTTGTTTCATCCAAATCCATGCAGTACTTTTTGAGTTATTTTGCTCAAAGACAGACAAATGCTGGTGAAAACATAAGCATAAAAATACATCACCCTCCCTCTCAACCCCCACTTCCCCACCACCACAAAATGTGCATTATATATTTTACAAAGTAAAGATTAATAATATTGTCATTTTTCATATGTCACTCTTTACATATATAAACAACTGGACATTGCCAGTAAACAGTTTGATAATTACACACATCTTACCTAAGTCTGTCTCTTTAAATCATCTCCTGACATTATTAAACAACAACTGGACAAAAACATATATTACAGATAGTAATGATTGTATCCAATTCATAGGTTCTTTAATATGCCTTAAAATGAAACACAATGAAAAAAAATATATTCCAGAAGTCACATATTTATATAAAACATACTGCTATCGATCATCATATCATGCTTAAAAAATTGCAGAAATCATTAACACCCAAGGGAGGGGATAAAAAATCCTTGGACACAGCAGCAATCAATGCTTAAAGCTTGTGATGGTCAAACTCAATGTCTTTGAGTCTTTCTGTCTCTCTTTCACACACTCACACACACACACACGGACACATGCACACACACAACCAGAAAGAGGGAGCAGATGAAACAGACCCAGAGAGAAAGAGAGGGAAGGAGAGAGGGGGGAAAGGAGAAAGACGGGGGCATTTTTTTCCCTTTTTTCCTTTTAATTAAAGCATGCAGTAAGTGTGAAATTAACTCTCTCCTAGACCAGGCCTGACAGCAGCGAGTGGGAGTGCGAATCAGTTTCCTTTGTCTCACACGTAATTAGCACATGGCACGACGAGAGCACAGCACCAGTCGACCGAAATGAGGAGCCACCGGCATGATGAAAGAGGGACTGAGGAGATGGAGAGAGGGAGAGAGAAACAGACAGAGAGAGAGAAAGAGAGAGAAGGGAAAAGGAAAAGTGACATGGGGTGAGAGAGAGAAGAATGGAGCAAACATGAGAGAGATAAATAGAGGAAAGAGAGAGAGGAGGAAGAAGGAGGTAAAGAAAGATAGAGGGAATGACAGAGAGACGGAGGAAGAGAGAAGAGGGCCAGTTATTACCACCTGCAAAAAAAGGGCCCATCTTCCTGAGCCTCTTGATAATTTGACAATTCACTGCCATTCCATCGCCCTCTGTTGAAAGAAAGCATGAGGAGGAAGAGGGGTGCGGGGGAACGAGGGGGGAAAGAAGAGGGGAGCTGCCTGATAGATGGTACAATTTTGAGAGGGAGAGAGGCTGGGAGTCTTATGAGTTTAAGAATTGATGAAGACAAAATGGGCCTTTAAAGGCGATGTAATAACGTGTGTGGATCCCTCCTGATCCCACCCCCCCCGGGCAGGAACACACCACAGACCCCACCCCAACACACACCCCACCCCACCCCAACACACACACACACACACACACAGACACACTCACACACACTGAGCCAGCCGTCCTCTGACCCAAGTGGTCACCCATGGATGAGACACGGTTGAAGCCAAACTAATTAGAGTAGCCTGTGCCATGCCAGAGCTCTTTAAGCAGAAGAGGCTCTGTCCAGGGCGGTGCTTCCTATCACTTTTCAGCCAACACAAACCCTCAACTCTCCCCCAGACTCGACCGCATGAAGAAGTGCCTGTCTATGTGTCAGATCAAACCTTTGATAAATCCCAAATCGTCCTTTTGGTCTGACAAATGGCTGCGATAACCACGGGTAGAGAGTTATGAACAAGTCTGCTCTAAAATTAATGAAGCGTACAGGCATTAAGGCTCTCGCCACCGCGTGTAACCAACATCGTGCAACTGACCGAACGATAAACAAGCCAGGGAGCGCATAGTAGGGTGTCTTCTATTGCGCTGCATGGCTATGGCACTGGGAACAAAACCCAGCCTATCCATCACTGCAGTCTGCTGGTTACTCCCCACTCCACCCCCCCCTCAAACACACACACAGCATCAGTATGAGAGGCAGGGAGAGGCTGGACCAGGGAGGTAGGAAAGCTGGAGTGGAACTGTCACACTCCACGCCTGTAATTTGATTAAACACAATTAATGACGAGAGAGGGTTGGATGCACCTGCTTAGACTGACACCCACCGCACACACACACACACACACACACACGCACACACATCTCTTCTCTCTCCACTCTCCCTCAGCAACCCCCGCCACACACTGTGGTAAAGTGTGTGTGAGCGTGTGAGTAAGTGTGTGTCTGTGTGTGTGTGTTTGTGTGTGTGGGGTGGAGGGTGGGGGGTGGGGGGAATAAATTGAGGTCCTCTAGTGGAGAAGCTTAGAGTGGTACAAACATGGGCTCTAAGCCCAAGCCGCCTCTGCATCTGATGAGAGGGGGAGAGACAGCGAGAGAGAGAAAAATCAAGACAGAGAGAGATAGAGAGAAGACATGCAGAGAAAAAAAGAGAGGGAGAGATGGATAAAAGGATAAAATGCATACATTGGCCTAGAGTGACAAAAAGAGCTATGGAAATCTATGGGTGAAGAGACATGAGAAAAATACTGACACAGACATGCTGAAAAAGGTGTGCTAGACAACCTATGAAAACCTTGTGAAGGCCAGACAATGTGCAGACTCATGTTCCTGATCAACAGTCTCAACCGTCAACATGCCATCAAATCAGCTCAACCTTGATTTGGTGCAAAGAGAAAAGAAACACGTCAGAAACCTCTGTGGCATTCTGCTTTTCAGTCCAAATGTCACATTTATTGATTTGGCAAAGCCATGCTTTTCAAGTGCTTTCCATTTCTGTTGAACAATTTCAAGTCCCCCTCTTAATTTCGTCATTTCCATTGTGCATCTCAGTGGCTGGTGAGGGCACTTAAACATTTTGACATTTTTTTTTCAGTCTTTATATTTTAATCCTCTCCAACCTCAATTAGTTCACCTGACCTCCTGAATGGAAACTCTGAAACATTGCCCCCTGTAAAACCATTGATGTAAACACTACTAAGGTGGAGCGTAACAAACAGTAATTGATTACAAATGAGTCCTGAATTTAAATCTTTGGCTTCTCTAAGCTCTTCTGATATCACCTGAGGACATGGCAGGCTTTCTGCCTCAGTTCAGCTGGTAGGGTTAGCCATAGCGGCGGCTAAATTACCACCCTTCCCCTCAGCAACTTTGCGTGAACGCACGGAGAACCATTAAGCTCCTCTGCGTATTGATCCGGCCTTATGGTAATAGCCGTCTGTCTGCTAATATCTTAATCGGTTAAGTGATCCCATTGATCCCAAGATTGGTCCCTAAGTTCATTTGCCCAGTGCCTTCTAAGACTGGCCATGGTAAGGACTCTCACGGCTGTAGCTGTGGTGAGAAGGCTAAGCTGTCTTGTAATGGGTCTGTAATTGATATAGTTGCTTCTGAAGAAAAGGTGAAACTTGGTGGGTACTGGAGTAATGCTGTTACATAAGGATGCACAGATCCCCATTAATATGGGCCAAAACTTTAGATTCTGTTGACCACCTAATTCAGAATATATTAGAATTCTATTGATACACTGAGCTGGAGGTTTATAGTTGCTCTCCACATGTGAACATAGAGCTGGAATGCACTGCCAAAGAAATAAATAAATAACTACATAAATAAATACAAATAAAATGGGTTGGTCCCCAAAATGGATTTGATGAAATACCTCAAACCCCCCATCCCCACCCCCACCCCCACCATGCATTGTTTCTCGAGCGCATATCCACAGGAGAGTGCAGCAAGTGCTGCAGTGTAACTAAGACAGAGAGACAGTCTGGAACGTTCTGCAGGCCTCACCAGCGTTTGTTATCTTCCCCCCATATGTTTACCTCAGGGACTTTCCTCGCACAGTAATTGACTTTCTAGCATGAAGCACTGCACTGGAGGCAAAAGTTTAGTCCACTCGTTCCTGCTGTCATTCCGATAAAACAATTAAAACACTTCAGCAAGCCGCCAGTGGATGCAGACACACAGTTGGAGTGTGTAGGGTGGGGCAAAAACAGAGTGTGTGAGGGAGGAAGAGGGAGATGAGTGTCTATATTTCTATTTGCATTTTGTTTGAGTGTGTGTGTGTGTGTGTGCATGTGTATGTGTGTGTTCTGAGTATGTACCAGCATGTGTGGGTAGGTGGTTAAAAAATTGGAACGCAAACAAAGATTTTTCTGATGCCAGAAAAACTGCATATTCAATTAAGTACATCTTAATCGCTTGCTTTGGTTTGCATCCATAAACCATACAGAACTGGCAAATAGGTGGCCTTAGGCCAGCGATCCCTATGCCTCATTTATTCTTAACATAACAGGGTCAACTAAGGTGTTGCCAACAACCTCCAGGGCACGGAGAGGGACTGAACCACTCGCCTCCATTATGTTGATAGCGCAACTTCACAAACAGCAATATCAGACCTATCTGATGTTGCTCTGCCATGACACGCTATCATTCCCCAAAGGACAAACAGTCCCTGTTGTATAGACACGAGGTGCAAAGGAGCTCAACTACTCCTCTTTAGCACACAAGGTTAATCCATGTCTAACGTTTGAATTAAGAGGTCACTTACTGCCCTGACAATTTTTTTTTTTTTTTTTTTTTTTTGAAGAGGCATTGCTTGTGAATGTCTTTCAGATACCATTCCCGGGAGCAAACCAGTCCTTATCAGCTTATGTTGATGATGATGTTGTGTGTATGTGTGTGTGTGAACATATCTATGACATGCTTATAAACAGCAATGGATGCCACCAACAAACAACAGAGACATTCCTTGCCACTGTTTTGGTGATTTTCAAGAAGGAAGAAAGACTCACTTTTGCATCCTGTTAATAAATACCCAAACTCTGCATTCATTTACTCTTTGATATTTAATCATCCTTCACCCAAATCTCTCAATTTATGAAGCGGGTGGGTAACTAATTAGCAATTACATGGTTATTACTTTTGTTCCATTTCAGGGTGTAAAATATGTGTTCTCAGCAATTTAATGATTTCTTATTTTAATATCAATTATAATTCTGAGGAGATGTTTTATTAGTATTTGAATTCACTGTTTAAAGGGGGTGGATCCAGTCTAAAGTCTAAAACATATCTAGGATATTCTCAGAAACAACTCGTCCGGATTATAATGGTGAGAACCAGCTGTGACTGAAGCAGCTTGGCCAGTGTGCACATAGATCCTGACCAGCACAGCCAACTCTTTGACTGAAACAAAAACATGATAGACCTCAAAAGCATCTGTGATGCAGTTCTTTGACTGAAACAAAAACATGATAGACCTCAAAAGCATCTGTGATGCAGCTGGAATGCATCTGTTTGTGGCTGTGTTTGTGTGTGTGTGTGAAGTTGAAGCAGTGTCTTAAATGGAAAGAGAGACAGGAAGGGAGGAGAAAAAAGTGAAAGTGGGTGAGTGTGTGTGTCTATGTATATGTGTTTGTGTGTACGTGTGTGTTTTTTTGTGTCTGTGTGTGTGTGAGAGAGAATCTCTGTAGGAGGGTCGATATGAGGTTGCCCCATTACAGCAGAGAATATCTCACCCCAGCCCAATTACAGCCAAGCCACCGCCAACATCAACAGACCATTACGGCACTGGCCCATTCCCTGCAGTGCATCTCCACTGATCAGACCATTAGAGTGAGGCTCCCATTACTGCTCCATCCCCGGCACTCCCAAACTCCATACTCCAGCGGCACAGCACAGCACAGCACGCCACGGCACGGCACGGCACGGCACACCACACCACACCATAGCAGTGCCCGGTGTAAATGGCGAGCAGGGCTGCACGTGGGGAAGGTGCTGTGGTCAGCCTCCACACCAGCCTAGACCCAAGTGACCCCTTGTGATGTGGGAGCGGGGAGAGAGGAAAGGTCCAAATGGCCCACCAAGTGATAATGATGAGAGCTGCGAGTAACGGCACAGATAATGATGATGATGAAGGTCAGCAGTGATAGTGATGTTGATGGTGCTGGTGATGATGATGGTAGTGGAGATAATGACCAGAGAAGAAAAATGTCTTTCCCAAAGAGCACCAAAACAGAACTGGATTAATTGACTGCACAGTTGAAGCTGCTGTTTCTCACATTGTGTCAAAATCTTTTAAAAAGACTGGAGAAAGCCCTGATTTTCAAGTAAGTGTGTGTCCTCCGCTGGAACATATAAAGTAAACAGCCCTCATGCCTTGTTGTTGTTGTTGCTAAGAGGTAAATGTATGCATTACATTTGATCGAGTAAAAGAAGACTCAAAAGACATCCTACAATTGCACACTGGGAGAAGGGGTGGGGAATTCAGTGCCCTTTTATGATGCTGCAGTATACTACACACAGTACTTATTAAATGAGTTTAGAAGGGTCCTCCTGCTTTCCCACTAATTTATGAGAGTCCTTCAGATCTGGGCGCATTTTATAATAAGCTTTTGTGCTGCTGCCATAAATAACTTGGGGCACTCCCTAAATTTATCATTAAACATGCCGGATCTATTTTTAAGCTGTTAAAACTCTGAGAGCTCTCAAGGTGAACCATAAGGCCGGGCCCAGTGGTTTATGGTCAGGGGTCCTGTACCTGAAGGGAGAATTTGTGTGTGTGCGTGTGTGTGTCTGATGTAGGTTGTAATGGTGGGTATAGGAATACTACCAAGCTGTTGCACTTCTGAAAGCAACAATGTGGGAGAGGGAACTATTCATATACTGTATAGGAAGAACAACTAATGGGATGAGATTGTTTTTTATGACTTTTTTCATATTTTAATAACTTGTAATTACAGAAGGCTGTGGGAACCATATGAGGAATCTGATGAATCAAATGAGATTATGAAGAAATTATGGGAAATTTTATCAACTTGTAATGCCTATGTAATCCAAATGCAGATATGATCTCTTGCAAATTGTTATGATTTTTATGAGGCTTATTTTTTCTAGGGGAGAATGTGATTCAAAGGATGCTGTTGCTGCAAATGATCTAGAAAACAAGGTAAAGCAATTAAGAACATTGGATGGGTACATTCTTTCAGAAGCACCCTACCCATGTCATCAAATGAAGATCAAGCTGAACATTAGAGTGTTGGAAGACAGCAGACAAGCATTTGGTATAACCCGAGGGGAAAATGTGATTTTCCAACAGAATGTTAATTGCTTCATGTTTGGATGACTGTGCGTTTTGACTTCAAAGAGTGTTAAATTATGCTTAAAACTTTGCAACTCCATTCTTGGCTACTTCCAATTCTATTTATTCCTCTATTCTATAAAGCAACTGATGCTACAGGTATACGGTTTCTGCAGCTTCACCAATGTTAGTGCTTAAGGAGCAGAACATTATGTTATATCATTTGTGTTTCTAGTATACTGTTCTACCACTTGGTGTTCAGTATGGTTATATGGTTTTGAGCTTGATTACACAAAATAAATGAATAAACAGCTAAATGCAAGCTCACTTCTGGGAAACTGTGTGCATAATTCACATGGTATGAATTGTGCAAACATGTCCCCTCCATCATTCTATTTGGGATTCACCAGTGCTAAGAAACATTTGAATAATCATTCCATTAAGCCATTGGTACAAAATCCCTCTCTATACCAAACAAGGGGAGGTATTTTTAGACTTTGCACACAAACATCCTGCATTGTTCCCATTCGATTCCATCATCTCAGCACATTTTCTGCCTTCACTATCACCTCTTCCTCGTATGTGGCATTCACATTAGTCTGTGTAGATATCCCTTTCTAAAGAACCTCGCATTAAAATTCATTTCAGTACCATTCGGCTAGCTTAGCTATAAGCTCATTTACTCATCGGAGAATATAGTCTAGTAAACCCGCGTAAACAAGCTGCAAATCTGGGGCACACGTGTGAAGGGCAAAGCTGGCTGCATTTGCAGATCCCCACCAGTCTTGGGGTAAACAGATGATGGTTTCATATAGTGTGAAGAAGAAGAAGAACCAGAATTTCCAAACCAGATTTTCTAAACCCAAGAGAGAGGAGCAGTGCAGCAGGAGCCCACAGAATCACAAGTTCATGCCCTCATTGGGAATGGGTTTATGTTCAACAGATGCCTTAAAGAAAAACCAGGCACCATTTTATGCTATTTTTAAGTTAATTTACCATCTTCGTAGTCACTTTGATGGTTAAATGGTTCATTAAAGGGCGATTGAAGGCTCTCTTGGCTCCCTTACACCTTCATGTTTGATGCCCCGATGTAAAACAAAACCTCGTCAGTCAATATAACTCTTCGAAAATTATGATTACTGATTCCTATTCTTGTTAAAAATCACTGACTTGCCTGGTATGCCTTTATACTGCGTTGTCTAAAATTAACAGCTATACACACACACACACACCAAGGTGGGTGATACACATTGGTGGTGGTTACTGAGGCCCCCCTTCCATTGTAAGGTGCTTTGGGTGTCTGGAAAAGCACTACAGAAATGTAAGTGATATTAATATGCGTAGGTAAGACTCAAATCACATAATCCATTGTGTGGACTATCTACATACTTATCTCCCATTATCTAAACCATGTTTTTTACACTGAATCTTCAGACAGTGTGACCATGTTACACACAAGCACATTACAAACAGACCGTCCTCCACCATTCTAAGTTGGCAACACTCCAACAGTCAATCAAGCCATCCCACACATAATCAGTGTGAAGTTCTCTTCCCCTTACACACATTATTTATAATCACCATCAGACACAGGCTCCTCTAACAACCTGTTGTGACTCTGTCATCCACACCTCCCACCACTCCCCAACCCCTCTCCCTCCTCCTCCCCAGCTCCGAAGGGTCAGGCATCGGCCCTCTCCCGGAAAGCCGGTATCAGAAATTGTGTGGGCTGCTAATATGGCAGCCGTGCGTTGGCCGTTCATCATTCAATGGCGCGATGGCTCACCTACGCTAGGAACAGCTGCCTCGGCGATGCCATATGTGCCAGCATTCCACAAGTACATCTGCTGGGTGTTTGGGCTTTTTGATTGGATCATTTGTGGCAGATTGGGCCCATTTAAAACCGTGCTGTGCGGAATATGCCAGGATTAACATCGGAATCTGGTGCCCTCAGCTACAGCAGGCTCTCCCTATGCGGATATGGTGAGTGGGTGTTGTGCAGGTATATTTGCAAGCTGTGCCTGTATGAAAAAAAAAAACAGGAAACCACGAGCTATGTGAAAAAGGACAAAAAATAACTACACATTAAACACAAAAAAATGCACACAAGTCAACAGTCAATGAACGATGCGTGCAACGGAATGGAGAAAATGTGCAATGATCGCTTGACAAACGACTTCACGCGCTGAGGATGACTTTCATGAACACCCCTCTGCCATTCCCGACAGCTTTTGTGCTGACTCCCCCGACTTCTGAGCCCTTTCTAGGCGCGCCTCAGAAATCACCCCTGACAACCTTGACAACCTGGCGTCCCCGGCCGGGCCCTCAGCCCGCTGCTCGGCCCTTTGATTGCTGGAGCGTCTGTCTGCCATTAAAGCTCATTAAGTCTGATCATTCTATCGGAGGCAGCCGTGTTGCAGCGATGGCTGAATTATTTATCGCGCACCCCTGGTCCCCCGCTTCCCCCCACCCATCCCTCTCTCTCTCCACAAATGCAGGAGGCAGAGCTGAAGCGAGCACAGCGCCTGGCTCTATGTAGGTCACTTCCTCCCTCTCGCCTGCGTGGCAGGAAAAAGGAACTCGGAAGGAGGAGAGAGGGAGAGAACGAGAGGTGGAAAAAAAGAGAGAGGGAGAGAAAGAGGGAGGGACAGTTTCCTATTATAGCATGCACACAAGGCAGAGAAGATAAGACAGGCCCAGACCGTAAAGCTGTCTCTCTCTCTCTCACACACACACACACACAGACACAGACACACACACAGTGTAGTGGTTTTCACTCACCACAAACCTCTTGGTGATGAGAATACAGAGAATGACAGTCATTGAAATTTACTTGCCCTGGTCCTGTTGAGAGAGAGTGTCCTCATCCAATATGGGTGCTGTCCTGAGAGTGATTATGTATAGTATTTATTGTTTGTTTGCCAGTTATAATCATAAAGCAAAGGTGAAAGCAATGAGGATACATATTACCTACCATCCTTGTAAAACCAGCTTTATTTAGGAAGTAGAAGAATTTCTATATAAGAGAACAGTCCATTCATTAATACACTCCATCTATAACTTCATTATACTAAAGAAGAAAATAATTAGCCTATTGTAATGCATGCAATGATGCATTCATTCATATAGCAGTAATTACCACTTCCTATGCATTATGAAAGCAATCATAATACCAAGTATGGGCAGGATTTGCTATATATACACATTCTAATTACAGCAAATGGGAAGACTAACAACAACAATATCTCCAATAAAGCTGCTTTAATTTATACTCCTCTTGCAGAATAATTTTGATTTTTCACTCTGTATCGTAACAAAACCTACCAACGCAGTCACACACACACACAGCATGCTTGTGTAAAGCTCCAGAGCCAGGGTCTCGCCCATGAGACTGGCATGTGGGTCCCAAGCAAGGTTATGTCCACAGCATTCCCCTGTAATATATAGACACACAGCATGGAGGGGAGGAGGGGAGGGGAACAATGACTCATGAGCAGTCATACAATACATCACATGGCTTTACTTTGCATCCAGACGACATCCCTCCTCACAAACGCTGATGTCTGGGAGGGTCAAGGGTCCACCACTCAGTGTCACCTGGTTGCCCCAACATGACAGCTTGGCTGAGGCACATGCTCAAAACCCCGCCCACCCTTCGTCCCTCTTGCCTCCGCGCCAGCCTGACTCCGATGTCAGAGTCGCAGGAATGTGGGTCAGGGTTCCCGAGCGTCTTGTCCTGTTGGCTTCCGCTGGGCCGGGTGACGCATGACAGAAGTGGCGCGATGTGGCGTAGTGTGGCGTGGCGGTGCCGATACGGGACACACAGGGTTCATCGGGCCACAGGAGGACAGCTGTGTCATGTGCAGGGCGGTGGAGACGCCAGCCACGCTTGAGGCTCCGTGGCCGCTAATGCACCACGGCAGGGCTGCCATGACCCACGCGTGCACGAGGTCCTCTGAGCGTATACATCATGCAAGGGTCTACAGATAGAATCATGGCTGAAAGCAAGGAATCTTCAGGAGACAAACAGTGATTGCAGCAACATATTCATTGTAAGCAAAGGAAACCATATTATATAGTAACGTTTGGAGAAAAGCAACACAAGAGAATTGCTCAGGAAAGAACGATAAAAGAAGACACATATGCACTAGACATGAACATGTAAAGAAATCACGCCGGACTGGAAATTTGCTCTAAAATGAGAGGACTGTCTCAATAGCCTGCCTCTACATGCTATGGGGTCTTTCATGTATACAACCCCATATGCAAATAACCCTTGATTAGAAGACAAAGCCAAATGATTTGAGACGACATCCTCATATCACACCCACCACAAAAGCACCTGCACCCCAAATGCGTAATTAAATTCTTAAGAGTTTAATCAGAGGCCTCTCTCTCTCTCTCTCTCTCTCTCCACTCTCATTCCAGTAGCATCTCTTTCTTCCTCTCAATCCTCTCTTGTACTTGTGGAGCATGTCTACGGACATTTCACGGAGACCATGAGAAATGAAAGCAATTACGGCCTTAGAGAGGCAATTATACGTTTCGCATGTAGGCCAAAGCAATAAATAATAGCAAATTCACTCGCTTACTTATTTGGTAATTGAAGAACAATTGAACTCAAATTGGTGGGAAAAAAAGCACGTGCGGAGCATTGATACAGAGGCCATTGTGTTGTGGCCTCACAGAGACAGCAAGAATTGCTTAATGCTTGACAAAGCCGGGGGGAAATCCAGCCCGGCAAAAGCCTCTTCTTAGATTCCTGACACTTACCACGAGTGTGGTAAGGGATGCTTAAAAAAAGAAAAAAAAGAAATGCAAAATTAAGCAGTCCTTTGTAGGCATTTGTTAGATATCTGAGGAAACAGCGCAAAAAACAGGAGGCAGTGGTGCATATGTGTTTAAGTGCTTGTAGAGTGGTCGAGATAGAGAGGGCGGCACAAATTTAAACCAACAGCTCAGAAAATGTGTGAATGTCTCTCTGTGTATGTGTGTGTGTGTGTGTGCCTGAAAAAGAGAGTGTGTGAGAATAAGTGTGTGGCAGGAGCTGAAACAGAGATCTGCTAAATGCAGAATGTGGCGCCACATTTTTTTTTCCCTCCATTTTTCTGCTGTGCTTGATGGGCTCGTTTGCGAGCGCTAAAGCACTTTATCTTGGGGACGGCGATGCTAAATAAGCAGCTTATGACAACGGGCCTTGCTCTGTTCGGTGGGGTGTTTGTCACTCTAAGTAGCTATCCATGTTCGCGGCGAAGGAACATCAAAGGCCTCCGACCACGTCCCAGCATGTCTGCGGAACCACTTCCACCGCCGCCATGCTGAACATTCAGACAGAGATTCCCCTTCAAAAAAGGGACCCAAAAAAAAAATTTTTTTAAATCCTCTCTACCACTCAGAGGAGAGTGAGGAGTGAATAAACTTGCCTGTTGGGGCACATAGTCACTGTCTGGCTGTCTCGCCTTGGCTGTTGTCATGGGAGCAAAATGACACCTCCATATGCCATGAAAAACAAATAAGAGCGATGAGATTGTGCCTAGGG
Source organism: Tenualosa thibaudeaui (assembly GCA_027481765.1). NCBI lineage: Eukaryota > Metazoa > Chordata > Actinopteri > Clupeiformes > Clupeidae > Tenualosa > Tenualosa thibaudeaui. Next base: position 16,125,105 of record JAIFZK010000013.1, read on the forward strand.
TTTGGTAATGGGGCTGATAGCATTGTGTCAGACCACAGCCAAGTAGTCTCACTGGCCCCTACTGGCCCTGATGCCAAGCCCCATCAGGTTTCTTGGGGAAGATGGTGAAGGAGGTGAGGACAACCGGGGCACTCGGGATTGAACGTCCGCTATTCTCCTGATCCTGTCCAAACTGGCAACCATGGCCAACCAGTGATCGATCGATCAATCACTGGCTCAGCCTTTGCTCATCAGGTGCCACCTGGACACTGAACCGGACTCTTTTTTCACTGCCTCTCTGTGGCATGGCTTATCTTTTGTTCCAAATCCTTTGGCAGTATCAGTAATCAAAACTGTTGGACTTTTTAGCACCAGAAAAGAGACGGGGCAGATGGAAGAACCTGCAGGCCATGCTCCCAACCAACAGGATATCCATATGAGTGTAGTCACATATTCAAGTACATGACGCAACATTAAATTTTCATCCCATAAATGGCATAGGTCCACTCTGTGAGCCATTCCAGCTTCACTTACTCGCATACTGACACATTCCACATTACAGTCACACTCTATACAAGTCAAGCATCATCTCACCACATTCGGCCACTCAACACATTCTTCTATGTCTCTACCCAGCCAAACAACAAGTTGGGCAGCTTCTGATCTGAAGTAGCATTTTTCTATTTTTAGCAGTTTCACATGTTTTTCTAATTTGCTTTTTTCCCCTAATTTTCTCTCACTCACTTTCTGTCTGCCTCCCACCCCACCAATCACCAGACACCCATACTGTTTGTGTTCAAGGGATGGCACGTCATTTGGTCATGTTAACGAGCATCTCTTGTAGGTAATAATCACCTGGCCTCCCTGAAGGTTGCCACTCCTGCACTGAAGGCATGAATAAATGATTAAATGAAATCTAATTTAATTTATTTCATTTGCCGAGCAGATGAAACCAATTCCTGCCTCCCTCTCTAAGGATACCGCTTGTCTGACCCCCTAAGGTTTGACTTTTTTCCTGAAGCATTTAAATTTAAATTCTGCAGATGAAAATAAAAGCTCTAAGAAATGCCACACAGAAATGTCCCCTTATAAAAAAAAATACTGAAAAAGTCAATTTTCTAGTCATGCTCATCAAACACATAACTAAAGACAATGGAATGAGAGGCAACAAGAGTTCAGATAGTCTGAAACTCTACTCTAAAAGCTACAATTAGTCTGAGATTCTCTGAGAACTACACCTTCTACCCATTCTGCAAACAAAACATGAATTCCATGTGTAGGTCATGAGATATCTCACCCCACTATGACCACTAAGTGCTTGGTGAACGCACATGGGCAATTCCAAAGAAAATGGACTCGCTGTCACGTCCATAACAGCAATGAAATGGTATATAAATGATGTGAATGACTACATAGATTTTTTTCATGTAAGTTCCACAACCAAGAATAGTTAATGCCCAAAGTTCATGTAATCAATCACATGATACCATACCATAGCATTTTGTTGGCGTTATGGATGTGACAATGAGTCCGTTTTCCATGGAATCACCCAAGTCCATCAGCCAAGCACTGAACTTTGCAGTGGAAGAGGTTCATTTTTCACACATATTTTTCAAACGTCAGTGCATGGGGCACATGAGGGGCACTGCCACGCAGTCATCTGATGGATGTGAGGGAACAGCTACACTGGTGTGTCCTCCGCCTGGCACTTGGCAGGGGATATTTAAAGCACCAGCTGCCCGGGGCCCCGTTCAGTCTCACACTGCCATTCTAACCAGACCGTTTTAGACTGAGGGGCCATTTGCAGCATCTCCAACCCATGACACACACACACACACACAATTCAAATCTGCATATTTCACATGTGTCAGCAATATGGGCTGTCTCTCCGAGGCATGCTGTGTGAATGCTGAACATTCACTCACCACCGCAGGCTCGCTCACCAGAATTGTTCTCCTTAAGGCTTACCGTCTCTACAACTCAACTACGCATCACAAACCGAGAACTGACACAGGTGCAGATTGTTGCCACTCCCGACCGCTAACATACCACCAGGGATAATTATGAATAAATGAATAAAAGCACATACTCTCAATAAGTACTTCTAACCTCTGATTTCCATAGCATATTAAACAGCATAAAAATGGTAACGTTCCTGAATAAAATGATTGAGCCGAACTCAATACCGCGTCTAATCCCAGTCCTGACCCTGAAGGTGCATGTACTGTATTTTTCCCTCCCCCATTGCCAGTGCATGGATATCTAGGTCTGCCTTATTGGTCCTCTCTGCTCCTCCCCTCCCCTCCAATCCTGCTGCGGTCCAAATCCCAGCAGAGCCCCCCTGGGCTTTAAGCTGCTGCCTGACAGCATGGCGTGGTGTAGCGTGTGAGCACTCACAGGAAAGCCCAGACACTCTGTGCAGACAGCCAGGCCACTGGAAAAGACTAGGAAGCATGCAACACGCCACATCATGGCATGGCTGACAGGCCACACACACACACACATACACTCTCTCCCCGGTGGCATACAAGTGACTCACTCGAACATACTCAGCTGTTACACTCCAGCACACACACATGTGCACATTCCTTGTCACATTCTCACAAACACATATGCACGCACACACAGGCAGATGCCTACACACATGTACGCACACACAATCTGGAGAGGAGAACAGGGGGACAGATGAGAGAAGAGAGCAGCACTCCATCTCTAGGAAAGAACATGGGGTGCTGAGGGCCTCCCGGTCCCTGAGCAGCGAACCCATCTGAACCCATTCCTCACATCAATAATGGCTGTGCCGTGTGTGAGATGGATGCCCAAGGATGGAGTGGAGGCATTATGCATTCAGCAGAGCTTTGCTGCATCGCCCCGCGCTGCTTCAAGGGCTGAACTCCCCCCCCCAGTTGAGAGACCCTGAACCCCAGACCTCTGGCCCTACTTCGCCGCGGTGGCCCACCCAGGGGTCAAGCTGCAATTAGACCTCCCTGTCACTGGGGGCTGCTCTAATGAACACTCCACAGGCACTCCACCTTACAGGCAGGAAGGGGAAAGAGGCTGGCTTCTCTGGGAAACAGAGATGCAGGAGGTGAGGAAGTTCTAGAACCCTATAGATCACATGGTGTATTGTTCTCTCATCTCAATCTTTTGAGATTTACCTCAATGCTTCTTGATCTGCATTTATCTGTTATCTTATTACCTCCGCCAAGGAGGTTATGTTTTCACTGGCATTTGTTTGTTTGTGTGCAAAATAACTTGAAAAGAACAGTTGAAATTATCGTGGGTATTAGGCCAAGGAACAGATGATTACATTTTGGTGGTGATCCAGAACACCGTCTGGAATTTTTATTGCGTCAGTGACCCTATATTGCCACGGCGGAGGTCTGTGCTCTCCAAGTGCTTTTGTAGTTACCAATAAATCTAATTTTTATAAAACTAACAACTTCAAACAATGACAGGTGGTATCTGTGAGCTGTTATAATTTCCTTTTTATTTACTGTTTACAAAAAACCAAATTGTATCATTTGAGACTCTGAAGGCTTCATATTAATTTAATAATTTATTTGGAATGTACACATAATTAATTGGTTGCCATTTTGGAATCCACTGGTAACATTTTTTTCGCAACATTCCTTACAGAAATATACAACATAATGTAGTTGGTATGGTATGCTCTGGTTCTTATCTGGTGTGTGTTTGTGTGTGTGTGTGTGTGTGTGTGTGTGAGTGAGAGAGTTTTTGTATGCCTAACTTACAAATTCTCAACTCTGAATAAAATAATAGAGCCATCTCTGTCTGGCAAATAAGACACATGTGAGAATGTTCTTCTACCAGATGTCGAAGTAATACCTGACCCATGACTTCAGGTAAGGCGGTGTACTTTTGATATCCCTATTCATGAGACTGGTGTGTTTATGAGTGGAAAGCAGAGATAGAGGCTCTCTGCTGAGCATGTATCATTTATGTGGGGCTGGGTATGGGCTTGTGCCTACACATTACAGGCTTTCAGGCACTTCTTTTCTGTCGGCTTTTGAAGTCAGTCGACCCCACCACCACCACCACTACCACCATCACACACAGCCCTTGTGGGGAGAGCTAATAGTGAGAAGCGAGGAGGCCAGCAAGGCTAACGCTAGCTTGATGTCAGAAAAAGGGTAGAGAGGTGTGTGTGTGTGATTGTATTTGTGTGCAAGTGAGCGCGCGCGCGTGTGTGTGTGTGTGTGTAAGGTGGGAGGTGTGAGGGAGGCCCCTGGTGAGCCGCAGTGCTTTCTCCATGGTTGGGTTTTGTTCTCGGCAGTGGGGCTCCAATGGTGCGTTGCAGGGGCCTCGGGCTAATGTGTGTGTGTGTGTGTGTGTGTGTGTGCATGAGTGTAAGAGGCATCAATCAGGGTGTGTTCGGGTTCAGAACATACATGGGGACTTTCAAAGAGAGGCTCGGTCCACCCAGCCTGTCCAGCTGCAGCCCTCCCCTCCTACCTCTCTGCCTCCCCCGGTCACTCACCCTCACTGTGCTTCTCTTCAAACAGCCTTCCGGGCATCACAGACGGCTGCGCCAAAGCTGCTTTAATTGCTGCTGTTAATAATGTCTTTGTATGTGTCTGTGTGTAAATGTGTGTGTGTGTGTGTGTGTGTGTGTGTCTTTCTAAGTGTTTAAGCGTTTCGTGTGTGAGTGTGTCTAAGCGTTCCATCTTCTTTGTCTCGGCTGTCTTTCTAGTCTGCAGACATACCCACCGACCCTCCCACTTAAACAAATTCATTTGCTTTGCATCTTTTTACTCTAACCCTCCACTTCTCTCTCTCTCTCTCTCTGTTACAGCAGGATGCGGTACTTGAGAGCCCGAGGGACCCTGTTGATGACGAGGCGTCCATCGTAGCTGAGCGAGGCGAAGAGCCAGGGGTCGGCAGACGACCACTCCA
>JAIFZK010000013.1:16735000-16992500 GCA_027481765.1 Tenualosa thibaudeaui
ATCCCCAGAGCAAGGTGCACCCTGGGAAGGGACTTCTCTTGCAGTTTCAGTGTTGGAGTGAGTGGAGAACTTTGGCAGACCAGCCCCTTAGTAATGACCTTTTGAGAGTTTTCCTCATTCCTAAAATAACAAATTACTGTCAAGATAGCAAGTAATCTTTGTCACACGCTTTTCATTTAGCATCCACAAAACACAGATACATGTTTTATGTTTGTCTAGTTGGAAGCGTCTGTCTTAAAAGCCCTTCCTAGAATTGGTTTCATGTTTATAGTATAGGATAGAGGAGAGTGTGTTGGAATTGTCCTGGGCTCTAGCCCAGCTGTACGCTACTCTCTCCTGAGGGTCATTCAGGAAGTCATCTTTTGCTTCATTGAAACCACACTCCAACTGCCACACACTGCTCACTGCCACATGGGAATCACTTTGATCTCATCACATCAGACTTGGATAGTTCTTAATGCTGATCCTGCATATGGTGTTATAGCCTATCCTCTCCCAAAGAACCCTATTGCTGATTCACAGAGTATTCTATTCTTCTCCCCTCTATCAATAAAGTCTGACATGGCTAGATGATTGCTTAACTTGCTGAAAATGGGGAACTATAAAATATTATGCCACCATAAAAACATTCAGAAGACAGCAGACACTGATGAAGGACCTGCAAAGTATCAAAGGACTTTGGGTGAAACGAGGAAACTTTGTGTTGCTTAAATACTTCAGCATGTGAACATGCATGATCAATCGATGGATCAGAATACATGAAAGTTTACAAAAAAATAATGGACTGACATATTGTGTTTCCAGAATCATTGTCTTACCTAACACGTTATCAGGCACTGTATGGATAGCTTTGCACACATTATGATACTAAAAATAGAAGTATTTAAATGAAACACTCTAGTTCCGACAAGATTTATGGAGGAAGCATGAATTCCTCATATAAACGTAGGCTGTCAGCTGAGCACTCAGTTTGAGCGAGTTTGGTGCATGAGTCTCTCTCTCACTCTGTCTCTCATTCTCTCTCTCTCTCGGGTGGTTCCCTCCTCTGAGACTTGGAGCGTGACACAATACATGTCTCAGTGGGGAAAATAGACCCAGGCCGGCCACATTTCTGGAAGCGGGCCGGCAATAGGACACCCACATGTGTAAAATCCCCTTGAAAACAGGGCCTATCCATTTGACAGTGTTTAGCCCTGATTACTACCATACTGAGCCTTTTTGAGAGATTAACACTCACTGTGTCCAAAGAGCCAATTAATCATATCCTCATCTGCTTCCTCTGGATCAGAGGTCTGGTGTCTGGATGGTGACCAAGCACAGAGCAAATAGCCATTAGCAAACCGTCAGACCTCGTTGGTTTGTTGACTATATTCTCTCGACTTTCATTATTTGGGCCGTTGCCACTACTTGGTTTGACCTCCATTTCAAGGCGATCAGAGTCGTGTGAAACCCTGGGGCAATCAATAGCTCCTCTTCCTGACACTCACTGACAGTTATATGAGAGCACGTTGTTGGGAGAAATGTGTGTTTTACTGTTTTACTTAGATGATTGTGTCTTCCACACCGACTTCTGCTTTCGTAATGATTTACTGCAGCTCGGCGGGATGAGCTCAGTCAGTATGTGTGGTTGGCTGCCAATACCGCTTTTCCCCCCATTGCGCTTTGGACTTTGTGGGCTCTGGAGAGGTCTGAAATGTTATAAAGCCATTTTGATTGGGAGCCAAGCAATATAAAGCTGGACAGAGGCCCTATATTGGCCTGCATACTCTGCCGCACCTCCAAAAATAAGAGAATATGTATGTTTGTGCTTGGTGAGGATTCTCTCTGCTCACTCTCTCTCTCTTTATGTGTGTGCATGTATATCTGTGTGTGTGTGTGTGTGTGTGTGTGTGTGTGTGTGAGAGAGAGAGAGAGAGAGAGAGTGAGAGTGAGAGAGAGAGAAAGAGAAAGTGTATAAGTCTGTCTCTGCGTGATTTATTCTAATAATTTCCTCACCAATCGTTGCTATTTCTGGCAAGTGGAGTGCTCTGCAGATTAGATTTGAAAGCATAGGGTACAATAATAAAACTTGATAATGTTACACAGGTTGTCAAATGTTTTTCTCAGATTCCAAAACGACCAACAAATTTGCACCTTGTATTTAAAAACTTAAGGTACTTTAAGTACTTTAGCACCAACCTATTAGTACTAAAAACACAAGAATGTCTGTACTGCATTCATTACACAGGCTATACAGATATGTCCTCTGACAACTGCCATGTTGTATTGCAATTTTGAGCGTACCATAAATGATGCTTTACAACTGTCATTAATGTGTCACAGGATTTTTTTTTCTTGACCAGAGAGAAGATGAGACTCCCAAATAGCATGAATGAAAACCACCGCACCAGTCGCACCTGGATTTATGTCAGTCACACATGAGTATTTATCAAATATCATTCAGAGATCACTGTCACAATAGTTTATCCATACTTCTAGATAATACCTTTTTACTGTCTAGTAAAGGGTAGATTGAGTAAATAATAAATTGAGTATGTTATTATTTCAAAATACTAATTTAAAATGAAGACTGCAACATAAAGTTGTAACTTTAGATGAGTGAAGGCTCAGAGTTATGAGAGGCATAATGGAACTTGTGGAACTGAAAGAACAGTTGACAGCTTGTCTCTTGGACTTGATTTTAGCAGCAGACATTGTCCTACAGCTGTGATTCACAAGAATCCATCTGCAGAATAGTCCTGGACCTTCAATAAAGCAGTGATTCTCACTGCTGTTATTCCAAAGAGAGAGAGAGGTCACAACCTGGGGGGAACTCCTCCGGGAACCCCCAGCCCTGATCTCAGACCTGTTATTGTGGAGCCCAAACGGCCTCAACCATGGTGGGGTCACACATGCTCTGAGACATTTCAACAGGTAAAGAGCTCAAAGAGGACTGCTGCTATAAAGCATTCCCACAAGACTCAGAGTAAAAACTTGATATCTCTGTTCCTTACATGTGGAAGAGAACGAGAGCACAATGTGTTTCCAAGATGGAAATCAAACATTGACTTGTTAAATGTAACATCAAGAGGAGAAAAAGAGGAGCTGTGCATCATGGCGATGTTCATGAGTCTGTTTCAGTGATGCTCAGAGGTGTGTCAGCCGAAACGTCCCAGAGGAGGGATGGCTTTTGTGGTGTGTTTTTCCTGACCCCTAGCGGCTTGGAACGCGCCCTACATTTGGTAAAGGGCTTTGCCATAAGGAACTGATTACAGTACACCTGTGGTTAGGTCTACCACTGTTACTGAGTGTAGGCTCCTTAAAGAAATATCTGTGGTGGTTCACTTCATAATTAAAGGGATCCCTCCAAAGCAGAATAATCCTGGTATGTCTTGATGCACTGTGGTGAGATGCATTCAGTGTGATGGGTGCTGTCCTTTCAGCACAGTGGAAAATGTCGAACCTCATTGGTCTTGATTTCCCTAGGAAGGTTTCCAGAGAAGCCATAAGTCTGCTTTCATATTTATGCAGTAAATGAACTGTAATGTGTGTAATTGAAATATTTTGATTACATGCAAAATCCTGCTTTTAAATACAATTCAGTTCAATCATAAGTGAAGGAACATATGTGGAAAGATATTAATCCATATTAAGCGTTTATCTTGCATTTCATCGGAAACGAGAAACCAGTTTAACACCAATATAATATGTGGTGTTTGCTGTTGCACATTTTACTGCAGACTATTTAATCATGCATAGTGTTGCTACAATCTACATACTGTGCTAGGCGCTGCTTCTGAGTTGGACAGACACAGTAGGGTGACCAAAAAGAAAACACAAAATCCTCCCACCGTGCTGACGATTTTATTATTCAAGTCCAAATGTGTTGTTAGAACAGAGCAGTGAAAGAGAACTTTAGACAAACAGCGCCTTGTGATTTTATTTTTTCTAGCATTCCTCAAACTGTTTGCTGTTGCTGTATTGCGTCACTTATAATTTTATCTTTCATCAGTAAAGTGCCAGTCGTGCACCACCACCACCCCCAAAGTCCCCCGCTCCCACCGCGCCAGTCTCTGAGCACAGCAGTGCAGATAGCGATCACATCATGTAAAGCCATTTGTTTGGAGACTTTGTGTTGGTGGCCACCCATGTTTCGCGGAGGCCCTGATGATGAGTTTTCCAAACCCTCGTCATCGGCTGGCAGTCAGAGTAGACCCCGCGCGGAGCTCCACACTCGGCTCTCGGCCTCACTCAGCCACCCCACTCACCACCACCACTAACCCCCTCTCCCCCTCTCCCCCTCCATCCCTCCTATTCCTCCTTCCCAGAGCCAGTGTTTGTTCTTCTTCACCTTAATTCCTGTAAGAGTCAGCCATGTGATGTGCAGGTCAAATGGAAAGGAAATGGCAATCCCAGCTGAGGACAAGGATATAACCTATTAACATTCTCCTGTGAGGGACGGAAAGAATGGAACCCTCAGTTAGTACTCCCTCTTTCTGGGAGGTGGGATTCTTTTCCAAAGGCAACACGGACAGTCAAAACTGAGCCGGGAAATGGAGATATTTGCACTGTACGTACGTGTGTGTGTGTGTGTGTGTGTATGTGTATGAAAGAGTGAGAGAAAGAGAGTGAGTGTGTGTGTGTGAGTGTGTGTGTGTGCGTGTGTGTGAGAGAGAGAGAGAAAGAAAGAGAGAGAGCATGCATGCGTGTGTGTTTGTGTGTGTCTCTGTACAAGCATATTTCAAAACCTGTGTATGAGTGTGGCGCTTTCACACAGTTTCTCACAAGAATTTAAGAATGTGAAAGCATGAAATCATCTTGGACTCTAAATTAATTACCAGACACAGTACAGCAGGTTAGAAGCTGACAACCTGCTGACAGTTTGAAATTCAGACAATGACATGCAAGGGCAGAAGCATTTAGCACCAAATTATAGTATTTCCATAATAATTTGGAGAATTGCATCAGTTGCTTCTGAGTCAATAAGAGGTTTATGAAGTGGCTTTTTTAAGTCCCCAGGCTCGCAAATAAAAAAGCAAGAATTTGGTGATGATTTATGACTATTTAGACAAGTGGCTAATAGAGAACGTGAGGAGATGGAAAATTCTGCTTTCATATAAAACACATTGGGAATGTCGTGTGGGCTTCCGTGACCACTTAATCTGCTGACTGGCTGCTATGTCCAATACGCAAGCATCTTTTTCACCAGCCGCACCAGTGTGCCATTCAAGTAGTGCACTTGACAATTACAGCTCACCACAAGTCTGGAGAGAGGTTGTGAACCATATGGGGCTTGCTATAGGATCTGAATACAGATCCCAGCACAGTGTGGCCAACACTGTCTGGGGCTCACTCTAGGCAATCAGTAAATTACAATAATCTACACAGATGAACAACATACTAATCTGTGTAGTCATACAAATAGTGGAGTGTTATCTTATAGTACATAATTCAATAACATTTATGCAGTTTTGATGTGGAGAGGCCATTGACTAGTGAAGAGAAATACACATAAAAATGGGAAAACATGGCGCCACCTATTGGCCATTCATGTAAAACTCAACTGGTGTTTAACAACAATCCACAATCCCTCCCACCACTTGGGTTGTGATTTCATCTACAGGATTTTTTGTGCACCTATGAGCCATCGTGCCAAGAATACAGATATTTGCTTCCAGAAGCTCGCGCCACAACCGGCTAACTGGACGCTGGCTAACGTGTCTCGTTCCTGTTTCCATGACGAGGCTAATGGAGGTCGGGAGGAAGATGTCGTAGGATTGGCCCCCACAGCCCACGCCAGCCGTGGCACAGCTGACCTCATCTCTCTGTGACATGGAGCCCGTTTTCCCCTCTTGCCCGCAGCCCAGGGGTCAGACAGACAGACACGCCCGGCACGCAGGCATGAATTTTTCACCGCCATATATTCTCTGGGTAAATAATCAGGCCCAGCACACCCAATAGCAGATGGTAGCACATAAATCTTGGACAGAAAAATAAATACGTGGACAAAAACTAAAATGGCGCTTTTTTCCAGGAAACATGAATCACTTTTTTTGTCGTGTATTCACACCTGCTCTGCTGGCCTGTGTTCTGTGCATCTGTGATTCAGATGTAATTTTCTTTCCAGAAAATGATTCCATGTTCTCTAAAAACAATGTTGTTTTTTTTATTCATAGTGATTTAATGATGTTAAGATGCTTTATAAAAAAAAAAACGTTGCCACAAACAAAAGAGGTATACAGTCATGTACATTAAATTACAGTGGTTGTCCAGGACATTTTCAGCCTAAGCTAATGTATCCCTTTCCTTTGTGGATGGGAAACTGTTTATTTTGGTTTCTCAAACTATGCAGAAAGAGAGGCACCAAGTTCATGACAGTGACCTCTGGGCAGCAACCAAAATCTTTTCGTGGTTGTTTGGGGAAGTTGACTTAAGCCATTTCAACTGCAGATTTGAAGATGGAGTAGCCTATTCTCAAATATTTCCTCGCCTTTCATTGTGTTTACACAACAAACTATTTATGCACATGGCATAAATATTGCGTCAAAATAATATATCTATACATCCTTCTCATTTGTAATTTCCAGGTAAAGACAAATTTACAGGGCAGATCCACATAAAGGACATATATCAGTATAGTATGTGAAAAGTGTTGTTTTTTATGTCCTATATCTAACTGGAAGCCGTCCCGGCACTGAAAATTCTCTATGGGCATTGTCAGGAGGGTCAACGATTTCTGCTTATTATCTTTTTCGTTGGTAAACAATTGTATTGTGCCTATAGCTAACTACGAAATGAACCCTGAACTGGTGAGGAACATGGAGAGTTAGTTAGTTAGTTATTAGTTAGGCTTACTTTGGATAGTAAACTAGTATGACAACACTATACAACTAAAACTTATGCCTAATATCAATCTAACCTACCATACTTCACAAAAATAGACGTTCACTGTTAAAAGAGTGAGCATCCTGAACAAAAGTCCTTCTGGGACTTTACGTCCTCCACAGAGCCCATTGGTAGGGCACCCTCGTTAACAGCCATGTTAATGAAACATAACTGTCATATTTTCTATAATTATCTATTACTATATAGCTATTACAACTATCATCATATTAGTGGGCGGTGGTGGCATAGTGGTTAAGGAACTTGGCTAGCATGCAAATAGCATGGAAAATTATGGGTTTGAATCCTGGCTGCCACCCTTGAGCACGCAGATGCTCTGGACGCATTAATGTAAAACTATTATAATCCTTGCCCCTGTTGCTCTTGGGTGCTCTTTGCTGTAAAGTGCCATGACATTACTATTGTAAAAGGCGCTGTATAAATAAAATTGAATTGAATTGAATATTCACTGCATCTGTTCTTCATGATTACATAAAATTAATTGTTAAAGCAAAACCAGATGGCACGTTAAAAATATTTAACACATTTAACATCTACACTACACTCAAGTGCACTGATGGATTGAGTTGGTGGAATTTCAGCTGAATTTGGCACTCATAAGGACATGGTCAACAATAGCAGATGGAAAACTGCTATGAACCAAGAACAAACAGTATGACCTCACCTCTTGCTTACTTGTAAATATCATAGCAGCAGAGACCATGCAATGTTAATGAAACAAAAAAGTGTGGTCTCATTTGAAATGCAAAGCAGCTTATTAGCTAGGCTGCTGCAGGAAGGGACTAACACTGAGGTGCCCAGCACCTGCCTTCTATTGTCTTAAAAACACACACTCTCTCTCTTTTTCTCTCTCTCTCTTTCTGTCTCTCTTTCATTCTCACACTCCTTTACTGCTTTTTATTTACTCACCCTTCAATGATTTTAGACCTCCGTTGACAAAAGATAAATGGGGGGATTAATATATATTGGACTAATCTGGGAAAAGTTGAAGAGAACATGGGGGAGCCTGGATAGTATTTCCCAAAGGTAACCAAACACAGCTCTGCTGGATTAGGAGTCATTTGCCTCAGGGCTTAACTGTGATCAGAACCCATTAGTGGAACATGCCCTGATGGTGTATAAAAAGGGAGAAATAAAGAAACTCTGTGATTGTAGGATGCATGTTAAACTTCAAATATCAGCATTGAAATGTTCTACTCTGAGGGAAATGTTCCCCTTGAAGAATTCACGGTGGGAAATTTAAGATTCGCACACTGACAAAGCCTAATTATTGTTTGGGCATACATACTGCATACTGTATGTTTAAAGTAATCTGCTGGGACGTAAAGATGATGTTTTTATTCAAATTAACATCAGTGGAGGCATGTCTGTGTCAGCATTCCAAACCACATACGAGAGGTAAATTCTCATGCCCACTCCCAAATCCCTGTCTTACACTCAATTCTTCAACTCCATTGTTCTGTTAAAAACACAAGTGGAGGTTGTGGGTGGACAACATTAAGAAAATCCAGATTTGTTACAGAGCCAAATGAGTACTTCCAGACCTCTGTAGTTTTTGTAGGCACATGACCCCCATAACAAGTGCAAGTATTTATTTATTTTATTTAACACACATGCAATACAACATGCAACAGGGAATAATTACTCAGTCAGTGTGTGAGCTGAATATACCCTCTAACTGTTGCCTTACAGGAATACTGTATATGTTATGGTATATTTTACCCCTAGCTCTAGGCTTAGATGATGGGCCACACATAATATATCATGGGTAATTCATGAAGTCGTTTCATGTCAAAACGGAAGATGGAATCCATGTGTTTATGTCTGAACAGTCATGCCACAAGCAATATTATTTTCACATGTGCAGTACATAGTCCTACACAGCAATTTCATACCAATGTTCAATCCCTACCTGTTTGTGTGCTGTGTCACACAGTCTGTCTGTGGGCCGTTCCCTCATATATTACCCTAAGGAGTAGAGAAAACATAGTAGGCAGAAACTAGTTACAAGTTTCCAATTTTTCAAGTAAGTTTTACTTTTTCTTTTTTACAGTGCAGTACTGACTACTATAAGGATTACATGAAGACATAGACATCATTAAAAAAATGAATAGGCCTACAGCAAGCCACAGTAAGCAAGGCCATACCGTTCTAGATATCATTAGATATCAAAACAAAAAACTTCTCATATTCACATTAAATACCTATCCTTCTTGTCATGAAATATCTGTCTTGTGTAGATCATTACTCTCAACAAAAGTCAACTGAGTCCCACAATTTGTACAATAAATGGTTAACATTGAGTGTGAAGCAGTTTATTTCAAGCATACATATCATGCTTATGTCTTCAAAATAGATATACCATTCCAGAAAGTGTCTCTAAATCACCAGCAGAGGGCCCTAACACACTTTTAAACCAGTAACTGTAATGCAGTCTAATGCCCCTTATTCCTTGCCTGTGTGTCCTCTCAGTTCACAAGCATTATCATCTAGACCTAACCCTGGACCCAACCCTAACCTATGACAAAAATGAAAGGTATATAGTATATAATAAATAATTACTTTGTCAAAAGATTTGCTATTTGTCAAAATATGTATGTATTTATGTATTCGTGTTCATTCTAATTGTGAGTAAGTTAAACAACTTTGAAAAATACTGAAAATACTGTTTGCTTCAATAATTCCAAAACTTTATATATGGATGTGAGTTGATTGTTTGAATGTTTGAACATTTCTCTTCAGGGCTACATTCAAATTCTATGTATGGCCACCCTTTGATTCAGTATAACTGCAGAGACACAAGGTGGCGATAGAGTATGGATTCTGGGTCGAGCAAGGGTAGAGTATAGGCTTTGAGCAAATGTTTAAGGCAGATGTTTGCTACCTTTCAACACAGATAGGATGAGAATCAAATGCCTAAAGTGGTGTTATAATTCATTAGTTTGGATGTTAGTTTATGGTTGAAGGGATAGTTGTATTCAATTATCTAGTCAAGAAATTGAAATTCAGATTAGTTGTATCCAGACTGCAGTATAATTTACTGTAGCATAAAAATAATCTCCAGCTGAAACATGCCTACTTGTTTAATACCAATAGGTGCCAAAAGTTGAAATGATTTACCTGTGATTGTCAGGAGCAATGCAAAAATCTCTATGCCATCAACATGTATGTTTTATTAGTGATAAGTAGAAAACTTTTAGTTCCATGTGATACAAATGGTTACAATTAGGAATGTTCTAACAAGGATCTGGAACACGTACAATAATTAGAAAATGTGCTGCTCTGTTTTAGAGATTATACCTTTGGAGAAAGCACTGCTACAATATGGGCATTGTAGTAAGAGGATGTTTAGACCCTTTGATTTTGGACAATGATGTCAGAAGATAGTCAAACAAAATATACAGAAGGTGATGTGTTCGTTCTGTGGAGCGCCTTTTAAACAAGGCAGGGCCAAGACTGGAACCTTGTGTTACGCCATGGTTACTGCTGGTTAGAGTATCTAAAAGCAGTCGGAAATGATGCATTGAATGTTCTGCGGAGATAATTGCCAATGCTGCACTGTGTCAACATTAAGCTATACTCACTGCCAGGGCTCGAGACCTGATCATGGGGGCTAATTTAGACAAGTGGAAATGAAAGAGATGAGGCCAGGGCCATAAAGTGCTTTAGGGCTAGTGTTAAAGAGCAAAGCAGCAGGTGTGACTGCTGCTTTATTTAACATCTCCCTGATAACGTCACTTCGTTATGGTTTTATTATTGTTGGTTATCCCTGCCACATACAGCAGGCTGAGACACCTGCCATACTAGCAAAATAATAAAATGAAAATCTCACGTAGAGGAGACTGTTAGGGTCCACAGCACATACAAACAATTACGAATTCTTCTTTAATCTTGATCAGTGGATAAAGCCTTTAAGACCGGAAAAAACATAGGTGAGTGGTTGATGCTCTGCATGAATAGTTTATGCCCTTACAAAATGTTTTGAGGAGAATTTTAACTTCTTTCTTTAGATAATATAAATAACTACCAACAATTTCCATCAAAAGTAAGTGGCAGATTATGTTTGCTATGTGAAGGTCAGCACTGCAGTTGAGCAAACAGAAAAAAATCACTGATTATTTTCAGACTGATTCAACAACCGCACAATGAAATGCTGAGATCGACAGACACTTCTACAAGTACTGCACTTCCCATTTGCAGTATTCAATAAGTCAGAAAATCCTTGCGCAAATAGTCTCTTTATGACACAGGTGAGCAAGGTTGATGACTCGAGGACTAGCAGGAGGCTCATCCAAGCCCTAGATTCACCTCTGTATGAGGTGATCTTGTTTACACTGCTAACAGTTTACAACTGATAAGGTGTTTTAAAAATGTATATGTATATATGTATGTCTGTACACTATTCTGACATCACCAGATTCACCCAACTGAACGATCCATTTCTTAACATGGTTAACTAAAGGTACAGTATATTCCAATCAGTTGTACAAGTGGGCCACAAAGTGTCAACTGACTACATGTAAGACGATAATCTGGAAACTTTTCATAAAGGTCAACTGTTTTTACAACAGTTTCAATATCTAGGACAAATATGGTTTATTTTGAGCAATACGTCTGGAAGAGTTTTAATGGGAAATTGCAAAGCAACACCCCCACTACACCCTCAGTCTAGTTGGGCTTTGGTGTGCATTTCCCTAACCCTAACCCTAACCCTAAGTCCCTCCCTTCGGTGCACCCTCGCTGGGCTTATCGTCTGAGAAATTTTGAATGGGAGTGAATGGACAGAAAATAGTTATTTTCTGGTCCCAGACGATATAAAGCTTGGATCAAACATATGATGTTTGTAAATTTGTTATAATTCTGCATGCAAGGAAAGTGTTGAATCAGAGCATTGATTCACAATCATATGAGCAACAGGTCTCATAGCAATTTTGGATGACTCTTTGTTATGAAAAGGCAAAGAGTCACAGGATAAAACACATCATCAAACAAAATCGTCTTTACCATTTGCAAACATATGTGAAATCTCAAACGGGAACACAATTTTTTTTTTTAACTTCCCATCCCTATATTCCATCCCATATTTTTCATTAATAAAGGTCCAATAGACCAGAAGGAGATGAGAACAACCTGTATAAAGATGGATGCTAGCATTAAACCTCCCTTATACAACAGAGATTGAGACTACCCAGAAGTCTGAGTCAGACTGTTCCCCAAGAATCTCCAACGACCAGTGGAAGTCTCCAGATGTTTTGGAGGCATTCTGAGAGTATTTGGATGCATACTTAGTGGACAGCATGCCATTATAGTGGGTGCGCATCACAAATGTTGTCTTGCTAGTTAAACTAACATGACATATTGAGTAGTTGTGGATAATAGTCACTGACACAACTGTGTCATATTTGTATAGACTTTAAATAACATGAGCAATATCAATGAGTTTGTATTAAAAACGTTTAACAAATCAAGGATATAGGAGGATATTGTCAAGACAAGATTATGAATGCCAATTCAAGCTTCATATTTATCAGGAAATATAAGGCATAGGTTGTTCTTCCTATTTATTTAGTATCTACAAAAAATGCTTGTTTATGATAAAAGCCTACTTATCTTGATAGACAGATACATGTAGCACTGCTATTTCAGATTGAAGAGAGTGGTCTAGTGGAGTAAGGCCTTTTGTCAGTTCTGAGTTTGATTCCAGGTTGGAGTGCTCTAATGACGGCTTGTTTTTCAATTAGAAGTCTTAATACAGTTATTTAGTTCTATATCATAGTTGTAATTTGAAACTTCTGTGGGGTAATAGGAGCATTTGTTTTTAAAACATAACTTGCATCTTTCCACCCCAACTGTGAGGTGAAGTTAAAGTGAGATCATTCATTCATGCTGTAGGTGGGGATAATGCATCAAAGGGTGCCCAATCTGACACTTTAAGCCTCAAAAAGAGGAAGAAGACATCACATGAACATATACTATGGTTCTATTACATCCCCATTCTAATCATCTGAACTACGGAACTTTATTGAAAACCTGCTTTGTTTGTTTTTGGGAACAGTAGCGTTGCAACTCCATCGTCCAGACCCGAGAAGATACTGAGGAAGTTAGCAACAACACTTTTGGGAAACTGAAGCTTGATCAATATATGTGTTTTCTAAATAAGACTGCATTTGCCCATATGGTTCAGACAACTATATTACTTACATAAATGCTTACATAAATGTGTGGAGAGATAACTAAAAACATAAATGTTTGTCATTAGATTATAGAATATATTATATTTTATCATTGTTTATTTTTACAATTTGAAGACAGAATATTAACATTAGAACTTGTACCACGTCATTAAAGTTATTGGCAATTTGTATACCTACATGAAATGAATGTGCTTCCTTTGAAAAATGTTTTTTAAATGGCCAGTAGTCTTGTTGCATTCATCATGTGTGAATACTCACATACTTGTGTGAATGTCTTGTACATCATATTACTCTGACTTCATGTGAAGCAACTATGTTGGGTTGTTTCTTGTACAAGCTCACTTGATAAACCATTTATTTCACACACAAAAAAATCAATTCCCATAACAACCAAACATGTCTAGTAACATCCTTTAAGGTTTTCATACCAGGGCTTATACTATAGCCCAACTTGCCATGCAGCTCCATTGAGAGTTCAAGCTGCAAGGAAGCACAGAGCTCTCTATACACCTTTTGTTTTCGTGAACATTCCCAGAAGTCACCCATAAATCAGTAGAGGTTTCTTTTCTTTCCCTTTTCTCTTGACACTTGTGATATTATGAAGCAGTCGTTTGTTTGCCGAAAGGGCGGTGCCAGGCTTAACACCAGGGCTTTGGGGCCTTTCAACACCTTTGGCACAACGTTACCTGGCAGCGTCCTGAAAGAGAAGCTGATCTTCACTACCACCTGTGAAGTGCAAAGGATACCCCTGCCATTTTCATCAGGAGCTTCTTAATACTCTCAACGTTAATCTGTTGCCATTTCACACTCATTTATTTAAGTCCTACATTCTCCTGATGATGTATGGCTTTTGGATGATGACAAGGCATGCATAAATGGCCTCAGATATGTTGGACATGTCTCATCTTATTAAGTCATTCTTTCCAAAGCATCCCACGTTTGTGATGCACCTGGATACAGGTGCATCTGTTTGGCTCATCTCCTGAAAGCTTTCTTATCCTGAGTTAGGTCTGTTGGAATGAGTGATTACTTGCTTCCTGTTCTTACATAGGTCTCAAAGGCCTAGTCTCTGTATAACAGCAGATTAGTCCACAAGAATGACCTTGAAATTCTAGTGTTAATCAAAAATTATATGTAATATTCAGCATCATGAAAACATGTAATGCTAAACATGCTAAGAAACACCCCAAATTATCACCTACCCATGGTATAGTAACTTGGGTTGAAATGTACTGTATGTACTTGCTGTAATTACCGTACTTTACAGAAGAAAATGGTTTCCAAAAAGCCAGATGTAAATGCAGTTTAACACATGCAGGTAATTAAGGGCTCATTTATTTCTGACTTGAGTTAATATGCTGATCAACTATACTGTGTAACCTGAACATGTCATTGCAGAATGGAATGTTCAAGATGGTGCAAGCCTTCTTTCTCAAGAAAGACTACTGGGCCAGCTTTTGTGCATTGGAGAGGCTAGAATTTGTATACACCATATATACGCCTCCTTAAATACATCTCCTTAAGGACTCTACAACAATTTAAAACTTCCAAACAGTTTTCTGAAAGATTAAGCTGGGGCCTTGATCTAGTCTTCCAAAAGCAAGCCATCTACAACTTGAGAAGGATCAATGCAAAGAGTACCATACTTTGGTACTTATATCAGTGTTGTAGAGTTCTGTTTACGTAGTCTATTTAAAATTACAACTGTATATAAAATATATTTCTATAAACATATTTTCATACATTTTCAGAACTGTCAATTTTAACCTTAAAAAAACAAGGGTTAGCAAAGTGTGACAGCTCTTTGTACACTTGAATGATGAAAAAAAAAATAATTTTCATAAATATCTAAGTAGTTTGTTGAATATTTGAGGTTGAACATCATGTTAAAGTCACCTTTCTGTGAACAAAAGTTGTCTAGGACAGCATGCAAGAGCAAGGGGATGGAGTTTCTTTGAGGTCATGCCTTAGCCGATCACAAATTTGCTGCTCAAATTGCTGGCTATGCCTGTTGCTAGTAATGAACATAAACGGCCGTTTTCATGCAACCATAAGTATAAGCCAAACAAATTAGCAGTCAAATAAGCTCCGACATCTGTGTAATACGTTAACGACAAAGTGTTTTCAAATACCAATTTAGAAAAGATGTTGTCTCTGATGTAAATGTGCCCTTTCATTTTTTGAAGACATCTCACCATGGTCTTGCTCATTGTGCCTAAATAGGAAAATCGCCCTTATGAAATCAATATCTATTTCCATATGACATGATGGAAATAATACATCTTTAAGCCTCCCCAGATGGTGTCATTAGAAAGGACGGTTAGTGGTGCTTCTCATCTCCTACACAGGTCATTGTGTAGAAGAACACTGCTCTGAACTCTAAAAACAGAGCCTCTTTGCCGGGTGGCTGTTTTCATACAAGACAGACATGGAGCCTTTTCAAGCAGTAACCATTGCCGTAGGCAGTTGTAATTAGGTGTAGTTAAACTCTCCCCACCTTGAGCATCCTTTGTTGCTCTTCAATCTCTAACAAATTCAGTCGTGGAAAGCAGATGGATGGACTGGATGCAAAAATTGAAAGTTGTTTTGGGGAAGGTCTTTTCTATGTGAGGGACTACCTTGTTGTGGTTCTAGTGGTCTCTAAGTGTGCAAGGTTAATCATGCTGTTAAGTGCTTTTAAGATAGACAGTCCTTGAGGTTATGGTATCAATAGGTTGGGTAACATGGTCTGTTTCAAACACATCAACATCAGACAGCACAAATTTCTGATTGCAGATAGCTCCTTGACTTCACAACCAATGCACATGCCTGTTCACAGAACACAAATACGACCCATGGCACCCTGGGTAAAATGGCCTATTGCATATTTAAGACCTCTCAACTAGGCTCCAAAGAAGAAACCTTTTTTGTAGAGCTCACATGACTAAAACCCTTGTGGAGATCCATTAATGACCCTAATTGGAGAAGTGGTCTCTACTTGAGGCTCTCGCACTGACTGACGGGTGTCCATAGAATGCATATCAACTGACACTCTCCTTTATTTGACTCCTGACAGCTCTTGACAACATTCAAGGGACACCTTCACACGCGCTGATCTCTGTCTGTCTGGTGTCTTGTTTCTTAAGGGATTACCACCCAGTTTTCTTGCTTAACTATTTATGTTATATGGACAATTCCAGCGTTATGGATGTAATATTTGCACTCTTATGAATAAACAAAATGCCACATAACTTTGGCAAGTATAGCAAGTATAGCAAGATAGCAGTATTTCAGAATTTTGTTTTATGCAAACTCCCTAGCTCATTACAGGCAAGCTCACAAAATTCATATCATGATTTACATCATAATAATATGAGCCTTTTAATCTGCATTATGGAGGCGACATTGAATGGGCTTTTATGGGAGTTTTCCTATAAAGTCTGCAAAGTTTACAGAGAAACATCAAAATCATTAGCTTCATACCAAGCAGGACACATGAGTGAACACAGAATAAAAAGGTAAAAAAACTTGCGTTATTGATGTCACATATTTGCATTACGGATGTGACATGTCTGAATCAGGCTTTCAGAAACTATACACAAGTGTGAATGGTGGATTTTAACTGTATTTTAATTGTAATGATTGAAAAAGTAGGTATGATAATTTGAGACCTGGGTGGGCATGTAGCTTTAAGACTGTCTTTCCGAGAGGAGCTTACAAAATGCATTCTAAATTTGAATAGCCAGTGATACCAGCAGGTGCGGATCTGAAGGAAACCTCTCCAATTATCCCTCCATAGTCATAAAAATGTTATAGGATGACTCTAACCTGGTCACGCCTTAGGACTTCAGCTTGATTATCATCTCCCTACAGTTCTAGTCTGGATGTGATCCCATTGTTGTCTCAAGAGACATTCTAACCTGTTCAATCAGCAAACAGAGGGAAGTGTTGTGAATGCAGGGCTAGAATGCTATCAGTCAAGGCAAGCTATCAGTCAGGAGCTGATCCAGTCTTTTTAAACTTAAACACCTCAAGCAGGCAATCGAATCTCACTGCTGAACGTCCAGACCCTCTGTACAAAATGAAAGTGTGGAATGAGGGTCTGGTTTTATTACCAGGCTAGGTTGGCACCATAGAGTAACACTATCAGCATTTATAGCTATTTGCGCTGCAGTTCATCTGCGCTTCACTTTACCCAAAACAAGTCACTGTCTATTTGACTATAGCTTATTCTCACAAGTGTCCTCCAATGTGGCCATTTCTTGGAAAGGTTTTCAGCAAGAATGCTTGCAGTGCTCGTTTGTAGGCCTAAAGGCTACGAGTTATATCCTCATACGTTTGGCATTACGTTTTGGGGATTATGCACTAAATGTCAACATTTCATTAGTTGTAAATGACAGGCAAGATGTTACAGTGGGCTAAACCAATTATTGCTTAATCGTATGCTTGGACCAGTGAATCTGTACGCAAAACAATGATGGGAACAACTTACATTGACAACTGACTATAAAAAAGACGTGCACACTCAATAAAGCGAAAACTTACTTTGTCCTTTCTTTGGGGAAAAAAAGTTATCTTCTTTTGATCGCATACCTCGTCACTGCTGTGACATTTACCCATGATTGTGATTTCTGACCTGGACTCAATTTCACTGAAACTCTAATGGAAACTGATATACATCACTTGCAACACATGATTGTCAAATTTCTGCTATTTTGTATAGGATTGCATATATTACATTGATATGAACATGCTTTGCACATGAAGTTTGAACTTTCTTGTCTCAACACTTAGTAGTAGTGTAAGTAGTGAGTAGTGTAAACTTCAAACACATCAAACTTGTTATGGATGTGACATTACCATGGAATGAATGGATTTAAATTACTTAAGCGTACTGTTAAAGCAAACCAAGCGAACTATAGCTTGCCTTTGTCGTCTTGGAAATTGACAAATTATGTAATTTTGTAAGTTTGCATACTTTAGCTCTTTTAAAATAACACTTTTAAAATCACTGTTCTGTCATGGTGCACCACTCATAGAGAATTTAGAGGACTCATAGAATATTTTAACTCACAGAGGATTTAGAGGACTCATAGAACATTTTAACATAAGTTTTGGTTATATACTTAACTTTGTTATATATACGTTATTTATTTTTTCCATGGTAAGGATGACAATATATGAACACACATACCACTCCAACCACAACACCCAGCCCCCACCCCCTGTTAAGGTAGGTCCCACCTTGGCTTACAAAACACTGTTGAACATCCTCTAAAGCAAAAATTCTGTCACAAATAGGTTCCATTCAGCCATAATGAAATGGATCAGGATCTTTGTACAGCTCATGTAAAGAACTGCCTGACACCTGCACAGAGGCTGATTTTAGATAGGTTTCTGGTCAGGGAACTGAATTGTTTATACTGTCATATGCCCGGTAATGTCAGATCTTTTGTTAATGTCCTCCTGTAGAAGAGATGCATTGCTGGGGCTGCATCAATGGTTTATGAAGTCTATGACTTCCACAATGGCACCATGAATCATGCAACTGGCAGATGTTGCCCAATAGCTCCAGAGCATTGTGAGGGATATCATCCCTGCCCTTTCTTTGGTTCAAAGGCATAATGACACTTCAGTGTTGCTTTTGTTTGAATCCAAGGTAGTTTGAGAGGAGCCAAACACCTGCAAGCATCATATATCAGGGATTTACAGGGATTAAACAAACGTCTCTGGTACTCTATGCTTTTCATTCCCCACATGATAAGACTTTCCGCTCTGGACTAGGTGTGGTAGCCTCATGGCCATTAAGAGACTTTCTCTTAGTCTTGGATGTCATAGTAGTGTCTATGAAAGTGGCTCTAGCACACACATTAGACTTACTATATAGATGTACTTTGTAAAACAGTAATACTTTACAACAATTTAGTAAACCCCCATATAATATTCCAGTATGTTTTTAAAAGCCTTCAGAGAACATTCCACTGTGAAAAATTGTGGAGAAAAGGAAGATTATGCAGAGTCCATGTTGGAGATTTGTCTCAGGCTAGCCTCTAATGGGACTGTTGTTCACTTTTTGTAAAGAAAATAGGGCAAAGATCTTAACCAAGTTGGGTGTGAGAATGTGCTGCATTCCTTTCTGTTTAGGACATCAGAAAAGGTGGGTGTTGTCCACAAGCACCAAGTATGTATGTCAATACTGCTGCCCTGCATCTGAACCCTTAAATGTACCCAGCCTGATAAAAGATAGGGAGACTCAGAGCGGGGCGTGGTCAGCTAAGAGACTTTTGTGAGTAAGTGTCTGAAACCAGGACAAGACCGTTGAGTGAAAAATTAATGGACACTGAAAGAGCTCACTTTGGCTGCAGATGAACCCTTCCATGCAGGTGGTCCCCGTTATACTGCAAGGACGCCTGTCGTAGAGGTTCATGACCTGGTAGAGTGTGCTGCTTCACCTAGACCCACACACATCTTTTGTTCTTGAATTCATTGCAGTTGCTTTAGTACTGAATGAGTTTGTAAACTGTAGGCCCTATATGGAATAATAAAAGCATACACACAGAGATAAACAAAAAAAGATAAGAGAACAATTATTCTACTAGTGCACACACAGATAGACTCCCCTCACCTTCACACCACAGCAGTGAGAGTTAAACATGCAAGGTGCAAACTGATTATGTACATATTGTTTCTATGATACGCTATATTGTATTTAGCTAAATAGCTAGCTCCCTGACTTGAATCAGGCAGGTAACTAGGGACCGTATTGTTGAGAGGAATGCAACCTCAAAATTCAATTATTATTAGCATGTCTAGTTGTGCTGTCTGTTTGTTTTGGGGATCAGGTTGGAATACTGCGAAAAATGTAAGAAGGTCCTTCAGAGCACATTATCAACAACACTGTCAAAGAAAATTCAATATGATGAAAACTTCGTGCCAAAGCAAAATTGTTTTGATGCCAGTTATGCTAGTGTGTGCAAGATTTTGCTCTTTAAGTATTCCAGCTACTTTTAGGCTTAAATTCGCTAACACTCCTTTAATATTATTCATTGAGCTAAGTTAAGAAATGCTTAGCGATAACATAAAGACAGAGAGGTGACAGCTGATTAATAGTATCCTATGTGAACTCTAGGCATCTCTTTCCATGGATTGAATTTTTGGCAGTGACCCTGTACTAAAAAGGTGAACTCTCTAAGGTTAAAGTGATGTTGCTTTAACTAGGACCGTAATAATAGAATCTTCCCCTGTCAGCACCGTCCGCTCCTGTCAGGACAGTGACAAGCGTACAAAAGGCCAACCTGCAGAGTGCACTGCACCAGAGGAAAAAAAACACATCACTTAAACATGTCAGTCACCAAGCTGGTTTGCTTTGATAACTTTGGCATATTGTCAGACTTGATCTATATAAAGGCGTGTTTGCAAAGCAAAGAATCAAGAAGAATGCTTTATTTGCTTATTTCTTAGGGTATGTTTAAATGAATTCATTATATAAACTCTTTCGGTATTTGTTTGTAAACAGTATGAAGAAAATCATGCACTGTGCAAATTGACTTTTGTAGTGTGTGGCCAGAGTGGCGGCTTGTTTGAGGTTGCCTCACTCCAGCTTAGCGCTTGTGTCTGTTGCACATATTAGTAAATATTTCAGCACGTTACCTCCTTTGGCTTTTGAGGATTTGTACCTTATAATTTTGGTTTAAACGATACAAGGGACAAAACCACAGTTGGTTTTGGTAGGTCAATATCTTTATTTATTTACACAAAGTATAAGTCTCTCCAAACATTCTGACTGTATATGAGTCTGTGCATGAATAGAAACCCATAGTTAAGTGTGTGTAACTATGCTTAAATGTAAATGAAATGAATGGCAAGTGAACAGAAAAGACTTATTACACATTTGTCTCATATCCATTTTTAAAGGAGAAATCCAGTGTGAATGAAATCATAGCCCTGTTTTTTGAAGTCACCAAGTGCTGTCTGTAAATAAAAAGAATACACATAGAATAACATAGACCACATACCAACTCAGCAGTTAACACTAACCAAATAGGGCAGAGAAGCTCACTTTCCTATGCTTCATTCAGTTAACATTTGTTGTCAGTTCGCTGTTCAGTTTATGTTGTATCAGATTTTCTCATTCCTTGTTCTACATACAGCAATCTGTGACCTTGAACAGCAAGACTATTAATTCATTTTCATAGTCTCCTTCTCCATTTCTCCTTCAACAATAACATCAATGTCTCCAAGACAACCAGGTCTTCCAGAATCACATGATTTAGCACATACAGCCAGAAGGAGAATGTCTTAAACTTTATCAAGCAAAGCTCACTGTGTGTATTATATCACACAAAAACCTGCCAAATTCTGCTCACATTATATTGAGAGTATGCTTCTGAGGCAACGAATGGCAGGCGTGGCAGACGGTGTGTGTGTGTGAGTGGGAGGCTTGTCTGAGTACATGCCAGACAAACAAGCAGCCTGTACTAGGATAAAGCTTCAACCCCAGACTGAGGCCCTGGTTAGGCCTGATGGCATCTGCCAGTCTCCTAAGCAACAACCAGCATGGCACTGCAGTCTGCATGCTTTAGTGATTTATTTTCTTTATGCTCTATTGACCATTTCATTTAGAATAGAGTAATAATAAATTGCTCAATAAGCTATACCTAAAATCCAATAAATTGCTCTAGATACTATACCTAAAAAGAGAACACATTTAGGTTTCAGCCTATATCTTGTTGTTAGAGGGCTAGAGGGAAATTGGCATGGAAGTCAATGGGGTAATCTTATACACTAAAGTATTACTTGTTTTTGTATTACTTCACAAATGTCAAATGAACCATTTGGTAAAACCAAGACCTTTACATTGAAATGCACACTTGCCCCCAGCTATGAAGACAACTGCATTTGTTGGTCATAGTGTTCTAACTGAACAGAACCAACTGAGATCATTTATGTCCCTACTAAAAATGTGAACATAAACAGATCTAACAACTGAACCCAGGATTGTTTTTCTAAAAGCTGAAAAACACCACAGTGATTTTCAGTAGTGTATTTCTTACTTCAACGGTGTATCAATCAATTGCTATGTTTTATAGAGTTTAGTTTAGGGCAATGAGCACAAGGTTTGGAGAGAACCAAAACTGTATGCAATGCCAACACTGTCAGAAGACTTAAGTCCAGGTGGTGAAGAGATTTCCAACAGAATGCTGTAGCTGTGCCGAACTCTGTTACTTAAAGGATCTCACCACCAGATGCTCATTTGGAAAGAAAGTTAAGTTTCTAATCTCCAAGAAATTCAGCTCACAGAACTGGAACCAGGAACAAGGGCAGTGTTTTACGGCCTGAAACTCGGAGCACAAAGAGACAAAGTCTGGAAAGTGGTATTTCTGAAACAACCACCGATGTCTCGTCATTGTTAGTGAATGCCTTTGATAAATAATAGCAAGTAAATAACATATTTAAGTTCACGTAAAATTAAATTGATTAACTATTAATTAAACATCAACAAAGGATTACACACTGTTGAACTGTTGTTATTGGTACAAAACACTGCCAAAAAAAGAAACAATGTGTTCCTTTGTGACACACAGATAACACAAAGCTTTAATAAAAACAAGAGTGTTGAGTGAGAAGGTTTGACTGAAATGATGGATTGTTCCATGCTGAGAAGAAATACTTTCTCTCTCCCATGGGTGGTCCATGTGTATTAGTCACGTATGTTCACTAACCAAACAATGACTTCTTTTGTCTTGTACATACGTACCTTGCGCCCACGTAGGAACAATTTGTCACAGTAATGTTAACACCAAGCCTTGAAGGAGGTATATGTTGAGTAACCTCTGCCAACTGAATTACACATATATTACAAGACATATGCTATTTGGGAATAAATAAGACAACAGGAGGGGATTTGCTTTGTTTCCTAATCCTATGTTATAGTTTTTTAACAATGGTGAGGAGCTGAGCACTTTGGAGCATGAGAGCTCTCTTTGTAAAAATTTGCAGAACCAAAAGCCATTTTTAGCACTGCTGTAAACAAAGCCATAGATGGCAGTATTCTGCCTTATTTTCAGAGAAATTCAGCACCGGTTCCTCAGGCACATTCTGCGGCAATTTCATCTCTTACAGCTGTACCACCAATGTTCTGTGTTCTGTTTAGAATAAATAGTATGCCTAATGCAACATCTTAAATAAAGGTCAAGGCCTTGCATTGGCTTCAGCGGAGGTTGTATAGTGCTCTCTATACATAATCACAGCATTAACACCCTGAATAGGACGTTAGAAATGACTCACAGGCAATGACTCATGGGATTACTTGCTGGCGTATGAACAGACAGAATTGTGAGAAACACATTCAATACAGAGCACACTTCAGGGAGGGTCAAGCATAGGCAGAAATGTGAGTGCATGAGAATGCATATGCTACACAATGATATGCATTTGGCTTACTGGTGGCTTAGCTGGTCATTGATTTGAAACAGAGCGCAGCGTTCATAGGTCATATTGCACAACATTGGAAATGACAAAAGTTCTAGTTCTAGAGGAGTCTTTATGGAGACTTCAACTGTTTATCTTGTAAAATAATGTAAAGAATAATCTTGTAAAAAAATGTAAAAAATAATAAGTAGAAAATAATCACCAGGTAAACAAGGATTTGATTAGCATATCCAGAAAAAAATAGGCAGACGTCTATATATAAATTACTCTGTCTGATAAGAAAATATGGCAAGGTAAGGATATTTTCAATATAAGAGGTTAAACAAAGGAAATAGAAACAATATTGTGGTACAGAACTTTACAGCTGAAAATATGATGGCAGAATTGTCAATAATTTTGCAGTACTGTTTATATTTTGATATTTGGAAATTATTGAATACATTGTATGGAATTTTTGACACTCATATTTTGCAAATATTATTAGGTCATAATTCATATAATTTAAATATATATATTAGCTCTTACGTGCCATTAAATTGTCCTACCGTAAGATAAATACCTCTTTTCACTAATCCCAATATTAGCTCTATACCATATGCAAATGATACAGTAATTCTTTTTTACGCATTTCAGGGTAATGCTGGAGTCATCATCTATTTCATTCTCTTGTCTTATGTTTGAATAGAAAAATTCATAACCATAAGATTAATGAGCCTGAATTGTAGTTCAATGGTGCATTTCCTCTCTAACAAACTGGTTCTCTCCCCTATTTGCTGAGTTATAGAGGATTTGTTGACAAGTTGTACTTGAACAAATTGTGTTTAGACAACAGTATATTTCACTGACGTCTTTTCACAGCAACTGGGGCCAAGGTCGGTTTTATATTCTACTGAAATCATAAAATGACACTCGAGATAAACAGAATGTTTACACGCCCCATGTGAGCTGAGTCTGATATGTAAATTTAGCCTTATTCTTTCATCAAATTTGCATTTGCCCTCTTAACCAAACACTATAGGGCTCCAATTCAAACAACTTTAATGATGGCAAAGCCTTTATGACCGATTGGCGTATCAGGGAAAATGGGCAGAGCGATTTAGATGGGAATGAAAGAAGGAAGCGCACTAGCTATCGCCCACTGACTGACAATAATTGGATCAACTTTCCTGAGAAATGGCCGTGTTTTGATGCTCTAGTGGCTGGCAGGCGATTGCCTGGCTTTCTCCTATTTATCGCCTGCCTTTTATCTGCCGTGAGCAGACCTTTCTACAGCCGCCATCCCAGGCCCTGCTAATCAAACAACTTTTTAATAAGACTTAAACAGCAGCTCTGCCGCCTGTGGAAGGCGCCTCAGCTCTCCCAGTCTGACACTGGGAATGATGGCATGAATATCAATTAAGATTCTTCTCTCAGACTTGTAAGCGTGTAGACACACACATACACGCACGCGAACACACACACACACACACACACACACACACACACAGACCACAGCTATTTTTTGTTTGATCACAGCCTTCACAGCCTGGCTATACCGTTTCTCATTTCGCTTTTCACAGGTTAGCTCTTCATCTGTGGGGTACCCTTGTTTACTACATGTTTGTTTTAGGACGCGATGGCTAGTGCACCACAACGGCTTCAAACAGTGCACCATGCGCCTCCTCTCCGCAGCTTCAACCCTGAAAGGCTGGGAGCGCTCATATTTCAGCACGCTGCCTGGCGACATGCACTGACAGTTGTACAGTGGGGAGCATGAAAGCGCTGCTGTCATTGCCCTGGAATTGGGGTGGGGGGGGTGGCTGCTGGTTTTCATGCCTTGTCCCTGCCCAGAGAATTGATGCCTTGCAGGTCCTCACGAATCTGGGCAGCTGCTGCCGCTGCGATCCGCGCAGGCCATTTAGAAGTTAACAAGCTCAAAACAAAACAAGTGACAAAACGCCACAAAGACACCAGGAGGAGGGGGAGGGCAGTGGAGTGACAGAGGTGGGGGGGGGGGGGTGGTGTCTAAAAGTCTCTGTCCTCAAGGAGCATCTTTTTCTCTCTTGCTCTCCTCGCCATGAGAAGTGAGTTCTAAGTATGAGCCCTTGCTAGGTAACTGAGGGCCCGTGGTTTGGAATGTGCCTTCCAAGCTATCAATGGCAATCCCCTTCTGCAAGTCTCCTGACTAAAACCTTGCAGGGTTTCTTTATAAATACCTGCTTGGTTGTTGTTTTAACACATTCCCCCCAAAAAATAAAAATAAAGGCACAACACTTTGCTCTCCCCAATGTAAAAAACACCAGCCTTGGCTGTCTGTGTGCCTGTCAAATTGCTATCTAATTGTAGCAGACCAGTTGGGGGAACGGATATCTGCTTTTCTCTCCCTCCGGCTGTCGGCAGCCCTGCCATTCACAAACCCAGGGGATGCCACACACATTCTGTTTGTTCTACATGAGCAAACAGATTGTAAACTGACTGATAATTTTTGTACTGACAATGTCATTTACGGCTGTCAGGCCTTTGTCTTCTCTGTTTGCTTTATTCAAATATGAACCGAGCGGACCTCCCCTCTGCTTCTCTTTTCTGCATTAAAATCACATCAATTCACTTCCATTTCGTCTTATCTGAAATTCATTGGAGGCAATCACTTGGTTGAATGCTCTGCCGTCTCCATGGAGACCAAAGGTCCCGCGTGGACTTCAGAAGGATTAGGAACTTGTAAGATTTAAGTCTTGAAGTACACAGTTTCTTTGTCGTGTCCTCCTTTGATATCATGCTGGGAGAATTCGCCTTTTCTACTTTGATTTTAGTCAGGAAAAAAGAAGATGCCTATATGTTCTTGTTTGCAAGAGAGATTTCTATAAATATTCAGTCTCACGCTCTCATTGGTCTGTTTCTACATTTTTACCTAGCTATTTAAAAGACACTTTCGTATTTATTAGTCTGACCCTGATTTGCATTCATGGGGCTCTAGTTATCCACAATAATTTCATTCCAGCAGTGGGTCTGCGTTTTTGTGGAGCAGCCATCGTAGTGCTGAAACTATGACAGTCGAGGTGGCATGTGGTGTCTCGATGCCCCAGTGCCACCTTGTTTCGCCCCGGGGGCATAGACAATGAATCCCAATAAGTCTGTGGGCCCTGGCTGTGAGGGCCAGCTCCCCGGGAGCCCTGCGTTCTGCTCAGAGGCATCTCCCCTTTGTCCCCCCCCCTTCCTTCTCTCCCTCCCAGGGTCAGGGCAACTCAGTGTTATTCACATCCAACTGTCTGTCTGAAAGCGGAGCTGCAGATGTTACTGTTCCTTTCTTTTTGCTTTCCCCTCCTCTCTCTATATCTCTCTTTCTCCTTTCTCTTCTTCATGCTACTACCACAGCATTTGTTGCATGTTTTTTTTTGTTTTGTTCTGTTTTGTTTTGTTTTTTTTGAAAGAACATGTTCTGGAAAAAGCCAGGCTGACTATGAGGGACTGACTCCTGGTCTTGAAATGGAGCTCTTTTATTTCTTTTCACCAGCCAAAAGTACAATGTAAACATTTAGAAGTAAATGGATTCATTTTTAGTTACAACCAGGCATTTGCCAGGCATTTGCAGAGCAGCCAGGAACACTTCCCCCCCCTTCTCTCTTTACCATCACTACTAACATCTATTATCCCTCTTTGTTGGGAGTGACAAGCTTTGCTGAGACTTAAATGTGTTGAAATGTTTTCCTCACATTATGCCAGACCGACATTGAAACAGTTTATCTTAAATTAGGTTAATGAGCAGATGGGCTTTCTGTATAAAACACACATACTGAAGAACTTCACAATGCATGTACCATAGATAAGTAAGTAATGAGTTATAAGAAACAAAATCTGAAAAATGTTGATATTCATTATGTGTACCCTAAGATATTTTTGTGAGACCACATATAGTGATGTAAAGAATTTTTTGTATTTTAATACAAAAAACAATTTAATAATAAACAAATACAAACACATTTAAATGAAAAGAATATACTATTAAAGCCATGTTCACAACTACATGCTCCACACACACCATTTAGTTGAATCTGATTGTGTGCATTTGCGAGCACTTGGGATATTGAGTTATACATTTCAAAAGTAACGGACCACATCTGTATCAAA
This sequence comes from Tenualosa thibaudeaui, assembly GCA_027481765.1. Lineage (NCBI taxonomy): Eukaryota > Metazoa > Chordata > Actinopteri > Clupeiformes > Clupeidae > Tenualosa > Tenualosa thibaudeaui. The sequence goes on from JAIFZK010000013.1 coordinate 16,762,591, forward strand.
AAGAAAAACCTCAAAAATATGTCTTACTAACAATAAATAAATAAATAAATACATTTTGTGAAATTGTTTCCTCACTTGACTTCCTGTAAAAGTTATTTTCAGCCTCAGCTTATCAATGCCTCAACCTTATTTAATGCACCCTCAACATTTCCTGAAATTTGAGGAGTAAACACAATGGCCTCCAATGGCACAGTGCCTCCAAGAGCAACTAAACAATCAATGCACATTTGCAAGTTGGTATTTACCTTCTTGTTTATTGAAAATTGTCACCTTTCTGTTGTGTTTCCAGACTTAGGGTGGAACACTGAGAATGTCTAACTTAAAAGGTCCCTTTTTTATACCTATTTTGTCAATTTATTAGGTAATGAAGGGTATTTGTGGCCATGTTGCATGAGATAAGCATTCGTGTACACAGACAAACAGTTACATTTACAGGTTAACAATTTATACTGATGAAGGAAATGTTTTTAGGTTTTTTTTTTTCAAAATTCCTGGTAGGTCAGTTTCCTGTGATATCTGAGAATATCTAAAAATCCTTCTTATCTACATAAACAACATATTTCTCCATTGGGTCAACACATGTCTCTATTTGCAGGGGTTTCCAAATAGCTTCAATGCTGAACTATGGCTCAACACTAAAGGCAACTATTGCACCCTGATTTGAAAAACATCTAGTTCAGGTTTTGTTAGATGTTAGGCCCATCTTTGAATATCACAATACATTAGAAAAAAGCCTTTGCATATGGCACAGCTCACAAAGGCTGTTGCCTTTGAGCATTTAGACTGGATCCTGCCCATACCTGTTGGGACGATATGCCATGTATGGGAAGAGGATTATTCCCAAATACCTGTCCCAGGTTTAACAAAGGAACCTGATGATAGCAAATTAGGCCAAGGCTTTTGCTTTAAAGCAGCAAGGAAAATAACAGAGTGGGTTCTAAAACCTAACTGATCTGGTTATTTTCTTTTTTTTTTAATTAGTGGAGAAATAAAAAAAATCCGTAACTACATAAGTTACATGGTAGCAAGCTATCACTCTGGCAAAGGGTGAAGCCACCACAGGACTACGGTTACAAGGGGGGCCCACCTTGGGACTATCCCCTTGCCACTATCGTCAGCTGATGTTGATGACATGGTAGCCACTTTCATTTACACGTTTCATGCTGCATGTTCCCCTCAGCTGCTGCCATCTTGTCTGTTTGGTTTGGGAGTATAAAAGTAGAGGATAAGGACCTACATTTGTTTTATTTTGGTGTAGTTATTCAGTAAATCTGAACGCTCTTGATAAGCATGCATTTACTCTGAGGTAGGAAGGCACTTTGTTTACATTTTTAAAAAAAATAAATCTATTGGTTCTGCCTTCAGTGTCTGTTTGCTGACTGGTTGCTAGAATATCTTGGTGAAACCAAAGAGGAGAGTACCCTGATGTAGTTCTGTAGCCAAATATAATATTGATTGGAGGTATACTACTAATACTAGCCTGGCTATGTTCTGTTTGGTTCTCTGCTGAACGTTGTACAATGTAGGGATATAAATCACAGAGTAACAGAATATGAGATCATCCTGATTGCCCATGTGAAAAATAAACACGCACAAAACTACTTTTTAGCAATACTCAAATAGGCGACACAATATGTTGCAATCATCACACATCACACATCACAATATCTGTGAAACTGAGGAGTAAACTTACAAATGATCTCCATGCCCTTGTGGATGCGTGAGGTCGATCAGATTTTCTTCCACATCCCTTCTATACCTGCAAGCTCAGCGTATCTCCAAGTGTCACAACCAATCTGTGGAGGTTGCACGGTGCTTCTCCAACCTCAAGTCCTTGGCCAGAGCAACAAAAAACACCTGTATTGGGACAATAGTAACATTATATGTGCAATATATTACAGCAATTTCAATTTCAATTTCCCACAGTATCAATTTCCATTATTGGGATGTGCTATTCAGATTTTAACAAACTTCGACCTGGGAGGAGGAATGTGCATTGTTAGCTACAGAATAAGCAAGCATTAAGTTCATTCAAATTTGTAGAAAATGTTTAGAAAGAGGATTTCAGTTTTTAAAGTTACGACTTAAGACCAACCCTGCTGTTTTGTGGCGCTAAATTAGCATTATAACATTATCCATATGGCTAATCAATTAGCCTAGTGCTTTTCCAAGAACTACACCAAAGGTTATGCCAACATAACACTTACCTATCTCATAATTTCCTTAAATGATTTGTGTGTGTGTGTGTGTGTGTGTGTGTGTGTGTGTGTGTGTGTGTGTGTGTGTGTGCTTTTACTGTCTCTATCACCATTCATCCATCTCTTTTTAGCAATAGCATGATGTCCCTCGTAATTCTGCATTCTGGAGTCTCTTCCTGCGTAACCAGAGAATGTTGCGCAACCAAATGTAATGCGACAGGAAATCTATTTCCGGGAAATTAAATTACATTTAATCTGGTCATATGGCAGATCCATTGAAGATTCAGCAGACAATCTCCACAAAACTCCACTTGGTCCATGAATAGCATGCCTTTAGACCTTTTAGCTGGCCTTTAGTGTATGTTGGTGCATGCTCATGTTTTATATGATGTTATTACATATGGGTGATTTAATAATGATTTCAGCATTCAACAAAAGGCCAAGGTTATTATTATTATTATTATTATTATTATTATTATTATTATTATAGGCTGTTACGGAAGCTGGAGAGTTGGCTTTAGTCTAATGTTATTGACTGTGCTATCAGCCTTCCAGACAAGTTCAGCTGTTGCTGTTATTGTATGCATGAGTCACTGAAAAAGCCATCAGCAAAGTGTCATATTCCAGGGAGGCTAATGTTAGCAATCCATAGGATTGTCAAATGTCAAACTGACAAAAATGTTTGGCTTGTGAACACTTCCAAATTATGTTTTATATATGTGGACAGCTAGCTTGAGCCCAACTGTGAGTGTTTATTTTAACATGTCAGCTTAAGCTTACAAAGGGTCTTGATTTGAGCTCACTGACAGGAAAACATAGCGGGACAGTGAACTGGTTTCACGTCACATCACATCAACACTTTCACCTCAATGTCTCAAAATTTCTAATACACGCAGTCAGATGTATTTGAGAGAAGCCTTCATCTCTGTCAGTATGAAAAAAAAAACAAATATTTCCTCTTACAGCTTATGTTAATTCATGTGTAGCAGGCTTTAACACAGTGATGGTGAAGGCATATGTACAAAAAATGTGAGATTTTTAAATCAGGCACAGAGAATAAAAAAAACTGCTGCTGCTGTGGGAATTACAAAGGGAAAAGATGGCCAGTCATTGAGGTTGGTCACTCTACCGGGACTCTGTCCATTGACTGGCATTGATATCACCATAGAGTAGTGGTCTTTTCTTTTCGGTGTGGGGGAGGGGAACAAGTCCGGCTTCTTGGCTTAGAATGGCGAGGAGAGAAGCTTGCCAATTTGTTAGGAGTCAGGAGTCACCCTGGAATTTTACGGAACAATGGAGCTGACCACAAACCCTTCTTTAAGTCTGCCAGTGACTCAGACACTCATCTGCAGGACTTGGCTCGTGTTTGCTTGCCTTTTTTTCCTCATCAGTTGGAAATTTCTTGAATTTCTATTGCGCCTTGAAGGTTTTATTAAAACATAATGCAAGCCCCAAATGAGTGTCAAAACAGGTTTTTGAAAGTGTTGATGTATCAGAACTTGAGTCTTGATATTACAACAGAATTGGTTCACAAAAACATTGTGGCTTGCATCTGAAAGGGAAAACTGACAGGCAGCACATCGACTGTCGTCACTTTGCCTTTCGATGCACATGAGTGCATGTAGCCACACGAGGCTCAGCGGCGCATCTGGCTTTTGTTTTGGTAGCTAAGAAGTATCTAAACGGCTGAATGTGGAGACAGCGTGTTTTCTTTAAGCTCAGGCCATGTAGCCGTGGGGCTCTGCTGTACAGGCCTCCATCACTCAGAGCATTCCAAGCGTGACAACTCTTCAATCATTAGTCGCCTCTTGCTTTGACTGCCACGCAAAAGTAGTCCATTTTGATAGGATTAGTCGTAGATATAAGCCTGTTCATAGCTCCGATCACATTGTGTAGGTCGAGGAGAGAGTTTGAGAAAGCCATGACCACCCAGGTTTTTTTGGATCCACAAAGTGAGCAGTGATCAAGGCGGAACGGTCAGGCCCGCCCGAGAGAGGGTAGCTATATCCGCTAGACAAGTGGTTGATTGAGTCGGCACTCTCTTATCCAGGGTTCCGTTTAGACTGCTGTGATGAATTCTGTTCAAGGCCAGTGGAATTTTCTCACACAATGAAACAAAAATGTATGTACTCTTTGTACCTGAAGTCAAGGTGTGAATGCTTCAAGTGCCCTCTTATTCCTGTAGAGTTTTGAGTTACCTCATTCAGGAATCACCAAAACTGTGGGCCAATGCATCACTAACAGTAATTGGAATAGAGCACAATGTTTAGCACTTTCCAAACTGAGCTTTGACCCAAGCTTGTCACCCAAAAGCCAGGTAAGGCCTCCTAGCAAGACAAGTTCCAAGCAACCACACACACACACAGAGACAAAAATGCGAATGAGAATGAACCCTCAATGTTAAGCCAGGTCAAACGGTACCATAGCACCATGTTGAGAATGGAAGCAATTTTGATGATGAAGATATTATTTTTTATTAGGATATTATTTTCTACTGCCAGATATATATGAGCACAACAGTCACAGATGTATGGTATGTTAATGGTCAAGGTCATGATTTAATTGGTTAACAGGATAGATATTAGGCCTACGCCTAATATATATAAAAGAAATATGGAGTGTTATTGTATATATTCAGAATGGCTTTGTACAAAAGTGGCAGACTTTCACAAAGCAGCATAAGTATAAGTCTTTATTTAAACTGGCTAAAGAGAGAGAAAGTGTCCACCTTCCCATCTCTGTGTTTGGTGTAAGTGACACAGATGATATCCTGCAGTGCTGCTAATCAGATTGGGATGTTGATCTTTTGTGCTGATTAGCACTGAGTACACTCTTATCATCATCACCTCACCGAGTCTCTCCTCCTCAGCATTGAGGAGAACTGAGTCCTTTGTATTTCACTCCTGTAACTCGACAGAAGAGGGGGGGTTGGCAAGGGGTCACCCACATGGCTCTTTTGTATGCGCAACAAGTCATCTTATCTGGCCTAACTGTAGTCAGCAACAGGAGGGTGCGAAGGATCAGCAGCGCTGGGGGGGTGGGGGGTGGGAGGAGGAGGGCGTCCCACACTGTGTAAGGGATGTCTCCGCTGGGCCACCATCCTTTTGTGTGACCAGAGAAACAGACTCAGCATGTTTGCACATGGAACAATCACTAATTTGGGAATTATGGAATCCCTTCCCTCTCTAACTAAGACGAATGGTGTCACACAGCGGCGGCCATGAATTGGGGAGGTGTGACAATGGGGTTTCTTTTGCCTGCCTCATCATTGTCAAGGGATCCAGGGGGTCCTCACACATTATAGACCCCTGTGGGGAAAGATGAAGGCACATGTGTGAAAAGACACAGATCCCCAATAATATCATCATCTGTGAATATGGCCCCTGCTGCTTTCGAAAGAATCATTCAATGCAGCTTTTGAGGAGAGGAATGTAGGATTACTCTTCCAGTGCGATTTAAACAAGTTGCCTGCATTGTGGTGCTCACGAGCTTAAGTATTGAAAAATCTGTGCTCCCCCCCCCCACACACACACACCCCCCTCAAAATAAAACCCCTCTTGTTAATCATCATTCTAGAGGCCAAGGACAAGCGTAGAAATATTCATAACCATTGTGTGCTCATGAAACACCAGCCTGTTACGTGATGCTGGAGCCTTGCTGAGGTGGAGCAGATGCCTGACAATACATGGGGTCACAGCAGGGTGTCTCTAATACATGGCTGACATTGGAATCTCAGAATAGACCCATAAATAAGTAAAGAGGTATTAAAATGAGCCATTGCTGAAGCAAAAGGGAAGACATTCCTTTGGAAATGGGGAAAATGCAAGCTTATCACTCGAGGCTCCCCTGGTGTCCATTATTGGATGGCAGAGATAGGAAAAATGACGCCCTATTAGCTTTAAGCCTGAGTTTGTTGTAGTTAATATGAAGGGTGCTTTTTTAAAAATTAATCTCGCACTAAATGAGATTCCTTGAGTGAAATGCATTTTATCATAACATTGTGTAGATTACCTCAAAAATATACCTTGCAGTAATGCATACTCTTTAGAAAGAGACATCCTACAAAAAAGCTTATACACATCAGTTAATTCTGAGTTTGAAGCAACCTATTTCTTTGTTTTGGTTGTGTGGGTATATTTTGAGACCACATATCGTTGTCACCAGCTCTACAGACCCACCAAGGTTCACATCTGCTGTTTTGTGTCCGATCAATATTTTGTAAGTCTCATAGCCATCTCTGTTTGCCCAAGCCTTCTCTGCCTACTCAAGCAAGGTCTGCCTATATGTTTGACTATGTGACTTTGCAATAACGGTGGCTAGGTGAACTAATAGCAACTGCAATATCAGCAGCTTGACCCCAGGCGTCTTCTCCTAATTGATCTTTGGATCAGCTTCAGCCATGTCCGTTAGAAGGTCGACCGGGCCACTTAGCTTCTCACTTCCAATAGCACATATTATTTAAAGAGGAAGTGCAGCCGGAGAGTGTGGGATTCTTAAACGGACATGCTGCATTTTATGTTCTAGTGCAGCCAACCATAATGACCATAACTTGAACAGGACACTGGTGCTTTTCTCTGGTAAGCTACATCACCATGATATATACAGTGATGCCACATGGCTTTATACTCATTATCTCATCCACTGCATGTCACTAAGCATCACCACAAGTTGCATATAGTTAGACAGCTGACATTTGATTTGGTATTTTTTCAGGATAAAAGACAAAAAAAGTTAAATTGTTGGCAACTTTTCATATCATTAGCTTTTTTGAGGTACTTTTAATTTTCTTTGGTAATTTGTTTTTCCTGGTTATTAAGAGACCAGCAGAGTTTGTTAGCAAGGATGATTATCATGTTGCCATGAACTTGTCATGATCTTGCAGTGAGAAATATTTAGGAATGTAAACAGTGAAACCATCAAACAAGAGAAGCAGTGGCTGAGCCATGAAGGCCTGCTACTGGGGAAAAATAGGCTGAGTGATTGTAGAGTCATCCCACCCTGGTGTCCTCCAGCAGTGTACTTGTAATGTGCACTTGGCGGGTTTGAGTAAACGCACCAGCTCTTCCTCCTATTTGCTGTGGGCTTTATTGGGTCATGATTAGTTGTGTGAGCAAATTTGGAATGGAACACTTCCTCACCTGCTGGGCTGGGTGTGAATGACACAACAGAGTGGCCTCCAGTCCCGTGTATTTACATGGCCCCCTGTCTGCACGCTGTCTGGAGGTGAAGGTGAGAGGCATGCACACATGTGTGTGTGTGTGTAATTGCTAGGCCTTATGAATGGGATATACTGGGGAATAGTATGTTAGACTATTCTCTCGGGGTTGTCAGGGAAAAAATAAATTGGCTGTTGCTTTATTTTATTTTATTTTATTTACCACAGTGCTTTCAAGCCAGTATTGGTTATGTCTTAATGACTTTCCTTCTCTGAGTTGTGACAAGCTTTGGGTGTTGCACAGAAATACATGAGACTGTGTTTGAATTAAACAAACTAGTTCATAAAGATAAGAAGCTTAACAGAAATGTCTCATATGAACATTAAGTAGACTACATTAGTGATGATAAAACAGTGCTGTGCAAAGATTTCTCTTCCATTTTCAAAATGGTTAAAATCATGTTGAGATTACATGTTGTGTACGTACTCGAGGTACATTGTCCACTACGTCTCAGTACACCGCTCTAAAATGGACACCATTTTCAGCTACAGGTGAATCTGCAATGGACTGGAGTTCACCTGGAGGAGTCTAGCATCAAAGACACCAGCATAAAGTAACAGCCCTAATAGACTCCAGTGCAAGAGAAGGTATTAGCTTACCTTACACTATCAGTTTCAGCAGAGCTAGAAAATATGCTCAAATTTGCCCAAAACCTCTGCTGTTTTGTCTCTGAGGTGGTGAGTTGTCTTTTCAAAAAGTTGCTTAGCACTGCCTGGCCATTTAGAGCTTTAAAAGTGCACAGCCTGCCAATTCCTTCATGTACTCATACCTCTCAAATAGCCAGAACCGCACAAAGGCAAAGGCCAACATAGTCTTCCTCAAAAAGACTTGGATGGATACCATTTTTTTTTCACTGCTGGGCTGGTGTCATGGAAACGTTGGAAGCGCTCGGGCTCAGTGCAATAACAGCACGCCGATGGACCAGGATTCCTGTATTGACCACAGCAGCAGAGATTAAACGCCCGTGACATTTCCTTGGGAGAATTTGCAATTTCCACAAATATGAGCCTGCTGGCCATGCAGCATGACAGCACATAAAATCAATACAAATAACCAGAATCCCTAATACCTTGATCCCTGTTAGTAGAGGGATGAATTACAACTAAGACACTGGGAGTGGGAGAGACACAGCTCCGGGAGCCGATCCCTGATTCCTATCGACTGTCTCCAGGCCAAACACAGCCGCAATAACAATTAGGTGGGTCAGTTTGCCAGTTTCTCCTCTCGCCCAGCTCACCCTCACCTGCCTCAGACACAGGAGCAGGTGAGCAAGTGAGGAAGAGTGCGGGGAGAGAGGTTTCAAGCAAGCACCTTCACCAAAAGATGATTCTTTGAGTCATTTATCCCTTTCCCCTTGTCATGCACCAAGAGTGCTAAGACTTCCACTCAATGCAAGCTAGCTATACTACACTAAACATGTATAGCAAAGCATAACAATCTGATTGCAATTGGTAAAAAGTAAGCTATAACAGATTAAAAAAATGTAAGAAGCAAAGAGTTTGGACAGCAAAGTTAAGGTGCTTTTCCTTCCTTTCTCAGGTTTTTAGACGGAATTACTGACAGATTCCTAGCAGGTTTTGCTCTTGGTAAAGCGTCTCTGTCAGGGGGTATTACTGCCACAGGCTGAGGTGCCGAACAACTGGAATGTGAGAGTAGTGATATCCTAATCTGCCTCTTTTGGGCCTGCACACCTAATGGAGTGGTCAGGCAAGAACAAGATATACAAGTGACCCAAAGCTGTTGAAAGACAGTGATTGAGAAGGACCAATGTTTATGGTTTTAAAATGTTAAAATATAACCCTCTCCTGGAGGATTTGTTTTGGGATTAGAAATCGTTGGTAAAAGAAGAATTCTTTCCAATACCAGCAGTCAATGTGACTATGTATGTGTATTGTGAGTTTGTGTGTGTATGTACACATACATGCTCACGTTTGTGTGTTTTGGTTTTTCAAACAGAGCCATCATGATCATTACGCTGAGAGGCTCAGACTGAGGCAGCGTAATGTGTGTGCTGAGTTGCTGCATCTGTTTGTAAGACCCTCAGCAGAAGTGTGGTATCTGTTGACATTCTCCATATAATATTGTTTGAATTTTTCATCAAGATCTCAGTCGCCATTACAAGAGCCCTTTTGTTTCCACGTTGTTTGTACATTCTTTGTGTGAGTGCATACATGTGGTAGTGTGTGTATGTGTGTGTGCGTACAGGGGTGAATACCTATCTCCACAACTATGTGTGTTTGCGTGCCTTTGCCCTCTTCCAAGTTTTCAAGTAGTGGTCATTTTTCTTTTCCTCCTTGCCATTGTTCTTTTCTTTTTAGCTGGGATGCAAAGGATTTCAGAGAGGGGGGTGGGGGGGTTAGTGTTACAAGACCTTGAGTTGTCCAGCTACGATCCTTGCTGGTCCTATCTTACCCCCTCCCTCACACTATTGGCACCAATTGTGCAGGGCACTCTGACGTGGCCTTGAATACAGGTCACCACAGGTTACTGACAAAGGCACAGCAAAAGCAAGAAAGAGGAGGGGGGAGTTTGGGGCTGTGTGTGTGTGTGTGTGTGTGTGTGTCTGTGGAGCCCTGCGTTGACTGTTTCAGGTTCAGCCTCTGGTAAATGGGTTGACTGAAACAGCTGGCCCAGGGTCCTGGCTGCCCTTTCATGCACGTGAAAGTTGTGTTGTGCCTTTTGTCCCTGCCACACACTGCTTTTGTTTGTACATCCAAGAAAGCGTTGTAAAATGAGTTCATTCTCGATTCACTTTCCACTCTGGTTTTGTCTGTGTGTCCATAAATCAGTTCCTGATTCACGCCTCACACATTTTCCTATTAGTCACAGAGACTCCTCTAAGCATGCTCTGCGTAGTGTTTTTGTATGCCTTGTGATTCTGGAACCCTTATTTCTGCAACATAGTAAACCTGCAACTAGATATCATCAAGTCAACTCCAGTGAAACTAATAAAAATGTTCGGTAGAATGTATTATTAATTTTAAAGTGTCACGATCATGAGCACTTTTGTGTTATTTCCTGCAGAGTAAGTGATCTTTTATACTCCAGAGTGTAGCCCCACAGAGGTTTGCGGAAGCAATTCTTTAGTACGCTTGTTGGCTCTCCTCCTCCCATTGTCCTGTGCTCTCCAGGGGCCGCTGGTGTTTCTATCAGGGGCTGATCCCAGGCCCGCCCCATCTGAATATCTCCTATACAGCTTGTCTTATCTTATCGCCAGTGTCATCTCTTTATCGTCTCCATCCAAACCCTCTGCTCGTTAAAACACTTAGACCGTTCAGTCTGCTTACTCTAGTGCCTCTCATAGAACTCTGCCATTTGCTTTCTCTCTCTTCTTTTTTTCTTTCTTTCTCTTTTCTTTTCTTTTCTTTCCTTCTGTCTGTTTCTCTCTGCATTTATCTGTACAGTGTGTTTGTACCCTCTGGGACTCTTCCAAGAAAAGTCTACATGATTTTTAAACATTACATACATGTCTAAATGCTAATACCTTAAGTTCAGTTTTCGAGTGTAAATGCATTATGTTTTGTGTCTCCAAGAGGTTTCTCATTCCTCTCATATTCATTAATTTTTTAATTTCTTTCTTTATTTCTTTCTCTCTCTGTCTCTCATCTTCTGTTTTTCTCTCTCATTCAGGGTATTCCCTGCCTGCAGCTGCTGATAGAAGGGCTTTGCCGTCTTCATCCGCATGACAGGTGAGCCAGCCCAGCTGCTACCTGTACCAACTACTCTCACAGCAGCTGTCTGTCAGCTAGACACACACACACACAAACACACACACACACACACACACACACACACACACACACACAATGCAGCATTTCAGCTTCATTTTTCATACCAACATTTCATAAATATGCTCAAACATTACAGGGGCCATACATTCAAATTAAGAATCTCTTTACACACACAACAGTTTAAAAAAATAATTAATACCGATGTCCTGACCATACGTGGTCCTTGTGTGTATCTGTTTTTTATTGTTTTTATATTGTCATGTGTGCTCTCTGCCTCAGACATTTTATAATCATTTACTGCTCAATAAAACTTTTAGTGAACTGACTTGGCCTCTTGTAGTGGGGCTGTAAATATGAATGCTCTCTTCTTTGCATCACTGGATGTAGTCAGCCAAGCCAACTCTCAAAAATCCTGTTTAGCATATGGCCTCAAGCACTCCTTGTGTCTTCTTTCTGATTTCTTTTTGTTTGTTTTGTTCTGTTTTGTTTTGAGCTTTTTGCAGGAGTGTGGAGTGTGTCGACTTTCCAAGTAGGTTGGCTGTCGGCAGCCACCTTTTACTCCATCACCCCCCCACCCCCCAACCCCCACCCCCTCAAACCCCCCTCATCGGCACCCCCTCTGCCCTGACCCTTTTCTCCATTAACTACAGACAAGCCTTTTGTCTTAACAGTGCGTGGAAAATGAATACACCCTAATGGCCCGTGTTAACGAGCAAATGCTTTTTGTGGTGGTGGTGGGGGGGGGGGGGGGGGGGGTGCTGGCTGGAAAAGAGAGGGAAGGGGTGGAGTGGACGACAGGGCCAAGAACGATGAGCCCAGCTGAAGTAAAGGCTTTACCTGTCCTTAACTCCACTTAGCTGCACCTGTCACAACACCCCTATATACACTACATCCACCCCCATCCCTTGCCTGAGGGGAAGTATTCTGTGCCAGGCAGGTAAGAAATGGTGTGCACCTGCCAGTCTAAGGTTCCTCTAAGTAGACCCAGTGAAACAGGTGAGCTGTTCTGTCACCTCAGTTATCATACAGTATTTCTTAGGTGTTGCATTGTGCATTAGTCTGATTAGATATGATTTCATTCAAGAAACATGAGTCAAACAACAATGGCAATGGTTGGATAAGTGCAGGGACCTTGACTTTGAAATTTATCAGTTACTCAAGTCTGGTGAAACTGTGTGTGTCTGGGAGACTGTGGCCATAAACTAATGGACATCCCAACAGAGGTGATTGTTCTGCAGAGTCATCTGGTTTAAAAGCCTTGCATGGTCTCTGGGCCCTGTGTGACCGCCCAGTGAAGCAAAGCAAACTATGGGTGCCTTGGCTTTATTTCAGCCAAGTTAACAGGGTGGGTGGTTGGCCAACCGCAAGTGACCTGTGTTCTTGTCAATAGTTGTTTGCATTAGTGACTTCCATAAATGCCCCCCCCCCCACACACACACACACAAACACTTCTCTCTTTATAAGTGATGTTTTTCTCATAAAAGTAGACTTAAAGTATTTCCTCCCACATAATTTACATCAGACTGGCGTTAGCCACGTTAGCTATGTTCAGTCTTAAAACCAGCAAAGTTCAGTCTTACAACCATCAAAGTTCTGACTAGATCTCCGACTGAAAACAGCACTCTTCACCCATATTAAATCAGCCTTTCCTTTAGTTACTCAAGTACTTTTAACCACAGGATTTGTTATCAATGGTTTGATATGGCTGATGAAAAGGTATTTTCCAAAGCTTTAAAGATAACTTCATCTTCTAGATGTGTGGGACACCACAAAGAGATAAAGGGGTTAGTCTACGCCAGGCTGCTTTTGGGCACACTTGCTCTTTTTCAATTTCAACTCTGCGCTTGTGACTTCAAAGGGCCTTTCAGCGCCACGTCTAACATCTCAACAAGCTTTTCGGGCCCTACCCTGTTCGTCAAAGCTGCCTTTGATTGGTGGAGTTTCACCACCACAATGGAGGAGACGTCTTTCACGGTACCACAATGGGCTAGGAGTCGAAGCTGTCTCGGATCCTCTTGAAGCCACCGGCAAGCTTTACTAGCACAACAGTTCAGCTAGTGCCTCATGAACTCTAGAACTTTTTTGTTGTTCATAAATATGTCCTATTTGTTTTGTTCAAGGTTCAAGTTTGTAATTTATAGGTTCGACTCAAGATTTTCACATTGACCGTTTAGCGCTGTAGATTATCCTGAAATTGCTTCATCAAAGGTGGTTAACAAGTAAGATGCAGAGAGGTTGCTACAGTCTTTTTTCATTTCCATAGGTCAACAAAAGGTTAATATTACTCTTTCTGTCTTTCTCTTTCCATATTTCCTGCCTCCTGCTCTATCCCTCACTCTGTTTTCTTTATTTCTCTTTTTCTCTCTCCTTCTCTCTTTCTCTCTCTCTGATTTCTCATTTCCTTCTTGGCTGTCCTGATGTAAAGTGTTTGCGGTTAAACTCTGTTTATCATCACTGCTGATAGGCACAGCTTTACTATGGCACTCTGATTGCAGACAATTGACTGCAGTGCCCCCCGGAACGCAGATATTAATATTTGAACAACACAAAGGACAGTCTGTCTTCTGAACAGTGCCAGTTGTGGTGCAGAGAAAATTAAAATGAGAAAAAAGGACACCAGATGTTTCTGCTATGAAGACTTTCCATGGAAAGGTGGGCACTCACAAATCGGTTCCCTTGTGCATGTTATCACCCTGTTCAATTGAGTGAAGGACGGAAAATATGATGATGTTTTCATGTTCTGTGATATATTATCACCCGGGCATGATATATTATCATGCCTCACTGGCCTGGATCTCATTGAAAAGGTTAAATGAAGCAAAGGTACTGTTTCCTGTAAAAACTCTTCTGGATTTTGTTGTAAATATTTTTTTTGTGTGTGTGGTGTACAATCCCTCTATACAATAAAACAGTCAACACTCAAGTGAAAAGAAAATGCTTTGTCACATGTGCAAAATGTAATGTGTGCCACTTGCAATCAATAGTTCCAAATAACAAGTACAACTTGTAAAATGACAACATGAAAACAAACCAGTGGTACAAAAAGTCTTGTACATCTTGTGAAAGTCCTAGTTGGCAGCACATCCATACAAATACAGGGGCCTGCTGTGTGTCATCGTGACCCTGCCATCATATGCTATGTCCTCACAGTCGAGAGGGAACCCAAATATTTTTGGCCCCACTGGTGAGGGAGGAGCGCGCTTGATGGGTAGAGATGGAGGGGGCTGGGGAGAGTTGGTGTAGGGTGGGTTGGGGGTGGTGGTGGTGGGGGGGGAGGGGCTGGTTCATCAGGAGGCAGACAGGGGGGGTGAGCAGGCGTGGGTGCAGGGCGGGATCTCGTTTAGCCAGGCATTGCTGTCCATGTTTGCGGTTGTCCCTGACAGCATCAGTGACTCCAGTCCAAACACAGCACCTGTGTTTGCTCTCCCTCTCCCCACCCCTCAACTCAACCCAACCATCCACCCACCCCCAATGCACTGGAGAAGATGGAACGAGAGAGAGGGAAAGAGAGAGAAAGAGAGAGTGATGGAGGGATGAAAAAAAAGGACAGAGCTCTGAGCTTGTCACATGGCGACCAGATAGCCCGAGCACCATGGGAATACAAAAGCCGGGCTTTTAGCACAGTTGATCATTAACGGCAGGCTTCCTTTTGTCCCAGCACCCCACCACCACCACCAGACACCTCCCTTTGGCAGTCACTGGCAGCATCATTTCATCGGCAGCCGGATCACAGGCAGACGTGGACAGGTACAGGTGACCCTCCCACACACACACACATCTTCCCCATGTGTGTGTCCCCAGGTTGCTTTCTCTGCAGACATCATGTATATCCCATCCCTGTTTGACTCTGGAGTAAAGACAAGCAGACCTGTGGGTGATAGGAGACACAAGGTTACCTCAGTAACAAAATAGTCAGTGAATGCTGTTTGTAGTGATGTTTTGCCATAATTAGAATTGTTTGTGTGATCAGTTCTTTTGTTTTGCAGGATTACTTGTTGTATTTAAAAGTTCCATTTGTTTGTTTTTGTTGACAAATGAAGTCCTCTGGATTCCAGATGATGTTGTAGCTGAAGCTCTGACATGGCCAGTGCTTCATAGTTACTTAAAAAAGGGTTTAGGCAGGCAGTTGGCAATGTAAAACTCAGGCCTCCTTCCAGGGCTCGCCCAAGTGGTCAAAGAGGGGCAGACAAAGGAAAGCATAAAACAGAAAGAGAAAACTCAAAACTCAAGACCGAGAACTGGCTATTTATCTGATGGCAAATTTAAGTCAAATTATTTTATTCTATATCCCTTAACAATGGGATTGTCTTTTCTGATTGGCTGATGAGGTGGAAATTAACTTTTGAAGTAGATCCAAAAAATGTGAATCACCGTTCCATATTAATGCACTTATGAATGGTAACTGAAACAACCGTAGTAATGTATTTCATGCTGTACTTTCCCCCCTTAATAGCTATAATAGGTTATTTTTTGTAGTTCATTTACATGCTTCCTAAACATAAAAAAAGTTATAGATAAAATTATATCCTAAATACAAACAGGAGATAAGTGGGATAACAGCCTTGGAGGTGACCAGTTCAATGGAAATAATAACTCGCCGGAGGCAACTCCTCTTCGCACCTCATGCGTAGAAGGCTTCTTTGCTACCACCTCACCATTATTTCCATCAAACTGGTCACCTCCTCGACCATTATCCTTTATCCATCATCCATTATACCTTATATATATGCAGTTCAGGAGTTCAATGTAATTTGTTTCAGGTGTTAACAACTTGAAAATGCTGATGTTGTTTGTATGTTTTTATTTTCGTCAATGTGTTTGTCCTCTGTCCTTCTTTGACATCCTTTCTGCACACACACACACACACACACACACATGCATGGTCTGTCCTCTGGGTTTGTGTGGAGTGATAAGGAGAGACACGGGCACTCGTTTATCGCTTGGGGTTGAAAAGCTGGCCAGCACACAGCTGGCGAGGCTGAGAGAGCAAGCAGATGCAGAACCTTGGTAAATCATTAACGAGACGGAGAGTCTCTTACCCAGAGGAAAAGGCGATGTGTTTGCAGAAGGAGCAGAAACAAAAAGTAAAAGTGGCTTGTGTTCACATAATGCCGTACTGCCTGAAGTGAATGCTATCCTCTTTGCAATTCTTGGGGCTTTAACTTCTTGTAGCACGCTGATAATGTGAAGGTTGATGTCAATTGACATATCATAGGTTTGTAGTGTTCATTCCGACTTCAATGGTTTGAATGGCCTAGGAAAATCACATCACTTAATCTCTAAATTGGCTACCTAGGCTGAATTCACTCACATTCTGCTATTTTGCATTTTTTATGGTAACATCAACACAACTATTTATCTTTAGACAGATTTGTTATAATGTAGGTCATATTATACCTTAAACCAAATTAAATAAATACACAATGCCATAATAAACACATCTTTTTTTCTTGCAGAGCTTAGTCATCATACAGTCTTCTTTCATTACACTGAGGTCCCATAAACAGTGTACAGATTTACGTCACGATGTGTATGTTTGCAAACCCTGTGCTCTCATGATAAGAACCCATCAGGGTCACTGTAGTATGCATCACTGTCTACCCCTGACATCACAGGACTGGGCACCTAAACTGTGCCATGCCTGTCGAGGGTTCTCCACATCTCTGCCTAAATGCCAAAATGGCAAAATAAATAAATAAATAATTTTGGAATTAAGTGGAGCCATAAATCTTAAACCTCGGGCCAATGGGGAAATAAATGATCGCTGTGTCGTTGGAGTTTGAGGAAGCCCCTTAACAGCGGTGCGGTTCAAACAAAGGTGCCTGTCCAAGTGGTGCAGGTAAAAGATGGATGGCTGGTTAAACATTGCAGGCATACCTGACCGGTGCCATGGGCCGGTCACAGTCGCAAACTGAAGGGACATTGTGTGGAGGGAGCAGGTCCTTCACAATTCCTTATCTGTAGCCAGTATCTGCACCAAAGGTGCTGTCCTATCCTGAACAAAAGAGAAGAACATGGCTTTAAAGAAATGTCCATTTCTTTGCATCATATGTGTTGCACATTCTTCTGTTTTTCAGTTACCATGGACAATGCTCTTAAAATTAGTTTTTACTAGTATTATTACTTATTGCATCCGTATTTGAATAGCAATTATTGCCCTTTAAAAGGAGAGTTAGGGTTAGGATGCTTGTGTAATTATATCATAATTATACTTCTAATGTATAAATAATGTATACATTTTTGTATAATGCTAAATATTGAGGCACACATTTCATTCCGTGCAGTCTGCCATGTTTAGAAATATTTACAGTTTTCACTGTTTGTCTGAACAGGTCAGAGTATACTGTTTTTGCTTGTTCTCCTATTTACTTATTTGACATTTCTGCCAACATGCTCCCTTTGTCAGCTTTGCATGACAATAAATTTTACCTTACTTTTTATCTTGCCTACATTGCTTTTTGTCTGTGGTAGAATGCATGATAAAAAAACAATAACTTTTTTAAATAATTGAATTTCAGGATTAAAATCCTTTAACTTAGTTTGGGCCAAAATTATGCCATATGGTATTAATAGCCTGCATTCTTGGAGATGTCATTCTCATGGATCATGGCTTCAAAAATTTCAATGGGTTTCATTTTTAAACACTAATCTTTCACAGAAATGCTGTACTGTTACTGTGTGCTTGCAGAGAGAACAAACTTCAATTGATTTAAATAATGGATCTGAGAGTGATTATCAATTTTCTAAAATCTAGATGACTAATAAACATGTAATCCTCCCATTTGACACACCTACCTTTGTCTGAGTGACCAAGGGTGCATTTGGAGAAACGCCTTTTCCCTCAATCAAAATTCCTTTGTTAATGTTATTTATGCAGGAGAACAAACTAATTGATTTAAATAATGGATCTGAGAGTGATTATCAATTTTCTAAAATTGATGACAATAAACATGTAATCCTCCCATTTGACACACCTACCTTTGTCTGAGTGACCAAGGGTGCATTTGGAGAAACGCCTTTTCCCTCAATCAAAATTCCTTTGTTAATGTTATTTATGCAGGTAGAACTCAAATTGCAAGGTCAGCCATAATCAGCTTCTAGTGCTAGACATGGTTATAACAATTCTGTATACCTAAATAATTATAAACAAATATTGTAAATAAATGAACATAAATTGACATTTTTGCTAGAATTCTGAAAGCATACTACATAAAACAGACATTGTGTGCTGTTTCTGTGTACATTGCTTATCTAATTCTGCCCTAATTATATCAAGGTAATGTGATTTCCATAGTTTCTGTCTCCATTCTTTTAACTCCAAATATCAGTTTCCACAACATCCTAACCTTCTGTAAAATATGCTACAAAATATTGTTGCAGAGTTTCACTTCATGAGATTTTGAAAACTCTGTGAAGTATTAATACAATATTTTTTTTAAATTTACCAATGTTTCATGAAATTTCACAGCACAGGGGAAATTGGCTAGTGAAGTTTTTATCAAAGGGCCTACAACCATAAACACTGTTTACATTAATTAAAACTTGAAATTTAAAACACTTAATGTGTGTATAAGTATAAAGGTAATCTTTCATATAAAAGCTTACATTTAAAAAATAAATGAAACAACAGAATGCTGTATTTGAATTAGGCATGGTACATGGTCCAAGAGAATGATCTGTACAAAAACATCTGTAATGACATGTTTACATACAAATGCTACTGGCTTTTATTTTAAAGCAAATGGAATTGCTTAGTATTTTGTGTTGCATAAACTATGAAAAAACATCCTCACTAACAGAGTTCCACTTTAGGAATAATTATTTTAGCTGTTGAATTAACAACACAAATTGCATTAAAATAGGTAATTCTGCTTTCTATAAATCTGTTAATTTGAACTTGTTGTTTACTTGTTTGCAATAACGAATAACTAATAATGAATATTATGGAATGACACATAATTTCATAATTTGTAAATATTTTGTAAAATTCAATATAAATCAGATTTATTTTTATTGCTGCACTACTGAGGTCTCATCCTGTATATGTAGCCTCTGTTGTGTTCCTATCAAGAGAAGTAAAAAGTTTTCCTTCAGTGTGCAGGATTACTGTGTCCCCTGACAGTTCAATCTCAAGTGATGACCAAAGAGCACTCTCACTGAATCGATGGATGGCAATGACTGTGAGGACAAAACTCCTTTGCACTGAAAAAAACTCCATTGCACTGAAGGAAAAGCATAGCATAACCACATGGACACTTTTTTGCTGTTTTGTGCACGTTTGTTTCCCAGCCTACATCTGTGACCAGGGCCGGTTCCTGGCATAGACAAACTCAGGAATTTTTCCTCCGTTTTTCACTTGTATTTCTAAAAGAGGAGGCAAAGCCCAAATTTGGCCTAGGGCAGCAAAAAGGCCAGAGCTGGCCCTGTCCGTGACACAGTCCAGCCCAGAGCAATCATGGAGGATTGCGTGTTTCATCTTGTATGACTCAGACTGACTTATTCAGTTTTAAGCACTCCTAGTCTTGCATCAAGTCCAACTCTAAATCTCACAGTCATAAATCACACAGTGGCGCTTACTTGAAGAAGTGCTGAAATGCCATGAACAGAGCTTTACTTTAGTGCCAGCGAAGCGTAAGGACTGCACCACCCCACACGTCGATTCTCACAGAGGGCCCACGAGGGCCGAGACAGCAGCAACCTGCCCCTGCCTGATGCTGGTCATGTTGAATCCAGCTTCACTGAAATGTCTGTGTGTTTCAAAACATGCAATTACAAGTCACAAAGGCCCGACAGCCTTCCCAATGGAAGCCTGGCTCTATTACACGGTCTTTTGAAACCTAAAGAGCCAGAGGAGGACGCATTCCTCCATTTCAGAGGTCCTCTAATGCTGTATATCCACCGTCAAGACCAGCAGAGTTGAACAGCCACACTAAAGCACAAAGCTGCATGGCAAATTAAAACAAGACCAAAAAAACCTTTTAGTTTATTTAACTAAGCATTCAGACCAGCAGAGTTAAACAGCCACACTAAAGCACAAAGCTGCATGGCAAATTAAAACAAGACCAAAAAAAAACTTATAGTTTATTTAACTAAGCATTCAGACCAAAGCTAATGGGCGCACATGATGATTCTTTTTTTTACTTTGTTGTGTTATTGCTTGCCATCTGGGGGGGGGGCGCTGGGTAAAATAATTAAGGGACGATCAAAGCCCCATCAACATAAAGTGTTGTTATTGTGAGATGTTTTTTTCTTTCTTTTATTCTAATGACTGTCTGCGGAAATGAACCTCTCATTGTGGAGAGCTTTGTCATATCCCCGTGATCCCCACCCCTTTTGGACTCATTGTACTGGGGTGCCTTAGCCTGGCTCTTTGAAACATGATAAGGTTGTAATGGCCCATTCTTACACTTGACTAATCAGCCTCTCATTGTGTCTTAAACCTGCCTATAATCACAGGCCTCCCCAATCCAATTAATTTATGCACCCTGCTCCTCTCTCTCTCTCTTTCTCTCTCTCTCTCTCTCTCTCCCCGTGTGTGTGTCTCTGTCTCTACACAAGGGACAGACCGTGCTGTGTAAGGAGCTTTGGAACAAAGGGGAGGACAGTAAGCACAGTAAAGGCAGTGGTGGGAGGGGACGTCTGACAAAGATCTGCTTAAACTGTCTCCCAAACTGACAAGCCACCAGGACACTACCTACAGCTTCGTAGGTTAGACCCCCGTCTACTGGTGTGGCATCCCCCTTAGACTTCCATTGCAGCCATTGCAATGAAATGAAGGATTCAAGAAGGTTTATTGTGACTGCGGTTCACAATGAAATTTAGAGGTGTGATTTATGCTAGGAAAATGCTGCATGAGTCTATGATGCAAGTCTGTATGCTATCTTACATCACAGGAGAGAAATAGAACTTGGATACTAAATGCCAAAACGTATCCCTGTGTATGTTAGAAATTAGACCAGCCCATGGCATCCACACACATTACCCCATTCAAAGAAAAAAAATATATATATATTTGTGCAAATTTGAAATACAGAATAAAAACCCACATTTTCCTAATGGGATCATGGACACAATCACACTAACATACTGAGAGACCGTGGCAGATGCAAAAATGACTCAGCATATCAAGTGTAATGGCTCTATTGGTAACTATCAGTATTTAAATATAATTAACAGGTCAGGAAGATAGTGTGGAAATGTATGTAAGAGCAGGATGAAGGCACCTTCCCCTAGCGTTGCAGTCGAGGTGGGAGCAAATCACTGGGTTGCTCACCCTAGGTGGGAAGGGGGTTGGGTAGACGGCTGTGTATTGGTAAAGCTTAGTGTAGGTTGCAGTCTCTCCTTTGTGATGCAATGTGTTTTGTTCAAGCCCACATAATTAGAATACTATTTCTGTGCTTTTCTCATCAACTTCTTGGACCAACAGCCACAATCTGAGAAACACTCAGGCTCACAAATACACATGTATGCACAAATGCACACACACACACACACACCCCCCCCACACACACACACACACACACACACCCACACACATACTCACACTCACAAACACAAACACTCTCTCACAAAATACAACAGGCACAGATCACTTTGAAGGCGCCCTGAGAGTGGCCATCATGAACGCAAACGCAAACCAGCCAGCACAAAAGAGCACATGGATGCCGCTCTCAGCGTGGCTGTCTTTTCACTTTATTTGCCCTCTCTCTCCAACTCGTTAGACTGTTTGAGTGTTAAATCATTACTCCCCTTCTCTGAAGAGCTGTCAACAGTATTCAACGGAAGGTCATAGAAGGCATCTTTGTTAACTTCCTAAAACTGAACTGATTAAATGAACACCTCATCCTCAAAGTCAGTGCAATGGATCCTTGGCTCATTTTAATTTTCAGGGCCAGATTATTCCACAATTAAATTTAGAGTACCTATGGAGTGCGTGAACAAAAACACAATGATACAAGTACCTTTAAAAAGCATTTCCATAGCATTGTCATATCAGGCTGCTTCTCAAACAGATGACTAGTTGCATGATCACACTGTAGGCTATACTCCTACTTGTTTGGAGACTAAAACCAAAAAGACAGGATCAGAGGCAGCTTTTCTCCAACTGAGGCGCCCCTCGAGTTTTTCCATTCCACGGAATGTGTCTCCTAAATGGACGCACATGCAAAGGTGACCGTCAGCCATCCTAGATACAAGGGACGATAAGGGCGTGCACAATTGCAGCGGGCATAAATGTGGCATGCCACGCAAAGATAGATAGATGACCATACAGTACTGTGCACAATGGGAATTAAACACATAGAGCAGCTGGGCTCTTATCTGACTAAGGAAAGAAACTGGGCAACAAAGGGAGGCTAAGACTAAGAGGCTTGATGCATGGGAAAGCCATGGGCCGGCCATTGTGGCTGCCCTTCTGCTGAGCAAATAGTCCAAACTGTTCATTCCCCATCTCCTATTCTCTCGCCGGCACATTGTTTGTGTCCTTGCATTTCATTCGGCGAGGAAGATTGCTCTCAGAGCCAGTGAGCAAACAGTCCAGAAAGGAGCCGGCTATCTTCTGCTGTTCCCAAGAGAACTAGCATTTTTATTTCGGCTCCAAGCTGTCAAAGGATTGGAGAGTGGATGTCAGGAACCTGAATTAATTGCTTTAAGCTGGGGATGGGGAGAGGGCTGCGTTTATCACAAAATGTTCAGGAAAATGCCTCTTAGCAATTATGTGTTCGTCTTTAGGCAGAGCCTTACGATTAAGAGGCATTGTCATTGTGATTGTGAAGGGTCAAATTTTATTTTCTCAGATCTACATAATGTTATTTTTGTCTGGGCGAGAATGATACTCGCCTGTCTGACACAAGTAATTTGGTACACTTGAGGAGATGAATGACTATGTTATTATAACAGTTGTCAGTTTTCATCACCACATAAAATGTTTGTGCCAAAAAACAAACAAAAAAAAAATTGTGGACTGACATGGGTTGCAGATGTGAAGTATTAAAATTGCCATATGGGATGCAAGAATCCAAAACTCTCTATTCTACAAGCCAAGGGTGCTGCTAGAAATGTTGGGCCCTACAGAAGAATGTAATGTCACCCTCTGCCACCACAACTACCAATAATAATAATGCTGGACATTATGTTCTATGGGACCTCCTGTCAGTGCAGGGCCTTTGGAATTGTAATCCTAATTTTCCCCTGCCTAACAGTGCCTCTGCTACAAGCCCTTGGTTTCACCAAACTCCCTCTCATGACATTTTCATCCCACATGCTGGGGCTCACCCCCAAATGTAGCCATTACTGAGTGATTCATATGTTGCAAGGGGGCAAATGCCAAAAGCATCTAATGTGGCAACTGTTTCACTGGCATCAGTGAGGCTACTCTATCTCCAATCTTTAAGAGTCAACAGTATGCTCTTCCAGTGGTTGTTAGAGTTCACGCAAACAAATCTGTTACACAAACATTATAGCTTTGAACTATAAAACACAATCTCCATACAGTGTGTTTCATTGTTGTTCTGCTATTGATGTGTTGAGAGTAATATTGTTGGCAGGGCTGTTCCGAGTCCTCCCAAATGCTGTTGATGGCATATTGGAAACAAAAGATCATATTGGGATATAGAATGCTCAATCCATTGGGCAGTGTTAAAGCTCAGTATACGAATGTTGGTATTGAGAAAGTTGTGCATCTGAATTGTGATCATGGCCAGTCCTAATGCCTTAAAACCCAAACCCTCAAACGTATAACTAGGCTGACTCAGCCTCATGATTGGCTGATTCCAGTTCAGTCTGAGGGCTCCATTTAGGGATTAGGGAGTGCATTGGGATTTACCCTTGTGTCCATTGGTGGAAGTCTCGGCAGACTTCTACTGTATGTGATCTCTGTATCTTTGGCTAGGAGAAGGATCCAGGCAAGACCTACAGCAGAGAGTCTTCTAGAATGGCATTTATTTTCTAGCTGTGATACATACGAACACATGACATACTGACGTTGAGCACAAACCAGTGCACTGTACTGGCTTTAGGGTATGTTGAAATAGGCAAAGCATAGCGGCAACCTTCACTTTCAACCGTTTTCGCCCTTCTCAAAACACTTACAGCAACGGACGGAGGCAGATTTGCATTTCAAACCCATTAATGATCACCTATGCGGCGAGCCCACACAAGCCTGGGCCATTGAGTATGGATTAGCTCTTCCCAAATTGCCTTTCATAAGCACATCCCTATGTGTAATCAATCTTTCCAGGAGTATCCATCAACCGGGCACATTCAATGGATCCATGACACAGTTAGGCCAGATTAATGCTTTGTTTTGCATGTAAAGATGACTCAATGGATTATTTGCATTGACACTGTAAGAGAATGGTCTTTTTGGGTATTGACCTTTGATGACTGACAAGGGGCGTCTCTCTTCACCTCTCCTTGTCGGAAGCAGATGACGCCGCAATACTTCAATGATGAATTGAGTATGATATGAATTAATCAGAGGGAAAAGATAATCACCTCATGTAAAGTGACTTTGACCGACAATATTCGTAACTGTTAATTTAAATAAACTGGAAAAATTAGGGATTGCTATCATTGTCACCATGCTCTTAATTTTATTCCCTCTAGTCAAAAATGTGTTCTTACACAAGGTGTCTTCAATCGAGATTACATGTCACATATTAGATTTGATTTAACCATAAGGCCTCATTAAGTACTAGATTTGTCCTTTGTCGCCATTCAAAACACTCCTCATGGGGGTTCTCTGTGGCAAATTGGAAAATAAGGGGAATCCAATCATAGCCTATAAATCTGCTGTAATCGCAACTCGGGGCAACTGCTTAATCTGACAGAAAATTGAATTACCCCTACCGCCACGCGGCTGTCAGCGGCGAGCACACGGGGGTTAAATGGAGTGTGCCAGGGGAGCACTTCTTCTGGTGGGGTGACGGGTCGCCCGAGTGTTGCACACACAGTAATCTGCTCAACCTCACAGCAGACACTGGCCCTTGCTTTTCAGGGAGGTTTCAGACCACGCCGGGGCCCTGTGTGATAAATGTTCTCCGCCATTTATATCGGATTAAATTGAGGATTAATTTAATGGCAGTCTGGGTATGGGAATTCATTTTGAGTCTGAGTTGATGTGCTCTACAAGAGGGGATTTTAGTTTGATTTCTCTGAGGACACTTGAACACTTGAAGAAGTGTGTGTGTGTGTGTGTGTGTGTGTGCCTGTGCGCATGTGCGCACATATGTGTGTGTGTGCTCCACGTGTACCCATACATGCACACATTCAAACAGATATGCACATTTCTTTCTGTCTGCATGTGTGTGTGTGTGTGTGTGCACATGTGCGTGTGTGTGCCTCATGTTTACATGCACGCACACATTCACACAGATATTCACATTTGTGTGTGTGTGTGTGCACACGTGTGTATGTGTGCTCCACATGTATACATGCACGCACACAGTCACACAGATATGCACATTTGTGTGTGTGTGTGTGTGTGTGCGCACACACTCACACAGACCCAAACATTTCTGTGTGTTTGTATGGTTCCAGTGCATGTTGTGATAATGTAGTGGAGTGTATTGTTTTGTTTTTTGTTTGTTTAATTGTTTGTTTGTTCTTTGTAACTGAAGTAGATGTTAAGGAATAATAGCAAATTAAAAGGCATTTTGTAAAAGTAGTGGTTACAGCACACATGGAAATGAAGGGGCAATCAAATTAAACTCAGACTAATAATCCAAATAAAATGTTTAAATAGTCCTTTGTATCTGCATTTTTACAGCCATTCTTATTATACCTACTGACAGCCGATCCTTCTTTGTGTTCCCTTCCTTGTGGGATTGTTCTTGGCTCGGTCCGAGCCAGTATGTTTACTTCCATTTTACAGAGCCAAGGTTGTGTACCAGCACCAAAGGTCATTTTGTCTGGGATTAGAATCACAGAACTTTAAATGTAAACACTCCACGTGTATTCACATGTCGCAGGCATGATGCAGGGGAGCACCACTAATCCATTCCGAGCCAAAACAAAAATCTCATGAATGTTAAAATGGGTTGTCTGTACCAACCATGCATTGTCGTGTCACTAAAATTGGAGAACTCACCTTTGGAGCACACCTCTTGTGCACAGTGAATTGGACAAGTCACGGACTGAAATAACCTTTCCACATCTGAGCATCCTTGCATGGAGAACACATGCAAGACAGAATATTACGTGGCTTGTCATTCACAGTGCCTCATTGGGGGCAGCTGGGCTTTGTTTGCTTTCTGCCGGATGTGGAGATTGGTTTGGGGGTGGGAGGGGGGACCTAAATGAATTGCCAATGCATGCTGTTTGTGGCCTTCATTAACTTTTAATGAGTTATGTGTCCTTGTGGCCGATGGCTGGGCAGGCAAGGCACTGGCGAAGGCGACAGGGAAGGCGTTGGCACGTATTTCCTGCACATGTGTGTGTTAATGTCCATACTGGGCATGGATGCACAAACACACACACACTAACAGACACACACACACACAAAAAAACAACACACAGCAGAGACGCTTCCAGTGGCTGTTGTCCTGATGTAGGCCATGAGCCTCATCTGCCATACACAGGCCATAAGCCTGACTCATCATCAGCATAGAGAACTGCATCCTGACCTCAATGGAAACCACCCAATCAGTCGCAAAGGGAGTGTTTGAGAGATGAAGAATTAAAAATAAATCTCTCATTCTCCAAGCAATGTTAGAAACACTGACATGCACAGCCCCTATAACGAACATTACTTTCAGACATTGTCTTGAGTCTGAGCTATGTAAATACTTTGCTTCATAATTTTGATCATTAATACAGTGTCTTTCTGCATGACTGAACACACATGTGTTATCTTGCAGTCAACTGCCAGACCTTGTTTCTCAGCCACAGAAATCTACCTGCCAATCATGTCCAAGTCAGAGCCACAGCCCCGCTTTCCGACGCATAAACAATTCCTACCATTTCCAAGCCCTAGGTCATCTTGTGCTAGATTAGACCACCTGCACGGAGAAAAACTACATGGCACGTATAATGGCAGCTCCACTTCTCTCCTGTGTTTGATTAAATATCACAATGAAATGTTATAAAAATACAAAATATAAAAGTTCAATATAAACGATCAAGCTGTTAACACTGTCAACATGACTAAACACTAAAGTCGTTCAAGCAGGCAGTGTCAGTTGTCAAAACTACTTCTGCTTGAAACCCTTCTGACAGATGTGCGAGATGGCAGTTGCCCTTGCACTACAGTGCAGCCAGGTTGGCTGCAGTCATACTGCACGCTCAATAAAGTGCCGTGACTGAGTGGCACCTCCCGTGCGGCCATGCCGGCTTGTTGTGGCCTGTCCTCGGTGGGTGAGTGATACTCGGCCTGGAATTCTCACATCATCCTGAGAAAGTGGTGTGGACCCCTGTCTGACCTCTGCCACATTCTCCACACACACACTCTTTCTCTCTCTCTCTCTCTCTCTCTATCTCACACACACACACACACTCACACACACACACACTCACACACTCTCTTGCCCTGATAGCCTAAACCTGTGTTTTTGACCGTCTTGATCTGCCTTGTCTGTGTTCAGGAGGGTACTGGTTTCCCTAAAAGAGGTGGTCCATCTTTTCTGTAATGCCCCAAAACACCCTACATTTTTTAAAGGCATGGGAACTTTAAAGTTCACTTGCTGGATGACAATAGGCATTTCAAATGCAAAATGACATTCAGAACAAAGCTCTGTAATCTTATACAGGTCTCTTTTTAACTATACATGTCTGTTTAATGCATCCTGAGAGAGACTAAAACATCCCCCAGGTCATGTACACAAGGCAAAAATGGTTTGGAATCTCTAGGCTACTGGGTCACGTTGAAACATGCAAGAGAAAGTTTGTTTAATTAATGTAACTTCATGTAATTTCATTATAGATTATTATAGATCTAAGAAGCTGTTCTCAGTTATATATTTTGAGTGCATCAAAGAATAATTCCTACTTATTATCTATTTCCCAATGAGTACAATTGTGGGAAACCATTTTCATTGTAAAGTGAAGGGTTACTTTCACTGGGATATAGATTATTCTGATTTGTATATTTCATATATTTATTGAGGCTAATTTACATTCATCACGTTTTCAAAATTTCATTTTCAGGACTGTACATTAGCACCCTAATAACTATTAGATCCACTCCAGTCAGATACGCCTAAATAAAATAAAACAATTTGGCTTTGAAGCAAAAATTGCTCCATGCATTAATGTAAAGGCGACATTTTTGCCATGAAACCAGTCTGCTTAGCTGTTGGTTAGAGAGTTTTCGAAAAAAAGGTCAATAAAATCCCTGTAGTGCTATTTTGATAAACCTACGAAATCGCAGTTAGCAGAATTACATTCAATAGCCTGAAATCAACTTAAACTGGCGTCGTTTCCCGAGTAGTCTTAACGAGATGTTTAGTTACTGATCCCTTTCTGTCTTCTCGTGCGGGTGCGTGTATCATACTAACAACAATCTGTCAACATGCGGAGTTCAAATAATGCACATCCAAGCGCGACAACACATGCATAACACTCACACTGCATGATAGCCTAGGCCTACTTGTTGTCGGTGGCCTGAATCACATCAAACACTGACATGCAATTAAACAAGATGCAAAAATAATGCCCTGTGACCTTTAATGATAAAAAACACCCTTCATACCAAGTTGTGACGCCATAGTAAATGGTAAACACTTTTGACATGGCAGAACCTGGTAACGATAAACCAAATGGTTGTGAATGGCTGGTAATATTATGCTGGTGGCCCATCTTTCATCAAGTTAACGGACTGAGGATTAAAATGCTGTGAACCAGCGATATGAACAGTGTAGCCGAACCTTCAGTGTTAGAAATAAAAAAAAAATGGCCATGCTCCCGTAGGAATGGCTGGATCACATTTTTAATCGTATTCTGTTATTCAGACCTATGCTCCGGGTGACTTGTGAAAAGTGCTCTTTGAGAGCTCCAGGAATGGCGTTGGGGTTTGACTTTGTTGTCCTTTAATATACTGTGGGATGGCAGTTTCCCTTGCTAAGATATGGGATTAAGAGTATTTGGCGTGAAAGAAGAGTTAAGTCGGGATAGTGTGGACGGTCCCACCCCTGCAATAGGCTAAAGCAGAATTACAGCTTGTAAGATTGGTATCCCGCGATCACCCAGGAGACAGTTCTACTTGGGTGTTCCAGACCCTGGCAGACCCACCGAAAAGTGCTGGTGACTTAGCCTATTTAACAAAAGACATAGGATAGTCTGTCACATACCCTTGCCATCTGAAATGGAGAGCCCTTGGTAGGCCAATACCGAATGTTATGCTTTAGGATATGTTTGTGCACCCTATTTTTACTGGTCCCAAAATAGGCTATACACACTGGTTTGCAGATTGTCTGCGCACGCCATAGGCCTGGAAACAGTAATGGAGAGACAAGAACCTTTTTGCTGCATTAGTGGCTTTTACACTCCTGCAACCCTCCTACAGCGTTCAAATAATACATGATGCTGATGTCTATGGCGTATACTTAAGGCATTGCAACATCCGCTTCCACATCATGCAATTATTTAAGAAGATGCCTCTTTTGAACACACCTTTCCCGTCTAACCAACTTTGGAAGAAAAAAATGGTCACGCACAAATACGTGTGTGTTTAATGGTATTTCATGGAATTTCGTGGAATTTCAGTTAACTATAATAATCATAATCAGTTTACCACAGTAATCACAATAGTTGTTGCTGTAACAATACCGGGGTTGCCTGCGTTTATATCTATCCTAGTGATGGTATTTGTGTGGCTCTAATTAAATTGCAAACTCCAAACTTGACTCAAGACAAGAAGACGTTCATGTCCAAAAGATTTCATAGTCATTTTCATAACAAGGAATTACTACTCCAAGACACTGTTGTTATTATTATTATTATTATTATTATTATTATTATTATTATTATTATTATTATTATTATATGCCTACAGCCACTGCTACATTTTACCAGTCTAAAACTCAAACTTCTATGTAGGGTTCTGGAATCACAGAGACAAAACTTCCAAGTTGTATTTCTGCCATGTATTTTATCTCTCGGCCCCGTTTAACGAACCTTCAGGAGGATTACATCGATGCTCTGAACAGACAACCCCACTTTGAAAAATCCCGTATGCAAACTAACATGGACAACACATGTCGGCATGAAACAAATCAGCCCTAAAATCTATGTCGTGGACAGGGTGTCGCATGTTTTCATATACGATTCCGGTATGAAGCGCAAGGAATTATCCTACTGGAGCGGTGAAATAAGTGTGTCTTCTCTGCTTCATCGGGAACATCAATCAGCTAGAGTAGCTCCCTGACATGCCGCTGAATGAGGCTGGGGCAACTAGGCACCCTCGACCACAACCCCTGCATATCGCCCCAGCCTTTGAACCAGATATAACGTAGTCATGAAATTCAATAGGGGCCTCTAGGACCTTATGCTTGAACTCCTCGGCTAGTTCCTCAAATCCAAACCTGAAGCCAGTGCAACATTCGCCGCCTCTTGAACTCTAAACTTAAACTGAAACAAACTCCCCCCCCCCAAAAAAAAAATACACCATAAAATGGTCCTACCTGAGAAGTGGAGCATATTGGAAAGCAACCGGAGACCGACTAAAGAGCCTCGCCTGCAGCTCTCTGCAAAGAGCTTGGAGGCATCGCAGCATTTATTTGAGCTCAAACTCTGTCACTGTTGACTTTAGCACAAAGCAAAGATTTCACTGCCCCGCTAGTTTAAAAAAATGATTATTTTACCGAGATATCGATCAGTGTGCTATAAAAATTCAGCCTAGCATTATGTCTAAAATGAAGGCAGCAAAATTTAATATCTGTGTAAATTTGCTGAGATGTGACGTCCTCCTATTCAAAGTTTACACTCCCACAATTTGGCCCTCCATGCACACATTCTATAAGTATTAATACTCTCATTTCATTGTTTACAAGCTCTTGTTTATTCTCAGATCATGAGCGCTTAAAATAGGCCGAGGAAAGGGGATCGTCAGTTTTATTCTGGGGCAGATGTTTTCACAGAAATGTAAAATTATGGAGTACTCTGTGCATAGCTCTACAGTGATGGAAAGAACTTGATCAAGGTCTGGTCCATTTTAATAATATGGACAGGCCTTATAACGCTTCCAGAGAATTCTATCATTTTATTTAGAGTGCGTTATCAGTCACGATCACTATAGTTTTTAAATACCCTGATGACAATGGGGTAGTGGTGGGGAGCCGTGCAGATAGTGCACCACACTGGAGCGCCTTTGTAAGTAAAGGGAACTCCTTCCAAGCCAGCATTCTGCTGCGCCACAGGAGCCTTTTATGTGATAATGAAACAAATTTCTTTTTCAGATCGCCACTTGTGTCTTCTTCAAGGGCAGACAGACGGCGAAAGGAATGGTGGTGTTTGGAGAGTTTTAAAATTGATATTATTGCATGATATTACAACCATCAACTATCCTGTAATTGAGTATCTTGGCTATGCTACAAGTCTTGATAATAGGCCTATTTTATTAGTAGCATACAATACTATAACTGCTACTACTACAACAACAATAACAATAACAACAACAATAATAATAATAATAATAATAATAACGATAATAATAATGATGATGAAGCTAATGCTCTATTTTCTCCTGTTATTTCATTCAAGACACGTGCAAATATGAATAGGCTACTATATATGAGGCCTGCTGTAAAAGATCTACAGGCTGTAGGCTATCTAATATATGATAATGTAATTGTGCGGGGGTTTTTTTGTTGTTGTTTTTGTGACACTGTTGATTGTTTTTTCATGCGTGGTTTGAGTTGTAAGGACCCGCAGATGTTTTGTTGCCATCACCAGTTTTTATAGACATTATGCTCATTTTGTTGCTATCGACAATTTATATAGAATGACTGTCATGTTGCATACCTGATTGTCAATGTTTGCGCCAGTTTAAGCAGACGAAATATGTTGTGGCTATCCTTTGGATTGCTGTTTTAATATGTTGTGGCTATCCTTTGGAGTGGTTTTATCATTATTTAAATTATTATTAATGAAATATAATTTTCTTTGTACTTGCAAAATAGCCTACCTTGTATTCATATATATATTGCATATAAATATATTGCATGAAGTAGTACAAGTTGTGTAACTGGACGATATGAATATGCATCCCTCCATAACACATCTTTAAACTTTATGCTAAATATTTTTTTCTTCAATGAACCGATACAAAAACGTACAGACACATTTGTTTTAGCGAAATTATTATTCAAATACAATGAACAGTGACAATCATATTCACGCAAAAATAAAGATTACAACCATTCTCAGAAATATCCAAATAACACTTTAATATACTTTCTGTTCTTGCGGTCAACTACAAGTATACACATTTACAAGCCATAAATAAAGATTTACACAAAGAATTGAAGGGGTTCGGCCTCCCGCAAGTCCTGAAAGAGCCCCATTATTTTCAGATGTGTTTAAGTCAAGTTGTTTGATCTGCACTGAGTCGAAGTCCGATGCTTTTCTCTCTGAAACACTTTTGAAAATAATTACTAATCAGACTTCACAACTAAATCAGTGGGAAATGTTGAAAATATTTCAAATACAATATGCGTAAAACTTCAAATTTTACAAATGTACAAATGTGAAAAGGAGCCATCAGGGACAATCATTGTTTACATTAAGATGAGTTCATTATGGGCCTGGAGTACACGCCTTGATAATATGATGTATCAGGGGCTAAGGCCGAAGAGTCTAAACCTGTTTTGCCCGCCATTGAGCCCATGGATAAGGCTCCTGCCATGGGAGACCCGTAGCCAGAATAGTGCATCACCTGTTCGTAAGTCTTAAGGTCCATTTTGTGATGCTGCTGTTCTGATGACATTAGGTTATTAATGGAGAAAGGGTGGTTGAAAGAGTAGTGGTGCTCCGGCTTCAGGTGCGCCTCGTGCGCCAGCACCGAGTGGTGCTGCGCCAGGAGGTGCTGCGCCTGCGAGGTCGGCGAGGCTGCGTGCTCTGGACTCAAGCCCTGACTTGACTTCATGTCTGACAGCGACCTTTTATGCTCATTGGAGGATGAGTTGGAGTGGGGAGATTCGTTTCCATTGCAGCTTTCTGAGCTGCTAGATCCACCCTCCGAAGTCTTTCTCCCGGACTCTTTGGCGACCTTTCTGTCGACCTTAAACCGCTTTTGTCTCCTAAGGTAGCAGCCGTTCTCGAACATGTTTCCAGAATCTGGATGCAGAGCCCAAAATGAACCTTTCCCGGGTTTATCCGGGGATCTGGGAACTTTCACGAAACAGTCGTTAAAGGAAAGTGAATGGCGTATGGAATTCTGCCAGCGCTGCTGGTTCTGACGGTAAAATGGGAAAAGATCCATTATCCACTGATAGATCTCACTTAGCGTTAGCATCTTGGTAGTCGACTGCTGAATGGCCATTGTAATGAGAGAAATGTATGAGTAAGGTGGCTTGGCATGCGTGTAACTCCTTCTGTATGTCTTTGGGTCCCTTGATCTGTTGATGTTAGATTGTCCATACATTGGGCTCATAGCATTCATGTTGGTGTACGAGGTTAAGGCATTCATGGACGGTGGCTGCCCAGCCATGGGACTCATACTCGGACTCAGGGCTGCACTCATACCAGTCATGCCTGCGCCCATGCCTCCCATTGCTGCTGGGCCCGGTGACATGCCCGTCATTGAGGGACTCATTCCCGTGTTGACATAGGACATGTTCATTGAGTTGGCTGTCATGTTGGCCGTCGTACTCATTCCGGACATACTCATATAAGTGTTCATTGAATTCATCCCCAGTCCTGTGTTCATGTTGCCCACCGATGTGTAACACTGAAAACAGAAACAGAATTAGTATTCTAATGGTATTGTAAAAAAAAAAAAAAAACAGCATGAGAACAATCATAGTTACAACTGCAGGCCTAAATTAAATTATATTTGTTTTCTACATGTAGATTTTTAAACGTGGTTGTAGTATGAATCTCATATAATATAAGATGACGCTGTAAAAACGCTTAAAATAAGTTTTAAATGTTTTAAGATTATGTTTTACAATTCTTTTGATAAGGCGAGAAAAATAAAAAATCGCTGGATATTGACTGTCTGCGAAACACGTTGACGAAATATAAATGAGGAGTTAAAAGGTAAACTGTACAGTACAGCTTTTGTGTATGACACTACAAGATCAACAGTAGCATTTAATAAATGCTTAAATAAGTGAATTCTGAAAATAAGGGTTCTCCTCACTTGTCAAACAACTTTGTAAGGACAGTTCCGCGCGTCGAAATGGGGGAGGATTTGGAGGCGCCTCAAGTCAATATTTGATCGCAAAGTTAATATTATCTCAGGGCTAATATTGAGTTGTATAAAACGAGATCGGCTTTGACGCAAAAATATACATTAAAAGTACGAACCTCGGGTTCTGCGTAGTAAGTGCTCCAATCTGAGTGTTCGTGTCCTTCCATTTTGACTGCTCCAAGCATCATGGAAGTTTCGCCCACTTCTCAAACCGTTTCTTCGACGAAGAAAAGGCAATGCGTCCTCCACGAAACGGCGACAGTTGTTATTTCGAACCACAACTTGGATCTTCGGCGTGCTCCCTTGTCAAGGACTGACGCATGTGTGTCTTAGAGCCAGCCGTGCCGTGTCCACGGGTGTTGAGAGGCGCCTGATGATGACTGGAGTTCAAATGACGTTGGCTGCTGGCTGTAAACTCTATGATATAGCTCTGTGTGCTGGGCGAACCTCCAATCCCTACTTCTTCGCTTGGCCCCTATTTGAATAATCTGCTCACACCTAAGCGTGAGACTCCTCGATTTGGCCCCCTTTTGTACACCTGCAGTTCACCAAAAAGAACAGCCCATTTGAAAAGAATCATTATAAGCTCATCTTATTGTATTTCAAGAGAAGAAAGGGAATCTTTGAAAATGTATTGTTTGGGAGTATGCATTATTTGCGCTCCTCAATTGAATGCAACAGCACGTTTTAAACCCAATTTTTCTTCATTTACAGACCATGGTTTGTAGCCCAAAAATATAACAAGCACTGATGTAGCCTCTAATTCAAACGAATCATTCGACATGTCAGATATTAATTTGCAGGTAATGATGGATAATCTTGCGCAAAAGGTATATGAATTGTTAGGTTACATGCAGTTTAAGGTTCTGTTTTTAATACAATCATTCAAAATTTCATTAGGCCGCCAGTAAGTCTTTAACACTGGAATATTTGATGATTGGATAAGAGCACTTTTGGTATCGGAACAGACATATTCGTAAACATTATACACATGTTCAATCCCACACATAACGTGTAAAAATGAGTACTATATTTTTTTTTCACGGCTTTATTTATTTCAGTTTGGACGTCACTTACCAGAATGGTTTATCTGCTTATTTAGCAGCTCCCCGGCTCAAGGGTCGTTGGTTCATTGATTTTATAGAGTCGGGCGCTTGCTGTCTGATGGCCTACATTCAAAAGAAACATTTATATAATAGACTATGTTTGATAATGGGACTTGGCGGTTTATTTTCGTTTGATTAAAAAAAAATTATTTTATTTACGTTGAAAATAAACGGAACAATAACCATCTTGATAATGTTTTCCTTTTAAAGGGAAACAGTCACAGCTTTCTGCGTTTTAACATATCTCTTATGGCTAATAGCCTAAACTTGACATAGACCTATTGTGGCTGTTATAGTTCAGCCAAAGAAGGTATTTTAGGGCAACCAACCGAAAAAATGTTTAAGTTTTAGTTTAGGTAATCAGATTTAGCGTTGAATCTGTTAAAGACGCCCTCTGTTGGTTACACAACAGTGTCGCACTGATTTGAGAACGATAAGTTCATTCCTGACAGCCTACAGCAAGTGTCGTGCTGCGAGGTGCTTTCTTAAGAAAGAATGCGCAGTTGAATGATTTTTACAGGCTCTTGACGTATTTAAATATATAGGCTAGGCCTTTTTGCTCCGGTTGATCTGACGGCCATGAAGACAAAATTTAAACACTCTGGCCCACCTGCGCCTAGGTGAACACACACAAATAGGTGTCAGACACGTGCCGGTAGTTGTGCATCTGTTTGGCCATGTATTTGCGCAGCACAGACATGTAGTTGTCAGAATAATCTCAGGGTCTGTTTGGAGCCGTATATAATGTGTAAACTGGGCGGCACATTCTTGCTACGGGTCCAGAGAGCTGTAGGCCAGTGTAACACCTACAAGCACGTTAACACGCATTAAATGTGATGTGATTTAGAGATCTGACGCCACTTATGCGATATTACAATAAAGACACATAATGTCAACTCATAATGTACAGTTTTTTTATACAGACCTATGTTTTGTTTGTTTGTTTGTTTTTAGTCTTTTAGGACATTGCGCCACATACAGAACCCAGGGCTGCACTCAGAGGCGAAGAGCCTTTTACCCATAACATTTTTTGGCCACTGAAACGTTTTGAAAAGTAAGATTTCTCATTTTAAGGCTGCAATGTCTATGTGGTGTTGTAATTAATCTATGACAAAGTTTCTCTGCACTTTCAGGTCTGGTTTTCATCTGAACATGAGGGTTCCATCATGATCTATGCCTATGTTATTGGCATAGAGTGGGACTGTGTCAGCATGAGTTAAATAATTTATTGCCATTCAAATTTTTCCACATTTGCCACAATGAAAGTCCACTTATGATTTATTAATGCTTTAACTCAAAAGTGTTTTGCCTCTAAATGACCTGCAGGATAGCACTATGTCCTTTGAAAATATTTTGTCCCTAGTTAATCATTAAAGGCACCTGAGTTGATTATAAATGCGCGCTGTACTGAAGGTCACAATTTAGGATTGGATTGCTTTATTGAAAAAACAAAAGAGAGATGGTACCATTAGGATTGCAGTTTAACATTTTTGCATTTACCAGTTATAAGATTTAGCATGATCTTGTGGACAGTTTTACGATGGGATGGACAAACCAAATATATCCCGTTATAAGGATGTTTGTATCTTGTAAGTTCAGCTCCTCAGCTCTTTAAATTGCCACACAAAGAGGTCAATTTACCAAAGTTATCTTATAATGTGTAGCACACATAAAATATTTACAGTCCACAAGTCTGGTTCTGTAGACC
Organism: Tenualosa thibaudeaui; assembly: GCA_027481765.1. Classification (NCBI taxonomy): domain Eukaryota; kingdom Metazoa; phylum Chordata; class Actinopteri; order Clupeiformes; family Clupeidae; genus Tenualosa; species Tenualosa thibaudeaui. The sequence goes on from JAIFZK010000013.1 coordinate 16,799,897, forward strand.
TACAGGTTAAGTAAAAAAACCTAAAGAACCAAAGAGAAAGTAAATGTAAGCCTGTGTGCTCTTTACTTGAGCCAGTCAAGGACACTTTTCCAAAGTACTTAGAGAAGTTGAAAGGAACCTGCTACTCTGAGTTTCAGTTTCAGCCTCAGTTTCCTCTCATTGTAGGTGCGCACAAAGTTTCAAATGCTCACTTCATATTGACATTTTTTAAGCCTTTTGTTGTTATATTTTGGCCAAAAGAGTGGGAGGCCAAAAGGTTAAGCTTGTGATTTATCAAAATAAAATTAATAAATAGAGTCCCTATCTCTCCCTCAAAAAAAAAGAAGAAAAAAAAGTGACAAATAATGTTTGCAGCAAGCTGCCTGTGGTGACAGTAAACATTCCAGAACCGAGGGCAGAGTTTGGTCTGGCCATTATCCTTCACAGCTGTGACAACGCCTGTTGGCTGCAGGTTTGTGGTCCAGGCCACTGGGTGTTTACCTGGAAATGAATCTGAAAAAAGACGCGTCACAGAAGGCACACAAACCCAGGACAGAAAAGGGGGGGGTGACTGAAGGGATACCATTGAGTCGGCATGGGGAGGCGGCTCGGCCGATATTACCCCAAGCCCCAATGGGCCTGGGTGCAAACACTGGCGTAAACGGGCTAAGGATTTCCTCAAATACGCACCTTACCGATGGTGGGAAGACCGATCTAGGAATGCCCCTGTGATGGGGTCTGTGTGTTCTGTTTCCAGGGGAGCAATGAATTCCTTTGGTGATACGCGTCCCCTTGTCATGCAAAGAGAACTGCAAGGCACAATCCCTGCATATGACAAATGAGAGTGGAATCCACATCAGGAGGAGAGGCCTGCAGCAGTAGCCAAAGGAGCTCTCTGACATTTTTTTTTTCCTTTTTCATATGAGTTTGAATAGGTCCAAATAGATGTAAATGACAAACTATGTCTAGACGCAGAAAAAGAAAGAGTAGGCCTTTTCATTTCAAAGTTTTTGTGTGGAGGTGTTCTCTTTGACTACTTTTGCTTTAATACATAGATTACTATGCAAGACCACCCCTTTCAAATGATTGCTGACCACCAAAAAAAAGAAAGATGTTATTTTAATCCATCAGGTTTAATGCAAACCCGAAGCAAAAGATTTAATATCATCTAATCGACCATTGTTATTCATCACAGAGTGCACTGCAAAGTCAATACACATTTTAATCAAAGAGCCAAAGCAATTAAATGCAAGGTGCAAGGAAAGCCATGTTAATTAAGCAAAGGGATTCTCCTGGGGAAGAACAGTTTATAAACATCATGGCAATCAACCCAGGCAGCCCTGTGCAGGGAGCAGCAGGAAGCCGTTCACACTCACCTACCACCATCTCTAGATCACAACCACCCAATCAAAGACTAATGTATAGTGTGGAAGGAACATGGATTAGAATCACGATGGTATTTACTGTGACATTAGTATTAAGATTGATGTTAGTTTTAATACGGGTGTTAAGGGAGTCAATTCACGTAGATGCATCTGTCACATAGTAGGATAGGCATTGCCATTTAAATTGCTCTAAAGTCTGGTGTGAGTTAAATGAGCAAGAGAAAATAGGAAGGGCACAGTTTTGACAAGCCCAATTTTCCATTATTCTCATATCTTAAGAAGCCTTATCTATATTCACCACAAGAGTGTGGTTGGGTTAGCATTGTGACTGCCATCTTATCTGCACCACATTCCTCCAGTTTTCCCATTTCAGTGCCTGAAATACTGGCCTTAATGGTGTTTTTCCAGGTCCCACTGGTTACCAAGCTGCCATTTCGATATTTGGTCTTGTACCAAATTTTATCATTCTTTTTCTGACCAACAGCACTCAGCGACTTCAAACAACAGTGCTATGGGTTGAAATGTGCTTAAATATCTCTGTTATTTTACTAAATTACATTTAGTAGCAACTTTTCTGCTTCTATCTGCATCACACTGATCTACTATAGCTGTTGGATCCAAGAAAGGAACAGTTGAACGTATTAGAGAAGCTGTTAGTGAGCCATTTCCTTCTTAACAGGACTTGGCTGGTCCTATCCATATGCTGATGGATAATTTGTTGTGTTTGCAGACAGGCGAGAAAGGGGGTCTTGGCAGGTATTACAGTTAGCTTCGTGCCTAACCAGTTCCAAATATCTCCTCTCTGACTGCAATGACAGCTAGTGACCAATCTGTGTTTGGTTACCCATGAAACCCTTCCACGCCCCAACAGACCCTGTCCCCGGGGGTGAGCCCATAAACTCTTGCGGCTTTCTTTCTTTTTTTTTTCTTTTTTACAGGTCCTCGTGGCTATCTGACCAGGCTGCTACAAGGAGGCTCCTGTGACGTGACCACTCAACAGATTAGCACCTCATCAGCCTCCTGTGGCTTCGGACAAATATGGCCTTCCCTCACATAAAACACAATAAGGGCCTCCGCCAAGAAAACAGTCACTCAGTGGGGAGCCATGAGACCTCTCCACCCTATCCCCACACCAACCCCCATCCCCAACAGCCCTTCCTGAAGCTTCCTGGCCTTCCCCTCTCTGAGCCTCACAGCTGCAGCAGTGCTGCACTCCAAGGCCCCAATTGGCGACTTGTGTGTATTTCAGGTGAGCAAATATTGCCACTTGCCTGAGAGTGCAATGGTCGTGCCTTTCAAGGCTTGCGTATTGCAGTGGCCTGCAGGAAGTATGTGTGAGGCCATGGGAATGACAGCAGGCACAGCTGGAGTCATCCAATCAAGTCCAAATTGTCCCTCCCAGCAATTCAGTAGGGCTTCTTTTTGTGGATTCACCTCTCTGGCTCTATTCTTAGATTGAAGCAACAGCGTCCTTCAGACCAAAGGGACTTGTGGGGTTAGCAGTGATTATCAATAGGAATCTCTAGTGATGTGGATTAGATCAGGATTCTGCAAGATGCCTATTAGTGCAGCATTTAGATGACACTATGAGGACAACAGTTAGATGACTGAGCTATCAGATTGCGTTTGGATCGAGGCCATTTTGGATATATTCTCTCTATGATGTCATGTCCTTCCCCATATTCCCCAGATTATTTGACACCCTTCAAATACTACACCAGCAGGATATGAAATTAAAGTAAAATATAATTTTATTTTGGCCACATTTAAGGTGTTATATTTAAGGTGTTACAAGTTATGAAGATTCCAATTTGGACCTTTTCAATTTTGTGGAAATACAATAATTTCATCTATGAATTTCAAATGAGCTTAGTTATAGTGATAGTGATATTCAAGTAAATGCTCTTCATTTTTCCCTGAAAATGGTAAAAAATATATATATATATAAACATATTTGGAAATACAATTGCGACCATGAAATGTTCAGGAAGAGGCTATCTGAACATATTCCCCTGAAGTCATGTTCACAAAGTCACATGCCAGCATATACACGTGCTAAAATATTTCTTGTATTATCTTGCACAATAAGATGCCATAATGAAACATTATACTTCAAGTGAGGCTTTGGCTTCAACCACACTTAGCTATCATAAAGCCTGATCTTGAGCCAGTAGAGGCATAACTGACTTTTTTCTTTCTAAAGGGTGATGGATTTGGACTCACTCCCACTGGGGTTTCTCATGTACTCAAATACTCTTGGACCTGGGGTCTTGTCAGAGCTCTCTGTGATATGGACCCCTCTCAGAATGTAAACACTCTTCTCAGTCATCTCCCCTCTCCTCTGCTGGAATCCTGTCTCAATTGGGCTGTTTGTTTGTGTTATTTGTTGTTTGCTTGGCCTAATGCCTAAGAACACCTTACCTTGCTTAGTGAGAGTCGACCAGATATGGGACCTCTAATAGACCACCCCTGCAGTCAGAAAATGAGTGAGAATGAATGACCATGAATTTGAGTACTGCCAATGTAATGTATTCACTATTGCCATTATACAATAGTTCAACTGATCACAGTCAGATATTAAAACCTGTTGAGGAGTACGATCACAAATATGTGATTAGAACGTTTTCAAACTGAAAGTTCCTGAGAGTTTATGATGCGGAAATTACCCTCAGAATTTTTTTACACAAAGTTCTATGAAGCTATAGAATGTTCACATAGAATTCTAGAAGGACAGGGGGAATAAACTCACTCTCCTGGGCACAGCATTATTAAAAGAACTCACTCCTCAACAGGTTTACAGAGAAATGAGTCTTTATTCCCTGGTTAATGCTGTTTTCATTTCTCTGAAGAGTAAATATTTTGCATGCTTATTTAACTCTTTTTGTATCATCTATATCTAGATAAAGTAAATGAAAGGTAAAGTGGCAGGTTCATCCCAAGTTAGCTAATGCTTTACACTTAACACAGGGATTAAAAAGGATATCTCAGTTCCTGCACTGAAACTTGCAAAACTAGGCATAACACCAACTTCTACTGTTGAACAAAAAAACTTGAGTGTTCTGCACATTTTACCAAACCAAAAACATGAGAAGAGGCCTGGTGAATTCTGGATTCCTATTCATTGAGACCAAGAATGAAGGGGTCAATCACAGTTGGCATGAATGAGTTCAACCACAGAGAGTGCACGGTCCCAGCAGTGTGATAATGTGGGGCTGCACTGATGGAAATCGTTCTAGGCGGCTGATATTATAGATGGTGCCATGAGATTCTTGAGGACAGAGAGGGACAGCCTAAGGTAGCTAGTGCCACCAATGGGTATAGTCTGTAATTCTTTGTGCGCATGGATGGCAGTGTTAAACAGCATTTCTTAGAGGAACACAGTGACTAAGGAGTAGCATGAACCTCTATGAGCACATTCAGTGGCTGCAGACCCAAAGGTTATCTCATAAGCAAGTGAATTTGATGTGGGTGGCTATGGGTAGCTAATAAAAATCAGTGAGCAGAAGGGTGACATGTGCCCTTTAACCACACCAGTTTTCACCGTGCCAGCAGACTCATTAGAAGTGTTGCAGTAATTAAGGTTGTATCAATGCAAATCCATATATCCAAATTCTCAAAACTCCAAAATCACAGTCACACAAATTTCTACAGAAAAAAAATACACCGCTGACCAAGCTCAATATGTGGCCTGACTTTATTCCAAACAGAACACCTTTGGAGTATCAAATGGTAGAACACAACCCCTCCAGCAAAGCAGCTTAATAAAATAGAACATCTGTCCAGAAATTTGTTCAAAACTGGATTTGAATCTGTCAACAAACAAATCACACCATCATATATTATCTTGTCAGGTAGCCTTAATATAGTTATTTTTGTGCCATAAACAATACGTTTTGTTTTCATGAATTGTTTGTTGCTGTTTTTGTAGATGTAACAGTATTAGAATTGTTTCTCACAGGGAGAGCATTTAACAAGTTAAAACAGCCTCTCTCCACATCACCTGTAAATTGCAAATAATAATATATTTTTTAATTGTAATTTTAATATCTAATGTTATAAATTACACAGAGTTAGATGTTCACTGATGTACCAATGAACACTGGCATTCTTGGCACAGTATCGTTAAGGCAGCAATATGAATCAACATTGTTTAGACCTACTTCCACTTATACAAAGGAGAAATTAAGAGGCCCAAGGGTGAGTTTTTTAAGGCTTAGATGGCTTTATTAATCTTTTTATCTCAAAGGTTTCTCATCTGCTCATCCTATTCCAGCCGTCTACTGTACTTTCACCCCACAAGACCACTTCACTAGGGAAGGTTCTCTACAATTTTATGAGTTGAGCGACATCTGCTGTTTAACGTTAGTTTAGTTAGACAAGTGAACGAGTTGAGGACGATGCCGTGCGTGAGATAGGCTATGCTGGCAAACGGTTTGAATAAAAGGTTATGGGCTAGTGTCATTTTCGGTCGCAAATAGTGAATCTGTGTCCACTAATCATACTAACACTTCTGCGTTGTCCACCATGTCCTGCAATCATGGAGCGTGTGCGTAAACATAGCCCATGTCTGAGATGACCGTCACACATGACTAACCCGAGTTCACTGTTGTTTTTATCGACAGCTGATTAAAAGTAAAGCAAGCAATAGCGTATCGTTGAGTGGTTTAAGTTACATGGACGATTTTATTGAGAGATTTGGGGAAGCTTTTCCGTAAATATTTGTGGCGTTGGCTTCATATATAATCTCTACTTCATCCACTGCAAACGAAAACGCTATGTAAGGCTATCGCATAGAAACGTCAGGTCCTCCAATTTACTTACATCATTTCTTTCAGATACAGTAAGCAATGCAGTCATTACTCTACACTCAGAGAACAGCACAGACAATAGCAAGTAACTGTTGTGAATAAATGTTAGACATGCAATGTCATTACTAAACTGAGGGTGGCGCCTTTGCTTGTATTTTACCAAAGCCGTATTTACCTTGTAGCACAGAGGTGTGTTGCTGCCTTTTAAACAAATGCATTCTTTATCAGGGAAACAAGTTGGAAAAATAGTGTGAAATGTTCAGTTACAAACAGAACAACGTAAGTGTAGGGGAAAAGAGGTTAAGTTAATTGTGAAGTGTGTGGCTAATCTAAAGGTCAACGGTACTTGTTCCTGATATATATGCACACAGACATCTCTGCTATTATCCATAATTGTCATTGTAGGAGAAACAGAACAGGAAGTCTCTGATATTGTTTTTTTCACACTATACTATTATATATACTATTGTCTGAGTATATGATAGTTGTTCACACAGCTTCATGGAGCCTGTATTCTTTCCATCTCGGAACAGTTCCAATGATCAGGGCAGGCATCTGGAGTTCATTACAAGTATTTACACAATATGTGCATTGTGAACCTGTTTGATCCAGGCTTTCACTCCAATCTCTTGAAAACTTTTTTTTAACGGAGTGCCAAGGCTTACATCACAGGGATTGCTGAATTCACAGTTGTAAATCCTGGAAGGAGACCACAGCCTGAGAGCCTCTGTGGCCTCTCTCTCTCTTTCTCTCTCTCTCTCTCTCTCTCTCACTCTCTATCTCTCTCTTTCTCTAACCATGGTGGTGGACTTTTTAACAGCAGCTTGCATTTTACTGTCAGCAGGGTCAATAAAAATGGCATCTGAAATCTTGCCAAAGCTTGTGGTGGTGGCCAGTGAAGCAGAGAGATTGACCGTCGCCTTCATGCCTGGTAGCACTGAGCATGGCATACTCACACCCTGGCATTCTGACCTCCTGATGGCCTTCTGAGGGCTGGAAAGACCTGACTCTTGTGAAAGATTGAATGAAGGAATCCTATCAAGTGCACAGTCCTTAGAGGGATATCTGTTTCAGCAGGGTTATGGCTTTGTACCTCTTTGCCTGCGTTAGAAGTGGGTAAATTAACCTTGCCCACAACAAACCTTCTACAAGTCTCTGAGGAAGTCTATGAGGAAGTCTCTGATCTTTCTGACCACAACTGTAAAAGCATATCACAGTGAAACCCAAAGTCCCAGCCAATAGGGGGACTGATCTGCATCAATCATGCGTCCAGGTCTAGATAACATTGCATCACGTGTGGAAGGGGAGGGATATTTTTGTGGAGAATATGTATTTGCTGATGTTGAGGAGAATGTCTGCATTCTCTCTGTCAGTACATATTTTGATAAATCTACTTAAAATATCCTGTGCCTCACAATAATACATAATGCAATGAAAAGTAGTGATCATTTTTGTCTCACAATAACCACTATTGTTGGTTAAAAGAAAAAACAAAATAACATCTCTATATGAATACTGACCTTTGATCGGTGGGTGCTTGTCACAGTTTCAGAATGTGTTACTTCAGTTTAGTCATAGACGGTAGTCATATACAGACAGGGAGTATAGGCTATCTGGGGCAAGATTTAACAGATGCTATGATGATCACTCGCCCACAGATGCTATCCTCTGACCTGGAAGCAGACACAGGTCGGCTGGTGCCTGGAGGCAGGGACACTGAGGAGATGGCTAAAGATGGCAGAGGTGCCTGGCTGTCTCTGCCCTCAGGCACTGCCACTATCAGCTCCAGCATGTGCCACTACCAACCAGCCACATCTTGAAGTCATTTCAGAGCAAAGTGATGAAGTAACTCCAAGAGCTTGCATGAGGACTTAGGGGCCGTTCTACTCTCAAGCAGCAACTAAAATATAAACCTCCAATGGCAACACTTGGAAATTTTGGTTGTCTGGGCAATTCAGGTCACTGCCCAATCTAGTGCATGGTTTCATCTATGCTCAACAACATTATGAGTTGTATATTAGTTCAGTTAATGAGCCGAGACAGTGTAGCCTTCCTCCACTGACTGAATTTAGTAAAGAGATGTTTAATGTTGGACCCGGAAAGCCCCTCTGCTTGGTGTGTGCTTGTCTGGTAGTTTCAATTGAGACTTGAGCACTTCTCACATTGTTGGGTTTGCGATCAGCAACTTGAGGCAAGACTCCTTTCTTCCCTCATCACGGAGCGCCTTCTTCCCATTCTCCTTACTATCGTGTTACTCCACAGGACTTGCAGGAGACGCTTGGCTTAATGGTTGGCGGTTAAAGAATTACATCCAGCTGCTGTAAATTGGATTTGACATGTGGTGCCACTATTGCGCAGTGGTTAACTTGGCCAACACCCGCCCACCACCCACTGATCCCCCCCAGTCCCTTCCCCAAGCCCTGCACACACACCCACACAAACACACACACACATGCATGCACACCCAACCCCCTTCCACACACACACGCACACTTGTTCAGACAAGCATAAACACATGCTGAGAGGATGCAGCACACACACACACACACACACACACACACACACACATACACACACACAAGCACCCGTAAACCCTAAAACCAGCATCAGTAGCTATACTGTGACAAGCATGTGTTTAGTGATTTTTCCTCCTTTCTAAATCCGAAATCTCACCTTCTCTTTCATTCAGACTTATGGCTTTCTTAGTTACATCTTTTCTACTGGATGTTCAGTTTCAAGCAACTCAGGGGTCTGAAGTAAAACTAAATCAAAAAGTCTGAAAGGCAACAAAAATATTTGGTTGATTTTTTATTAAAATCTGTATGTACTAAAATATACAAAACACTTACAACTGCCAATCCAGTGGCAACAGACAGTACAAGGGTGGTCTTTCCAAAATCCCAAACCATAATGTCACATTCGGCTGAGATGGTGTTTTGCCACTCTAAATAAGACTTCAATCTTTCAGTTTGCCAAAGTCAGTTCATTTGGCCCCCGAAACAGAAATATGACAAACCAGCGGCAGTGAACAGACCTTGGCATGCTGAAGAGCGGGATTTTACTTTTAAAGCATTCAAACCTCACTGTGAAACTGACATTATTCCAACTCCTTTGAATGCTACATACACATTGCTCTTTGTGTGGTTAGGCATTCAGTCCAAAACAATATTAAGTTCATTTGAAGTGGAGACTTCAAGACCGTTATTGTCTAGCCTAGAAGACTAGATGTGGTGCTCAGACTTTAAGCAGTGGCTTAACACTGTAGCATTCACACATCACTAACAGTTAGTGTATCGTAGCCACTTGTCAATGTTTTTTCAAAGGCATGTCTGTCTGTGTAAAGGATTTCAAGTGGAAAAATGTCACCAGGAGTTACTGCAATCCCAAAATGATTAAGCATGAAAGAACACAATAACAGTGGGCTCCTCCCAAAGTTAAAAACATAAAGCATGCATGTGGCACAATCTTTAGTGAAATTTTTCAGGAACTTTGGGAAAGCAAGGGACTAAAGTTTCTTTGTGCTATTGTTATTTGACCAGGACAAAACCCACTCATTAGGGAAAGCCATCTGGCATTGAAATGTGTTTTAGAAATTAAAGAAACACATGATATGCTAGAATTTTGGTGCATTGTCTACCATACATGAACGTATACTTTCAGACAACATTAGTGTTATCCAATATGATAAACTACAAGCCACAAAAAATGAAATGAAAAGTTCAGAATGAAATGCTGCTAAATAAAAGTTGGTCATGAAACACTGAAAAAACACTGTGAGGGCTGCACGCTAGGGTACACTGTATGTTTTCAACAAAGACAAACATTCAAAATTCAGAAGATTATAGTCCAAAATTTCAAAAATATTATAGTCTGTGTCATGTATTGTCATTAGTTTTACATAACCATAAAGGTGGACATGTGCAGGAGAGGTGGGCTTCCTGAATACTGATTAAAGGGAGCATTGTTCTACTACAGCAGTATTCTAAAGCTCCATTTTCATTGTTTCAGAGTACTAAGCTGTCAATTCTAAAGACGCACAGTTACTACTGAGTATAGAATTCCATGTGTTTTACAGTGGACATATTGCTTTTGAGGGGACGGGTCTTTGGTACCTATTGTCTTCAGAGTTCTCAAGGATCTAGGCTGGAGTCAGTTGTGTCCTGCCTGTATGTTTTTGGTCTTTGTTATCCTAAGAATATTACATTTCATCTAGTCTCAGGGTTTCTTGTCTCTAGTATGATGGTCCAGTAGCTTGCATCAAAGGCTATCGTGGTTACAGCACACAGCTCTACTCTCTCAGATAACATGGTGCTATATAAGAAAAGACTTCCAGTTCAATACCCTCAAATATTACTGAAATGACAAGCAGAAAAAAACAAACTATTCCCATTCACGTTATAAAAAAAATCATGCAAGCAAACATCTCAGCTTCTCCCAATTAAAATGACATTTAATATCATCACTCATGTCATTATTAATAATAATGTTCTACTACTGGATGTTCAGTTCAAAGCAGCTCTTTCTGCTTTCAAAAGGCTAGAGTACAGAATGCTGGACGCCCTTCCAAAAGCAAGGAATGCATGTTTAAATATAAAAATATAGATATATTTAAAGAGAAGGACGAAAAAGAATGAGTCCTTATTAAGTCTGTCCACATGGGCCACAATATGGCCCTCATTCATTTGCAGCACCTATTCAGATCTTGGTTCCCAGGATCATAACGTCTATGGAGAGAACAGTGATCCTCGTCCGGCACTGCTTGAGCCTACTGTACTGAGAGCAGTCAACATGCCCTGTCCTCCAGGAGTCTCTTCAGAAGCAGAGAAATCTGCTGTCACTCCTTATTGCCCGCACACAAACATTCAGTCATCTAGGCCACTAGGGGTCCTCGTCCATGTCGTCTAGGTTAGGGGCCATTATGAAGTGTTTTGGGTAAACAAGGCTGTGCTGGTTGGCGTACTCCTCCCACCGCGCGTCGTCGCTCTCGTGGGTGATGTAGCGCTCCCCTCTTCGTGTTTCAAACTCCCTTAGGTCCAGCCATGTCTGGTAGTCCTGAGAGACACAATAGGGAGAGACAGGGAAAGATACAGATGAGTTGAGATTAAACATCATAGGCACAGTGACATTTGGCCTTCAGCCTATTCACTCCATCTCTTCACTTGTATACTGTCTGCCGTGGACCCTCTCTAAAACTAGATGAAACATGTGACTGTGTTTTGTGTGTGTGTGTGTGTGTGTGTGTGTGTGTGCATATGTGTGTGTGGAGTGGCCTATGGGGTGGGTGTGAGTATGTGGGTATGTGTGTGTGTGTGTAGGTGTGTGTACCTGTAACCACGGGTGACTGAGGGACTTGTCCACACTGTACCGCTTCCTCATCTTCACCTGAAGCAGGTTGTTGATAAGATCTGTAGCTGTTGGGACACACACACACACACACACACACACAAATACAGATTAAAAAGAAGAAGAGATGTTGCCAAGTTTCTTTTACTAAAGGTCACTTGAGGCAAGACTTCTGATGACCTCCCCCCTAGTGTGTGGTGGTCGAGCAAATGAAGGTTGACTCATAAGGACTTGACAATTCCAAAGGTCAGGAGTCTGCACATCTGCAAAACTCACTGTCAACCCCAGACAAGTGGGTGGGGAGATCTGAATCTCGATCTGACCAAATATCCCCAACCATTTAGAATGAGTAAAATCGTAACCTATGCACAGGAGCACTGTTATGAAAACACCAAAGGTTTCGCTGAATCTTGCTTTTATTTTCCTAACAGTAAGATGACAACTCATGAGAGATTTGACTTATAACCCCCTCTCAGTACACACTAACCTTCAGAGGAGATATCCTTCCAGGGCGTTGGGGGATACATGAAAGCTGCGTTCTGGATCTGGTCATTGATGTCCTCGTCCTCATTGAATGGGAAAGTTCCACTGAGGCTGACATAGACAATGACACCCACGGACCACATGTCCAGCGACCGGTTGTAGCCTTTACTCCTCAGCACCTCAGGGGCCAGATACGCTGGTGTTCCAACAACCGACCTCCGGAATGACTTCTCGCCGATGATGCGAGCAAATCCGAAATCACAGAGCTTCACCTGAGAGGGAAGGCAAAAATCCAGGTGTGTTACTCAAATGACTCTTTGGAGAGGGACCTGAGTCCTTTGACACTGAAGGTGCTTGAGAAAAAGGTGAGGATGTGTACCTGAGGGAAAGGTTCTGCCGACGCAAGAAGAACATTTTCAGGCTTCAGGTCGCAGTGAACAATGTTTTTGAAGTGCAGATGCCTTAGGGCCACAAGGATCTGTTGGATTAAGCAGAGCGAGCCTACACTGAGTTCACTATTCTCTGAATGCAAATCCACACACGCCACATCCCAGACAGGACAGATTAATGAGCCGTTCACTACCGCTTCGCCCCGTCGGCCATAAACAGCCACAATCACGAGCACGAGCTGTGCCTTTTAAGAGGAACTCTCCGAGGCAACACGCATAATCCATTACATCTCCTTGATAGTGATGGATCTGCCTGCATCTACAGGCCACAGGCCACATCAGAGGTCCGGCTGTGGCCGCTAATTGTAAGCTCCAGATGCGCAGGACCTAATGGACAAGCTCCTGTTCTTCCCCCACCAGGGCCCCTTTCAAGGGGCCCCCTCAACTCCAATCAGCCCACAAGCCCCTGCCACTGGCCTGGAAGCTCTAATTGAGCAGGAGGGGCCTGACCATGATCGGATCCAGGCCACTGTCCTAGTAAATAAAAAGCTCCATCCACAGACCACGAGAATAAACAGAAGTCTATACAGCAGTGGCTAGTGCAAGGCACACAGAAGGAGACAGTGAGGGAGAGAAAAAGGGAGAAAAAGGAATAAAATTTCTAATGTGGACAGATGGATGAGGTAAGAGAAATTAAAAAAAGATGGTAGCTTTCAGTGTTTTCACATAAGCCCACAAAATGCTATACAGAACACTTCAGCTCCACCTTGCTATAACCCAGTATATTTCAGAAGAGCTTTAATGTGTCATAATGAAAATCACTTAAAGCTCTAACATCATTGTCATGTGAATACAGCTGGTTGGTATTTCAAGTTATCACACCAACTGTGTCATCAAGAGCTAAAAATACAGCTAAAAAAATCCCTGATATGAAACAAGGGAAAGCACAAACCTGTGTGACAAGGAATTTGGTGATCCGCTCAGGGAGTTTGCTCTTCTCACTGGACAGAATCATCTCCAGCATGTCGCCATGGAGTTTCTCCATGACAACAAAGACTCTCTCTGGCGTCTCAAACATACACTCCAGGTTGACAATGCCAGGATGATGCAAGTTCTAACCGAAAGAGAGATGTCATGCTTCAGCAAGCAACCAACTATGAAACTAAACATTCTTCTCAAAGGAAAAAAAGAAAGTCCTCTATTTATCAGACACTCAGACCCTTCAGTCAGACAGCTATTTTTGGATATCTAACAAGCATTTTGTAGGCTGTGTGTATGAGGCCAAATGCTTGAGACCACAGGCCTCCATTACTTGCTCACCTGTAAAATGGCCACCTCATTCCTCAGCTGACTCTCCTGTTTGGTAGGGAATCTCATCTTGTCAATCACCTTGATTGCCACATCTCTCCCTGTTTTCCTGTGTTTCCCTGTAAGACACATATTTAATTCGTCACAATGATTTCAAGATCACAAACACACACACACACACACACACACACACAAATGTGCACAGGCATTAAAAGTTAGCACCCATTCTATTTTTGAATGCTATGCTGTGTTGGACTATTAAAGTCTTCAGATACACATCCGCACAGACAATGTGCTGACTGCTGCATGGAAACAAGCTGAATCCTGCATGGAAATGTCTAGGCAGAGTTCCTGGCCTTGAAATCACGTCAGAGAGAAACTCACTAGCCTCAGAAATAACCAACCAATCAACACATCTGTCTGCACCATACATCTACATGAATATAAATCTTTCAGTCAGATACAGCACTGCATAGCATGTATAAAAGATCGATAGCCCTTCTTTTCCCTTTTATGGTGGTATTTTTGGTTAGGTTAGGTTTCAGAATTTCTTTCAACATCACCAAGTAGAGTGGTCAGTGAGGTGAGGCTGACCAGCCTGTTTGAGATTAACTATGGGACTGGCCTGAAATGTCTGTGGGTCTGATTTGGTGGAGGAGGCTGTGGTTACTGTGAGTAGTGAAACTGGGAAATGAAACAAAAAAGCCCAGTTTTTACTGTTGGGGGGGAGGGCGGTTGTCCAGCACAACACACGCAAAGTGATCGTTCCTGTCTTCTCAGTATCACAGTAAAGATGTAGTATCTCTACCCAGACAAGTAGTCTGTCCATCTGGCTAAAACACAGAGCAGGACTGTCACACTGACAGGAACTGTTGCTTTCATTTCACAGGCATGAGCCCATGAGAAATCCTATCCCCACTTATGGCTAGTTGTGTCAGGGAAAGGCGCAGCAATCACACCGTACCTCCATACACTATTCCAAACTGCCCCGATCCCAGCACTTCGTCCGCAAAGATTTGGTAGACTGAGCTGATATCCTGGAGAGAGTCAAAATTAATGTAAAAAAATATTTACTTTACATCTTTTCAAAGTGTCATTTAAAACAAATTAAATTGTAAAAAATATATATTACCATAATAAAAAAGAGAAGAAAATACATATTTCATTGTTGTTTTGTCTGGACAAACGGACATGCTAAGTCCTTAATTGTTTTTGAATTCTGTACCCTCGCATCTTCGGCAGCAGCAGTATTTCATGGGTGCAACCCAATACTTAGACCAGATTAAATGCATTTGTCAACCGTAAAGAACATAGAAGTTGCACATAAAAAGAAAAGGGAGAGGAAAGAAAAAACATGACAGCTAAGCCTATACTGGGAAGTTGTGCAACTGTGTCTGTAAAAAAATGCCACAGACTCACCACATTCTCCTGAATTTCACTGTTCGACACAGAGATACTGATGGACAGCTCCTCTGGAGAAACACATAAAGAAAATATATAGACCATTAGCCTTACGAATCAGGCACCTCAGGACTCAGGACTGCCGTGACCCTGCTGAACTGGCTGCTAATGTACTTGAGTGTACTGTGCATCTTTGTTTGGGAAAATAGGACTGATCTGTGTGGGGGAATTGACAGTTAATGTAATTTTTCAATTTCAAATGTAATAGTTTTCAGCCACGCTTTTATAATTAAGGTGGTAAACATGATGGCCTACACCATAAACACTGTGGGGCATGGATTCACAGAGCAATTAATCTCCACACTGTAATCCTATACTCTGACTGCTCCCAAATACAGAGGATTTTATTCTCCTCAGAATGATATTCAAATATTGCGACCCCCATAGTTATAATATACAGAAGACAGACGCTAGTTTCAGTGAACATGCTCTTATGAAGCATCTTTCTTGACCCACATGCAGGTTATATGATTGTGTCATTACATAACACTAATTTCACAAAAATGTGTTCCGCAAACCATCAACCTCTTTCTGGATTTAAAAAAAAATGGGGTAGAATTTCTAATCAGAATGAAAAACAACAAGCTAGAACAGAACTCCTGCTTAATTCATATTAGGTAATCGGTATGTCACATCCCCACCTGTGATTAGGTAAGAGACTGGTCCCATTCTCATCTTTTTTTCTGATTAAAATCACACAATCAAAAGATCAGCTTTTTTAAAATTAAAAACACAAAGGATCAACTGTAGATCTCTACCAACTTGAGCACACAATAAGACGTTTAAAGTCTCTCCTCTCTTAATGTTGGCATCTATGAAACTAAACATTTGGTTCATTATGAGTTGTAAATTCTGTGAGGTAGTGCCAACCACCTCTCTGAACTACAGTAAATTGTGTGAGGTAGTACCAACAGCCTCTCTACCATCTACCATCATCCATGAGATTCATGATAAAAGCCAATGTTGTATAACCCTGTAAATCTGTCAAAGACTGGAAGGCCACGTGCCCTATTTCTGCTGCCATGACTGTATCTCCATGCACTGGTACTCACTGTGGTCTTTGCCCTGTCCTGCGGTAGCACACACGCTGGGCTGCGGGGTGACGGGCATCAGAGCTTGCCTGATGGCCTTCTCCCAGCCCTGGGACACGTCCAGGCCCACACCGGACGCGGCAAGCACGGGGTTATGGATGTGCAGGTGTGGCCCCACCGTGTTCTCCCCCACATAGTAGACCATGGTGGCGGTGATGATCTCAAAGCAGTGAGGGTTCCCACCCAGGGCCAGGTTGCTAAAGTCCTTGGCAGGTTCCACCTGGAGGATCTCCGACAGGGGGATCTCCTACGGGTCAACAGCAGAGATGGCTCAGTCAGCCTGATACTAGCTCAGACTTCAAAAGATGAGTCAATTGGCAACTTGTGAAAAGAGGCTGCAAAAATGAAAGGTGCTGAGTATTTGGTTAATTCCTCACTAGGCATTCAACGTGGTTTAGGCTCCTCATCCATTACTAGTAAGTCCACAGAGCTGTGAGTAATGTTGCTGTCTACTGCTTCTAATCAGGTTTCTTTATCTATTAACCGTTCTATTAGCTTACACACTGCCTATTCACACAGAAAAGTAAACTCTTGGACTGCTGAACTGTCACAGTTCCCTCCAAACTTTAAAATGAGGCAGATGAGCCATCTGGGCAGCACTTTTAAAAGTCCGCCTTCTGCCTTGGTCTCGAAATGAAAAAAAAAAAAACAAAAAAAAAAACAAAAGTGAAGGAGTTGGTTTCCACCAATAGGGGCCTGTGTACTGCCTGTGGTCTGCGCAGAGTATCGAATGAAGTGCTTGTGGTTAGCGGGTCGTACCATGTGACTCAACCCACTGAAGAGCTTCATGATTACAAGGCAGCACACCAAAGCCTTTATGTGTGCGTGCGCGCATGTGTGTGTGTGTGTGTATGTGTGTGTGTGTGTGTGAGCGGGCGCGAGGCAGTTTGGCACTAGCCACCGAGACACAGAGACTACCGTAATATGGGGGAGGCCAGTGGACAATGAAGGGGTGGAAGACCGGGAGTCGTTAGCTGGAGACAGACTCAAAGCCCCCCCCGAACCCCCCATACCCCATCAGAGGCTAACAAAAACCACAAGTGCAGGAGGGGTCTCATCTTCAAACGGGCCAAATGGAGAAGGGGGAAGACGCTGCCATGCTGCATGTCACACGACAGTAAAGAGTTGCACAAGTTATGGTGGTCATGGTTGACATGGCATGAAAAGAAACCATCCAAGAGATACTGCAGTACAGTTTAAACTTCACAGCAACAGAAGAGGCCTAAAACTGATATGTTGAAAATCTAGGTAGGATTTTCCAGTCATTTGAAAGCTATTTGCCTTTAGTCATCTAGTGAGGGCTACAATGAATTCCGTATGTCCTTTTTGCTTTTCCTGACTGAGGTATAATAGGTATAAATGTTAAATTAGTGATTTTAAGAAGACAAATCAAGGATGAAAAGAACTAAGAATAAGAGTAGAATACCAAGATATGCTATGTGGAGTAAACCTGATTGGTGAAACTGAAACTTAATGGAAATCAAGCTAAAAAAAATATCTTGACCCTGTATGCTACAGCTTGCCAGTCAACTAGCCATGTTAATGAGCCCAGTTAATGTAACACAACAGAGATGTGTCCACACAAGTGCGCTGCTTGCTGTAATGATTTTGAATGAAGAAACGATTTAGGTGACTTTCAGAGGGATCAACCACAATGAATACAGTATGATCCATGAATACTGTACAGTGTTTGAGAGTTCAACTGTGTGAACAAACACTCACACATGCCATAGGCACGAGTCTACAGAGAAGTGGGAGAAAGTGTCATGTTGAAATGAGTCATCTTTAACCTTATTCGAGACAAGTGGGCATGTGGTGAATACCAAAAAAATAATGGTAGCAGCCCCCCACAGTAAGAGAATCTTGTAGCTCTGCTGTGCTGTCAGGGACATTCTGCTGCCAGTATTTGGGTCACTGCATAATATCAAAGTTGTTCAAAGAGATCATATTATTCTGAGATGACACATTTCAATGCTGATGGGCAAGGCCTTTTCCAGATGACTGTGCAATCAATCAATAGGACACTACCAGAAAGTTGGGGGACAATATTGTAGGTGAAAAGTTGTAAAGGCTTCAAACAGTGTTACTAATTTAAAAGCCCAGAAGACTGCTATTAGCCAATATTTTGATACTAAGAATAAAAAGTAAACCTGATTGGTGACACCAATATCAATGCCAACATTAGTATTGACATATTTTCAATAAGCTCATTGTCAGTACACTAGAAATACAACATGACAATGCCAAATGCCACATGACCAAATAAAATAAATTCTCCAAAATGAAATAAATAAAATAAAGTCCTTAAATGGGGAGGTGAGATATATGCTGCATCACATAAATAAGCATTCATTTTCATAAAGAAAAAGGGGTACTTCAATTATTATAACAGAGAGAGGGGAAGAGGGTCTTTTCGGTCCTTAAACCCTGTTTGAGGAACATTACAAATTGGAAATCACTGAAAAACCTAAAAATACAGCATCAGGTCGATTCAGTGGCAAAGCCTATACCTTGATTACTAATACAACAATGAGGCAAACGAGCCGTACATAAGTTGTGAAAAGTACAATTAATCTGTAGAGTTGGAGCACAAATGGTCTTTCTTTTTGCCTACTCAGAGGTTTGCCAATCAAATAGGGAGGGGCATACAAGCCACATAACAAGCAGTTTATAGTGGAAGAGAGGCCTGAATGGAGACAACACCCAGCCACTGTAGAGGCCTGTTCAAGTATGTTTACTACTCCGAATCACTGAAGACCACCAGACTCCTGCTTGAAGAAAAAAAAAAAGAAGAAGAGGGAAAAAACACACCAAAATTCTTAGTTTCACTTAGTTTGATGACTCTGTCTTGGGCAAGAAGGAAGGGAGCTCAACTGGCAAAAAGTACCCGAGCTTCCCAAGTTAAATCAAGTTCCAAGCTGCACATAAAAAGCCATATAAAATACCCCCAAACACACCCTGGACTGGCACCCAGAATTGCATAAAAGCAACGGGTTTCCTGCGTTGGGTTTTACGGCTGGGAAAACAGAGGGCGTGTCATGATCTTGCCATAGTGAGAGTGGGGTTTCTGAATAGTAAAACAACCACTACTTCAAAGAGCCAGACTCCTTCTATACCATGCTATCTGTATCCATACCATGATGTGCTTTGTTACTCATGGCGCTGGTTGTCTTTGTTGTAATCCCATAAAGATTCAATGTAAACACTTTTTGTTTTTATGTTCCACGTCTCACATGCGTATGCTACACATGGCTGTGCTCAGGGGGTGTTGCAGTATGCTCACCACAAGGAGCTGCTGTACCTTTGCGTCATATCTCCCACCAGAATCTGTGGAGGCTGGAGAGCAGACGCCCACACTCTCAGCCAATTGCAAATAACACACCAGGGCAAACACCCTTACAATAACAATCAGATACACAGAACAAACTAATGCACACGCGTGTGTCCAAATGTACACACACACACACACACACACACACACACACACACACACACACACACACACACACACACACACACACACACACACACACACACACACAGGGAGAGTAATGTAGAGAGAAGAGAAAAGAAGAAAAAGAAGAAGAAAGAAAAAGAAAGAAAGAAAGAAAGATACAGTGTGTCATTGTGAGACCACATTTGGAAGCTGTTACTCAGTGAAGACCCAGGGGGAGGTCATCACTGTGCACCAGATGCTGGCCTCTCACATAATAACCCACTGCAGATCCCCATCAGATCATACACGCTCTCTTCCTGACATGCTAATGCCTACTTCTCCGCCTTGACTTCACAAAGCTCTCACATGTCACCCGGTCCTTTACTGTCTTTCACTAAACACATACAGAGTTTAACAGAATACTGTGTAGTCAAAACATTACAACACTGTTGTGTACACTGGACACACATGCCTGGCTTTTAATTTGACCACATAGCAAACACATTAAGGGCAAATTCACTGATGACCTTAGTGTGCAAAATCAAAAGGAAAAAAAACCCATAAAAATTTGGTGATATATTTGGACATGTAAATGATACGATACTATTTGATTAGCTAACGGCTGGGAGTCTACACTGTACTTTCCACCTCCAGCACACATTTACATCTCACTTCAGCGATTCACATCTCAGCTAGCTGGCCAGACAGCTTTCATCTCTCACACTCACTCTACGTCCTCCACAAAAAAAAATGTTCTTCAGTCTGACATAATGTCATAATGATCACTATCTCAACCCAACCTTTCTGACTTGGCTGAGATCACCCTGCTGCTCTGTCTTTCTCTGTCTCTCTCTCTCTTTGCAAGCAACAGTGGAGGAGGGGATTTCACAGTTGTAGTCATCAGCCAACCACACACACTCAAACAAACATACACATACACACACACACACACACACATACACACACAATCAAAAGCGATTTACATTTGTGTGGGTGATCCACCTTAGTCTTACCTTATAGAACTTGGCACCTGAGTCATTCTGAAACAAGGTGAGGCTCTTGCTGTCCAGCCTCCAGTAGTGCCTCTTCCTCTGCAGAAAGACACACAGTACATTTGTCCATGAGGAACTGAGGCTAGACACACTGCAAGCAATAACACTACCCCAACCAGGAACAATAACATAGTCATCCAAGTACATAGATACCTTTAGAATGTAAAATCACATGCCTGAATTTTCTGAAGAAAATATGTCAGTCCTTTAAGGTGTTTGAGGCATTTTGAAGGTTAAAACGTTACAAATGATTTTGAATTAGCAACAAAATGTGAAAAAGCCATACTGAAATAATGTTAACAACACGTTAGCTCTGTGTTGTCCAGAAATTCACTGAGGTTAGCATGCAAACCAACTTGCACTAAGCCAACTCCTATAACCAATCGTGTTCCATCACATGTGGCCATTTAAATACACTGCAAGGGAATGTTAAAAACTGCATTCAAGACACCTGACTGAATTCCATGAAAATGTCCCATAGGCTAACATTGTTAATTAGTGGTAGCTGCCCCATTTCTTTCAGGTAGGGCTCTTACCAGGTTGTCTCTGCTTGTGTAGTGCACCATCCAGCCCTCACGCACCATGGTGGAGCTCCTCCTCTTGGTGTGTTTGATGGATTGCACCACCCGCATCAGAGGGATGTTGGTGCTGGTGGAGGGGCTGCAAGGTTGCAATAAAAAAAAAAACCTCTGTGACCAAACTGCTTGCATGGTTTCATAGTCTCTGTTCTAAATTTTACTCTGTGCTGGTACATCTTAGTAATGTTTATAACAGCCAGCACACAGAAAAGGGAAGTAAACACTGAAAGCTGTAGTGTAAGCACTTATGGTGGCTTTGTGATGTTTTATGTTGTGTGATGAGAAAGGAAGGTGCCAATACAGTAAAATCTCATCTGACCTAATGGAATACTTATAATTTGCATATTCTGAATGCGGGTGCATATGCCCAGCCTAGAAATCCCAAACTTTAAAAAGTAGTTTTGCTCGGCTTTTCAATATGTGTATATATGTATGGCTGTCCCATGCATGCATCTGACCTTGGTTTTGAGGTTAGCTCCTGAGCTGGAGTCCATAATGATAACGTACCTGATGGTCCTCACTGGCTCTTCGTCCTTCTTGCGGTCCAGCTCTGGAGAGTCTATGAAGAAGATCTTCTTGTCCTCGGGGGTGGAGGGCTCCTCTGAGTCGTCCAGCCCTCGGCTGCTGTCGCTGTTCACACTGTCCACCTCCATGGTGGTGTCTGAGTCTGGCCCTGGACTCGCTGGCTCTGACAGTAGAGAAAAAAGTCAAGCAAAAGCTAAGAGATCAAAGTTTAAAGTTCATATGTGTATTTACAACCTATAACAGAATATAGTTGTCTCAACTTTTGAAAATATATAGAGTATATATGCTGAATGAGATATTACATCAATCAATAATGACAAAAGGATAGAATTGGTGGTGTGTGTGTGTGTGTGTGTGTGTGCGTGTGTTAGATTTTTTCTGTGAGTATGTATTACCTCCATTGAAGATGACTTCACCCAGGCAGTCCTTTGGCACCTTTGACGCACATCGTTTGTGACAATTGAATTTACAGTCTGTGTTGGAGCAGTTAGAATAAAGTAGTTCAGAAGGGTCTTCAGAGTTTTGACAGTGTTCTGGCAGCAAATACTGCCATAAACACATAAAGCAGAAGGACAAACTAAGAAAACAAAATCAGTAGAACTGTGTACTGTGTACTAGAAGTGTGTACTGAAGAACAAAAACAGTGCTCACCTTTACATTGCATTCCCTGTCGGAAAAGCCCTTTGAGCAGACGCTTGCAGAACTGGCAGATGGTAGGCCGTGTGTACGTATGAATGACAAAGGTGTGTGGTACCTTGACCCGACCCAGCACCATCTTCTCCATCCAGATGGGCCGCCCGCTCCACGAAGGGATGCGCTTCCCAGCCTCCTGGTGGGGGCGCTGTTGAGAGAACACAGGCCCAAAGAGATGTTATGCCACATCACGTTTACACTCATTTGTTTTATTCTCATTCACTGGAAGAGAGAAGGAAACACTACTCATGTAGAGATATTTTAGGATGTACGGTAACTAGAAACTTCTGTCAGACATCTTTCCAGGAGGAGGACAAAGAGGTAATTTCCCTGACCTCAGCCAGATATTCAACTGGCATAAGTGGCAATTCAGCTGTGTAACAAGCACGATAATGTCCAGGCACTCTGTTATTATCACTACATTAGCTCGTAAAATCAGGCTCACATGACGATGCAAAGTTCTCCTAACCAGAATCTGTTTTGCCATCATGATCATTTGTGCTGTGCATTTTTTTTGCACTTAACTGTGCCTGTACAGCTGCTATCAATTCCCTTTGCCTTTACTGGTCAACAAAAGAGGCAAAAACAGCCAGCATCTCAAAAACTCAGTCATGTTTGCGAGATAATATTCAACGTGCTTCAAGAGGAAGAGGAACAGTTTCAGGTGTCACTGCTGCTGCAACTGCTTTCTGAGGACTGTTGACCATGTAACTGTTTTTTTGCGTGTGTTTTGTGAGACCATGAAACATAAACATCATTTATCAACTTCTGCCAAACACACTGCATGCCAAGACAGGGCTGGGTGCACATACATGGGAGAAATTCTGATTCAATTTCCCTAATTCCATTTCCAATGACCTTTCATTGTAGGCCAGCACAAAAGAACATGTGCTGTTCTGGCTTATGCAAAAAAGGAGTTACGCAAGAAGGGGCCGTGACACATTCTGCTAAATTTCAAGGTCCTTTATGGCCCTTCACAACCCAGCCCAAAAATATCCACCTGGTCAAAGCTGCCAAATAATATATTTAGAAGCAAAGCGACCTCTTAAAAGCATCAAATTGAGATTAATGCATGTTGAAGCAACTGCAGAAACATGGAATCATCAATTAAAAATCGGATAATGGTCCAAGAGGAAGCCAAAAACCTTCCTCTGCAGCCCTATTTTTAGAGATAACCAGCCAAAAAGAGCACACGTCACACCTCTGTTCATTGAACTTCACTGGTTACCCTTGGCTGCTCGCATTACATTCAAGGCACTTATGATGGCCTTCAGGGTGAATGATGGCTCTGCTCCCATCTACCTGAATTCTCTCCTGAAGCCCTATGTCACCCGACGACTGCTTCGCTCCTCTAAGGAACGTTTTCTAGCACGGCCAACACCTTGTGCAGGTCAGTCCAGACTCTTCTCATATCTGGTTCCGCGCTGGTGGAATGAACTCCCAAATGCTACCAGATCAACTGATACCCTCTCCACCTTCAAGAAACTTGTGAAGACCCAGCTCTTCCAAGAATATCTCCTGGCGTAAACTTTGAGAATGCACTTAACAATTTAGTTTCTCTGCACTACTGCACTTTCAACTTAAAATGGTGCAGTTTCTATGTTAGCAATATGCACCCCTTGTTTGCTTCTTTCATTGTGTCGTAGCTTGAATGTTATCCTCTTTTTGTAAGTCGCTTTGGATAAAAGCGTCTGATAAATGCCTAAATGTAAATGTAAATGTAGAGATGTTGGCTTTGTTATTGGGATAGGTACATGACTTAGCCTGTAAATACGCACATACTTGGCTCACATTTTCTTGTTCTGTTCTAACTGGCACAGTTCAGACCCAGCCCTTCTGGGCCTGGATGTGCTGTGTGACTCATCAGCAGGTTTGCTATGCCATGACTTGCCAGGGATAGAGTACTAATACTGAGGCCTCCTCTACCTTTATGTTCCTCAATTCTGTTGCCCACATGCTGTTTTTTTGCTTCTTTTAAAATGATAGTTTGGAGTACCTCCAACCATGGCTCTGTTGTTTCGTGGTCACCAAGTGCTGTCAGTGGTGAAAAAAGAAAGAAAAGTGAACTGCCAGCCACTGCTAACTGCATGGGGTTTGGCCCCATTAAGTTAGTGTTTGCTGCAGGTTCGCAGTTTTTTTTTCTCTGGATTATCACTTTCTGTACTGAAACATATACAAGTACACAGCAGTTGTGCAACATAATTAGTATATTCTGGAGTCATCGGTCTTACTTCCTCCTGGTTGACCATACTGTGTTCAATCGATGGAGGTCGTGGGATGGACAGGGATGGACCTGGCAGAGACACATTGGACAGTCGTCTTTTCCTCACCCCACTGCAGTTGTTGGGGATTTTAAAAGCACATCGCTTGTGGTAGTTCAAGCCACAACCTAAGGACAAAAGACAGAAAAAGGCAAAAATTGATCACGTGGTAGACTTGCACGCCACAACACTGGTCTTACCATTGTGCAAATGTGTTCAATAGGCGTGCATGTACGGACTGTGGTGTCATTATCCTTTATGCCCACCAGAGGGCTCTGCAGAAATACAGTGAGTAGCGTTTTGGCCAAACATATGGAAATCACAATCTGGATACCTTCTGAGCTCCTGAGAAAAAAAAAAACAACTTGGCCAGAAAGAAAAGCAATCCAACTGAGAGCGAGATCCCTGCTCTTTCAACCCACGATAGAAAGTCAGTCTGCCATCTTTGGAATCCGGCTGTTAATGGACTTACAGGGCCTGTCTCATCCTTCTGTACAACTTCTAGTCAATAATCTACTCCTCAGTGTCTTCATATGATATCTGAAGGCTTGACTGAGGGTCATGCATATTCCTCTGGGTTGAAAGCCAGTCGTCTCCCCCTGTGTGTGGGTTAAGAGCTGAAGCCCACGGTGGCTGTGCACCCTCCCTCTGAAGGGCAAATCCAGCGGCTGGCACGAGCACCCCGGGGCTCTGTTTGAAAAGCCCCCAGATTTGGCCTTCAAAGCGGGGCTCCTTTTCACAGGAGGAAGTCCAGAAAGACATAGAGACAGACATCCTGGAGCAGGCTAAAGCGGGTCCTCTGGTACCCCCCCGCCGCCCCCCAACCACCCTGATTCTGTGCCTGGATCTAGTAAACAACTACCACCTTGGCCTTGCCTTTTCTCCAGCGAGGGCAGCCTTGATATGCACATAACTGAACAAACAATGTTGTGTTGTTGTGCAGCTGGGCATATACTGTGTATACGTGTCTGTATCCAAGCATGTGTGTTGCAGTGCTAGGGGAAGTCTGTCCTGGATAAGTGAGTGTTGATATATATCATTATACATGACATGAGCAAATTACATTTATTCAAAACATCTGATAATGTTTTAGTGTATTTTTAATAGTGTATTTGTAATGTATAATTTGTTTGTGTCTGAGTCATGGTGCTCTTTTAAAGAAAGGTTAGGTAGTTTCCATGAGGCTCAGGCCATACATCTTGGTCTAACTCTTTGAGTAAACAAGGAAATACCAGGGGAACAAATATTATGTATTATGTATTAGGTCATTTATTTTATGCTGTCACTGATAACATGCTTTATTGTTTTCTAAGAGAACTTCCACTAACCCACAATATTTCCTTTCATCAGTGGGATTTATTATTGTCTAATTCAGTGCATTTTTCCATCACACCTACCTCATTAGAAGATCGTATTTCTGTTTCAGACAAGATTCAACCATGGGCCAACTCCTGATATTTGGGACAAATAATCTGATTGCAGTACACTATAATTATGGGTTTGCACACAGACCAACATGAACTAATATTTAATAGTAGTAAAATAGTAATTTAATAGTCTGCTAACTTGTACCATACAATGTGTGAATGCATGCATATTGGTTGTTTAAGAGTGTGTGTGTGTGTGTATGTGTCTGTGTGTGTGTGTGTGTGTGTGTGTGTGTGTGCGTGCTTGAGTGACAGAGAGTGAGAGAGAGAGAGAGAAAGAGACAGACAGAGAGACTGCGACAGGTAGAGGGAGGGAGAGAAAGGAAGAAGAGAACTGAATGGCAATGTTATGCGCAATGGCATCAAACTATACCTTCACATTTAAGGCCTTGTCGGACGAGGCCCCATAGCATCTCCCCACAGTAGTCGCAGAAGGCGGGGGCTTTGTAGGAGTGAACGTAGAGGGCATGGGGTCGTATTTGGAAGTCCTCCACTGTGGCTTGAGCTGCAAGTCAGACATAACTTACAACACTGCAACTCAAACTAAAGGGAAAATCAAACACAAGACCACTAACCAAATCAAAGGACAAATGAGGACATAAAGCAAACAGAAAAAAGAGAGAAGAAATGACATTTTGATTTAACACAACTCCTAAATTTAACGGCACTTCTAAATAACATTGGTCAGGCTTCACAGAACCACATGATTTTGACCATAACATGTGGACAAACATCCATAGATGGTAGCCCGGAGGGGACAATCCAAACAGATACCACATTATTCATGTTAGCAGTCTCTTTGAGGTTTACATTTCAAATGGGGGATTTTAAGTATGTTTACACATGGTGCTGGCAACACCGCCTGCAATGCTATGGCTTGCTCTGTCAATTGACATTTGAGCAAGAGCGGTTGCAAGTGTGACTCGAGTGGCACACTGACGTGGCTGCAGTAAGTAAGAGAACTCAGAGGGGGGAGCTACTGAGGCAACATTTGACACGGTGGACTGGTGTTGCATGTGATCGATACTTCAAGCTCATTTACAACTCAAGGGTTCCTAATGCCCCCCCCCGACTTGCTTTCAGGAGGTTTAATAAACCGAGGGCTGGTACCCTAACACACCGCTCTTGTTATTCAATCTGTCGAGTCAGGCAGTGGTTCACTTCCCTGACTCATGACGCTGGCCAGGCTGAGTGCCGCAAGAAATGCAGATTTGGCAGTTTAGTCCCAATACACTGGAAATTATGTGACTCAAGTGGCAGAAAGCCACCAGTCTCATCACCATTACTCATCAGGGAGAAGTCATGAGCTGAACAAAAGTGAAAAAAGATACCAGCCTAGGCCATAAAGCTGCCTAATCTCTCAAACTTTCCAGGAACCTGGAAGACAAATTATTCCTTGAGAGAGTGTGTGTGCTTGACAGGAGATATATATATAGAGAGAGAGAGGGATGAAGAGAGAAAGGAAATGTTTTGGCAGTCTTTTGCCTTTACAGACCATTAGCCTAAAGGAAAATGACAAACAGGCCTTCTTTTAACCTACGCTGTTGATTTGACCTAATATCTGTCTCTGCAGGACCTCACCCAATCCAGTATTCATTTTATGAAGGTGGATCCAATTCAGCAGGAACTCTGTCTTATTGGACTGCAATTTATGGCTTGAAAGCAGGTCTAAAAAGTGCCTTTTTAGACTGATATGTAGCCCTGATAAGTCTCAACACAGGACTATTCATCCTTAAAGGATATGAGGCTCATTTGACATGGGCAAATATGTTCAGTGTCCACCTCTGCGGGACACATAAAGTGATCTCAAATGAGCAGAACGTCTGGCTGGTGTTCAGCTAGATACTGTTCCAAGCGTCTTTTAAGTTTCATTAAACTGCCAACCACTCAGTCTATAAAGGCACTGGTGTTTTTATTGTCTCTGATGAGGCCATGAATCAGAGGAGTGAATCAGATTCAGCCCATAATTGGCAGAGGGAAACTAAAGCCAAAAGGGTTTGGCCCTGGTCCTTTACGAAAGGGGAATGATACGATTCAAGTGCTTGCCAGCTAAAAACCCAGACAGTTTTGGCTTCTGGTTGTGGCAGTCACCTTGTGGACTGGCAAATATTTTCATTGCCATGTCGATCCTGAGTCTGTTGACTGTGTGGAGTCTTATGGGTGAAAAAGCAGAGCTAATGTGTAAATCTATGCATGTAATGGAGGCGTGTATAATTGTCATGGTCCTAAATTGCTACATTTATAATCCCACAGTTTTTTTATTTAAACAGAAGTTCCTGACTTCAGATTCTGTTTTGAGAAAACAAGACCATAAATGTTTTTGCTAAAACATATCATACCTAAGCACAATCCTGTGCTACTCCATACAGTAGATTTAAGCACAGTTATACATATTTATTAAATTATTAATTATATTCTTTACATATATTTATTATAGATTTTTGTCTAATATGGTCTGAATAACACCTATTCATTATAAATGTGGCAGTTCAAAGTTGGACAGCAAATTCTGCAAGGGTGTACATCATGTGAGGAGGAGGTCCATTTTATTCTATTTTTCATGCAGACACAGTGACCAATCAAGTTAAGGAACAAAATGTCCCAATCTATCCCTAACAACTGACAGTAAAAATCTGAAATTGAACAGAAAAGCTCTCTTTCATCCTCAGAATCACTTTCCTCTTTCTTCTTTAAAACTTCAAAGGCAAGAAGCAAGACACTCTGAATACCAGCAAGTTAACATGCCAGGGAGCAGCAGAGAACATTCTGACACAAACACATAAAAGGGGCATTCATGATGGGCCCCCGACACATTCATAAACACTGTTGGCTCAAATCACAGTTTAAACTTTATCACATGTTCATTAAAAAAACTTTCTCTTAAAGTTAAGACATAAACCAGCATGGACATAATCAAGAAATCAGATCATGTAGTTACTTTTAAGAGAAAGTCCTGTGTTCACTTGTAATTTATTCTTTTAAATTTTGTGTTTCTTATAAGCGCAACTCGGTGTAAATTTTCTTCAAAACTACACAGATACCATCAGGCACAAATCTAAACTCAATTAGTAAGATGCAGTAAGATGATAATTTATGTTTAATACATTTCTAATATACATAAATAAATCAAAAATACAGAAAATGTGTATGAATGTTCAAAAAAAATTCAATCTGTACAGCTGTTTCCTTTTGAGATCTGATAGTATTGATCTTGATTCTTGATTTGTCTACACACACACACAAACTGACACACACACAGACACTCACACAGAGCCTATACACACAGACTCTTCCCTGAGGACATTCTCCCTGTGGCCCCAAAGCACTCCAGTCCTTTTAAGTATCGCTTCTCACATCACAGTTTATGTCTGCAGACTCTAGATCCACTACCGTTGCTTCAAGAAGCAAAAACAAGCTCCTGCTTTTGAGCCTGACGCCAAGGAAAAGCTGTACTCTCCTACCTGTCTTGGTCAGGGGCATTCTATCAAACATAAACTTTCTGTCAAGAGGAGATGCATCCAAGGACCCAGCGAACAAAGAACCTGAAGACCTGAAGACGTTGGCCTAGCCAGACAACCATCAATGTGTGTATCATGCTTAAGCTGGAATGGGGGGTTGGAGAAAAACAAGAAAAAAAATAATTCATAGGCTTAGCCCCCCTCCCCCTGCTCCATAAAGTATAATATCTGAAAAATAGGAAATCAACACTGTTCATGGACTACAACATAAAGATTGCTTACATAGGTTTTTGTGCTGATAACATCTGGTGAGCAACGAAGCCACCTCAGACAAGAATACAGACCATTCTCTTCAAGGCATAAGACATGTGTGGTCCACCTTGAAAGTCTTGCCCTGCACCAGCACACTGTAAACTTAAAATAGGCTACTATGTCATTATCAGTTTGAGTTTTATTTTCTTTACGACTCTGGACTGTATTGCCATCAAAAACCAATTAGCATATTCTAGCAATATGAGTAAGGCTCTGGGAAATGTTTGGAAGGTTTTGTGTGCCCTTTAGGTTTTTCACTTTAGTTACACCAAAAACTACAGTGTTGCTTTAAGGCCCTAAAGATTCAAGTCATTTTAAATGTTCTTGGATGTAACCAACTGAGTGAACTCTTGAACATCCTGTAAGATCCCCTCAGACTAAAACATCACTTGTGGCAAATAAATTACACCTGAAGTATAAAGTCTCAATGTAACAGGGCTTGTTTTTATGTTTTTGTGTGTACGGCCCAAACACACACTAACCCTTCACCTCCTTCCCAAAACTACTGATTTGGGATCAGCTAAGCCCTGGGCAGTGTAGCTGTCTCTGTTACCAACAGCAAACAAAACAACACAAACCCAACCTTGAAATTAGTTGCTAGGGGAGTCAAATGTGTTTATAAGCACCCCCTCTGGCAGGAGTCACTAAGCCAGCGTGCCCTTACACATGTCGCAGGGGAGGATGTGAGAGACAGGTGTGGCGAAGTGCTCCCCAGCGGAGAGACAGCGGAGAGAGGAAACCCACGCCCGTTACAGACACATCTGCTAGACTGCACACCAAGCAGGATACAAAAGTCATTTGACTGACAGGAACTGCCAGGGACCACAGAACACCTGTAAATGCTGAGGCCAACTGTAAGAGCTGGGGAAAGAGAAACGAGGGGGAGAGCTCAAGTCTCCAGGCTCAGTGAACAGTTTATGTTGGTTTGTTTGTACTAGAATCACATCCACAGATTTTTATTTTTATTTTATTTTTTTACAGTGGCAACCCTTGTGCTTCTGTTTAAGGCAGGGCAGGACACAGGAATGAATCTGCCTTCAGATACATTAGGTCAGGTTTCATCATTCAAAATACACAGACTTTTTATCTAAAGGTGATCCAAGGTAAGAGACCTGTATGAACCTGAACTGTTTGAATATTTCGTGGATCAGTGTTTGTGTATCACTTGAATGAAAGTTAAGTTGACTGGCATTTACCAAACACTTTTGTATAAAGCAAAACAGACTTGCAACATGGGGCTCCAGAATCAGTCGAGCAATGTAATCACTGCCCGAATGAGATCATATGTCAGGTAGGAATCGATCTCTCAGCTTTTTCATTTAACTTGTGCTAACTTACACCAAACCAAGCATTATTATAGAGCAGTTCACAGTGTGGCATTGGGCACTGCATGTGTCTGTGTGTGTTTATATTGGCCCACACAGTAAACTAATCTACAGCATTGCACTGTGTCCACAAGCAATGTTTAAATGTTCAACCTCGAAATCATTTTTAGGTTGGCTGGAATTCCAGCTGGATTGCAACCCATTCCAACTCACCAGAGAGCACGACCTCTATGAGATCCCCCTCATGAATGCCCTCAGCCGAAGTAAGCCTCTGGAGGATGTTTTCGGAATTCAGATCATGCCGAAAGAGAAGGATCTTGTCATACATTCCAAAGAATCCACACTCTGGGAACTAGGGACAGAGGAGAGAGAGAAAGAGAGAGAGAGAATGAGTGAGAGAAATGATCAACCAGCCCATCCATAGCTCAGAGCCACAGATCTCATATCTCTCATGTCTCTCATTAAACACACATATGTGTATATATATACAGTTTGCAAACTGCAAAAAAGAATTATGGAATTATACACAGGGCTATACTCATTTTGTAGTGTACATCATAAATCCCTCCTGTATTTCAGAGTGGAGGAATAGAGGTGAAGCAGAGAAAAGACAACAAGATGAAAAGAAACACTGAACTGTCCTTGGCCCCACCATCTCTGAGTAATAGCCCCATCTCTCCCTCTCTATCTCTTTCTCTCATACACACACACACTCTCTCCCCATGAGATTACCCAAGCCTGGAAGCATGCAGAACAGTGTGCAGAAGAGCAGCGGGGCCTGTGTGTGTGTGTGTGTGTGTATTTGGAAGGAACATTAGCCTGGAGTTTTAGCCTAGCACAGGGGCAGGGGCCTGAAAAACATCTGCTTAAATCAGCCCAGCCACAATGACTCACTCGGCTGTTCCCTACTTCCCCAGGCTAGTGTCAGAGGAGCACGTGGTGGGGGCTGGGGAGAAAGAGAGAGAGAGGGAAAGAAAGAGAGAGAGAGAGAAAGAAAGAAAGTGAGGGAGAGAGAGCACTCACACATACTCTGCTCACACTGGCACAGAGGGAGTGCTTTGTCTCCACCAAACTTTGGAGTGGGGCACAGGCATTTGGAGTGGGGCACAGGCGTTTGGAGTGGGGCACAGGCATTTGGAGAAGGGGCACAGGCGTTTGGAGAAGGGGCACAGGCGTTTGGAGTGGGGCACAGGCGTTTGGAGAAGGGGCACAGGCGTTTGGAGTGGGGCACAGGCGTTTGGAGAAGGGGCACAGGCATTTGGAGAAGGGGCACAGGCGTTTGGAGAAGGGGCACAGGCGTTTGGAGTGGGGCACAGGCGTTTGGAGAAGGGGCACAGGCGTTTGGAGTGGGGCACAGGCGTTTGGAGAAGGGGCACAGGCGTTTGGAGAAGGGGCACAGGCGTTTGGAGGGCAGCCTATTTTCTCTGTTGTTCATAACTTCAAGACAAGTCTGTTTGAGTCTGCTCACAGCTTGCCTGCAGTTCCCTCTTAGAGTGAGATTTCATACTTGCTTTATTCATGTTTGTTGATTTTGCACACCTTTATCAGTTCACAAGTTAGGAGTGCTCTACGAGCACATAAGAGTGATCACAAAAGACATGAATGCAATTAGATTTATTTTAATCATATCATCCTTTGTGTGGGAAATGATCATTACTTATCTGTTGTATAAACAAGTACTACACAGTACAGTGCAGTCCATTCTGTCCATTCCGTAATCCAGTGAGAATAGATTAGATTCATCCTCAATTCAATGGGAGTGATTCATCCTACGGTAATCTAAACAATAACCATTACTCATTAGTATTTCTCTGGAAGTTGCACAAAGTCAAAAGGAAAACACAAATCAGGATGACACATGTAGTGATGTTCCACATTATTTTGTGGTATCACCTGGAAACATGACAGACTAGACTACTAGTTTCATACAAACTAAAAGAGAAAACAAATGTGTATTAACCACACCCATGTATTAACTGGAGTTCATAAAAAAATGACTTACAATAACGAATCAGGGTCAGATCATGATTTCAAGAGATGGTAGAAAGGAAGAAAGAAATGCGTTCCCTTTTATTGCCCTCTTCTATGTACTCACCTCATAGATTAACAAATGTATCGATTTATATTTTCATCTCGGTTAATAATCAGGAAATTACAGTGTGAGCAATGCTCCGCTCAGTCTTGGCAAGGGATTTTCCAGTACTATCTCCAGGCATGCTGAGGTCAAGGCTCTTTCCAGTAGCGGTAAGGTAACAGTGACCACTGGGCCATGTTCCATGTGCAGAGCTAAGCTAATAAGTCAACAGGGCCCTGGAAAGCAAGTGCAGGGGGTAAACATCCTGAGGGAGAGGAGAGAGAGAGTGAAAGAGAAAGAAAGAGAGAGAGAGAGGAGAGTGAAAGAAAGAGTGGAGAGAAAGACAGAGAGAGAGAGAGAGAGAGAGCATGTGGGCTAGTGCTAATCCTGCCAGGATATGACTAGAGTCACTAGTCACTTACTTCCTCTAACAGATAGCTGGCTACCAGAGGTTCCTTACTTCATGTGCAAATCAATAGGGCAATGGCAAGTGTATCGTCCTTTTGTTATTTGTAAAACACCATAAACACTAAATGTGAATTAATCCCTTCCTATAGAGCACAAAATAATGCTCTTCTTATTATTATTGACATTGCCACTGCTACCAATGACAGACTGTTTAACATGACATTTAAGTGAACATTATTTCTGAACTTCTTATCCTGTACCTTAAATAAATGTATATACATATACAATGCTTTTACAATAATTAATAATTTATAATCATCTATAGAATTTATATAGTCTATGGCATTAGATATGTGGTTAAAATGAAAGCATTACATTAGCTGCATTCATTCATTCATCCACCGTATACATACATGCATGCATACACATGCACCAAACACACACTGAGGAGAAACAGGTATGTGTGTATATGGGTGTTTGCCCTACATTTTATCCCGCATTAGGAATTATTCATTAGAGTAAAAGCATTATCTATATGCCGCTTTAATTCATTCACATATTTATGTATTTATGTACTCCTATACTGTACGTACAGTGCACACACACTGAGAGAGAGAGAGAGAGAGAGTGAGAGAAAGAGAGAGAGAGAGAAAGAGAGAGAGAGAGACCTCGGCCATGCTTTCTTTTCCAATGCACTTTGAGTGATTAAGGCAAAAGAGCAGTGGTTTGTCACAGAGATGGAGTTTGATTGTAGGGTGCAACAGTAGTCACTGGTCACTCAGTCCCTGACATGGTAACCACAGGCCGTGTGTTAGTTACTCCATCACAGAGGAAACCATATCTTGGGCCTGCCAGGAAAATCACAGTGCTTATTTTGTGGCACAGAGGACTACCTTTCTTCACTGATTGGGGGAGGACGCACGTGTTTTGAAGCCTGCCAAAAGGATGACTGTTTTTCATTAGTTTTGTAAGATAGCTGTAGCGCAGAGTTGAAAGCTGACTTGGGGGAAGAGACAGGCCTGGATGTATGAGAGCCAAGCTGATCAAAGTTGGCCTCCTGACAGTGTAAGCCCCGCTGCCACCCAGCCAGTCTGGGAAGTCCGTCATCCACAGCTGTTTCCCCGACAGAGCCTGTGCACAATGCCAACAGAACAATGCCAGCCACGATGCCAGGGCCAATGAGACTCACAGGCACTAGATCTGGCAACCCCCTTCACAGCACCTGCGGCCCCCCCACCAAAGGATCCTGCAATGGACGTATGTTGACATCAGGCAAGGCCACTCAGCTGAGCAGTGTACCCGGATGAGCGTGCCACCAAACCATAACAACACACATGCTGTGCTGTTTGGAAAAAAGGAAAGCTGTCTGCAGAATAAAGGAAGACCTACTTCAAATCTTCAAAGGGCTATTGGCCACTGTTTCTAAAGGCCACTGCATTTCTCAGTTACACCGACCTGTCGGGATGCCAATATTAATAAAAAGGAATTACTTTAAATCTTAGGATTAAGAGCTTTAGCAACATGTGTGTATGGATCTAATGTTGCCACTATGTCACCCAAGCTAGTGCTATTACAAAAATGTCTCATCGCACAATAACCGGCTAACGCCACTGCCACTGACTTTGGTAAGGCTGTGGTAGACATGAGGCTCCAGGAAGCAGTGACTAGTCATTTCTGCCCTTAAATAACTCCACATGCTCTTTTGTGAAGTCACAAACTAGACCTAGTGCTCTTTCAACCCACGTTGTCCATGTAATTCCCAATTTTCATATGATTCTCTAGAAAGATGTAATGTTCTGTTTGTTGGCTGCCTTACATAATCTCTCCATCTATCCACCACAGCTGGGCACTGCCTCTAATCTGCAGAGAACATTGACGTAGTCGTCATCTGTGCCATTAACAATGGGAGATGAGATGAGATGAGTGGAATGATTAATTTCACAGAAAGCACATCGTCTGAGAAAGTGATGAGCCGGCAAAACACATACACACCCGCAACAACAATGGTCACTCTGTTCAAATTCCTCCCCTTTCAAGTCTCTCTAGGCTGTCAGATGAGGCAGTGGACAAGGGGTTTTAAAGGAAACAAATCACACAGGGTTCTAGACAGAGGGAGAGAAGCACTTGACGGTGTCTACCGAGCTTAGAAGACAAGGCAGAGTGCAAAAAGATGCATGGGATTCAGAGACAGGACATTGGGTATTGGGTGTTGTTACTTTATACCATTTTGTGTGCCGTTTGAGCTCAGCTATGAATGTAATTGTGTGTAATGCTTTGTGCATAGAACATTAGTCAACCTTCTTTCTGACGCCTCAAGAGTTGTCAGTTCACTGGGTGCCTGGGCTTTTCAGTTGACTAGCTAGGGTGCTTGACTGCCAATCCAATGTTGCTCTGAGGTCTCGGGTTCGAGACCACACACATAAAATCTATTTCTCATAATTAAATCTCATTATACTGTGTATAGCGACAATAAAGGCTTTTTATTCTATTCTATGTGCTACATAGGTTTAGAGGATAGAACAAAGTTACAAGACTGAGTCACCAAATTTCCTTAATTTGCCCTAAAACATGTATTTTTATTGTTTTCAAGAAAGTGTAAATCACGGTACAGTATGGCAAGTCACTATAACCCACACGTACAAGACAGGCTAGCTGGCAGCCATTGCATCTACAACGTCCCTAATGTCCCGGTCCAAAGAAAATCTAGTGAAACACAAAGAGGATGAAATACCATAAGAAGCTAGGTGTGACTGCTTGGCCTGATCACAAAACTATTGTAATCCTTCAATTTCCTGGGGGCAGACAACAGAAGTGTTCACCTTTGTAGGCTGTCTGTGGGTGCTGTGTAAACAGCCCTGTGATGTAGACTTGGCCTGGCATCAGTAGATTTCTAATTTTGCTAATGAGAAAGACATACAGTCAGAGGTAGTAAAAAACATATGGGGTGAAAACAGCAGTGCACTTCAGGCAAGCAGTGCAACGATGTAGCAAGCGGTCAGTTAAAGTCAAAAGACTCAGGTCACAATCAGAGGCTGTGCACTAATGCAGCTACTAGTATGGACACAT
Organism: Tenualosa thibaudeaui; assembly: GCA_027481765.1. Classification (NCBI taxonomy): domain Eukaryota; kingdom Metazoa; phylum Chordata; class Actinopteri; order Clupeiformes; family Clupeidae; genus Tenualosa; species Tenualosa thibaudeaui. The sequence continues at coordinate 16,836,759 of JAIFZK010000013.1, forward strand.
AGTGCATCTTCTCTTAGTATTTAAACAACCTCTCCAGCTAAACTATAAGGCAATAGTCAAAACCTTTCAGTTAGCAATAACAAGTTTCAATTCAATGAGTCTTCAGTTCAGAAACCTTAACTGTTAACTAACTGTTATGCCAAAAGAGTTGTATTGATGATCAACATTCCCTTGCCAGAATCCAGCAAGTCTGAATATACTGTACAGTTTTTTCTATTATTTTCCAGGTGCTGTTCCAAGTGACTCCATGGAGATAATGTATCAAGAAGAGATTGAAAACTTTTAGTATTTTGGAGAACATCTGCTAAAACCACCCTCTGTGCTTACATCTTCGTCATAGTCTGGGGAGCATGTGCTTTGGCACAGAGAGAAGACTTTCATTTCGATGGAGATGACAGTGAAGCTTCCCTTTGTTTGCATCCCAAGAGCCATTACCCCTTTTCTGTCAGGCCATACTGAGCACGCTCCCTATGGTTTCGCCTCAACATTAGCAAACCCTGTGCTAGCACACTTTCCATATTAGATGTTCTCCAGTCAGGGACAGCGGCCAATCCCCATTTACCACACAACTACCAGGAAGCTAGCTGATGGGAATGGGGGATGAGAGAGTGTGTCTGCAGTAAGATAACATGAGCGGTCGAGACAGAAAGGAAGTGTATTTGCTGTACGCACTCACTGGTGAAATGAGATGAGGTGTAGAAATGATTAGATGGTGGCAGCCGCTGTAGCTGTCGTAGTGGAGTCAGTAGCTCTGGGACAGAAAAGTTTGGCTACAGCCTAGGCCTGTTCCAGAGAGGAGATTTGAAGAGATAATTGACGGAGGAGTGGATGTGCAAACATTTTTGAAAATAAATAAGGGAGAGTGTGTAATTAGGCTGCTGCTGAATCTGCTATCATTACTCTGCTAAGTTAATGTCTGTGGTGACTGGTAGAACGGGTGCTACACTGGAAGGTAGTGGGGGAACGGTCTGACACAGGAAGCCAGCGATCTGTGGGCAGTTAAGAGTGTGGCTTGTATCTTGACACCTCGCCGGCTATGGTCACACTTGCTTAACCATCGGGGTATAAAGTGTGTTTACAAACCAGGGAAGTTATCACCACTTCTCTTCTGGCAGGCACAACATTTTATAGCTACCTCTCATTAGCCACCAATGCGTCGAAATGGGTGGAGAAGAGTTTAAATAAGGTCCAGATTTGCCTGCTGGTGGGTGGGGGGAGTCTTGGAGATCTGGAGCGCAGAAGCCAGGCTCTGAGCCCAGACAGCCATTGTGACTCAAGATGCTTCGTTATTTTTTTTTTTACATATTTCTTTATTCTTTTTTTTTTCTCCAAAAAATGTCAGGACTTAACTGGAAGCAGTCGTCTGTGTTGAAAGGAGAACGCCACTGCAGTACACACAAAGAGCCAAGCAGTTGGGGGCCACACACACGCAACAAAAGACATGAGCGTGGCAAATCTGACTGTGAGGTCTACTTGTCAAGTTCTTGAGTACAAAAGGGACTGGACTCTGCCACCGTAATCTCCGGCTAAAGTGATTAATCTGCATGGATATGCTAAATCCTGTTAGAGCCAACAGTGGCAAGGATAATGGAATGTGGCACATTGGTTTTCTTTTGAATAAGAGGTTCCATGCAGACAGATTGGGCTGAAATTACTTTAGTGAAGCATAATCCGTGCCAAAGGTGGCCAGGATGATACAAGATGATCAAAATATCTGAGCTAAATAGTTCTGTTTGAAAAGTCCTCACTGAAAACCTCTGAAAGTAGATTATTTCTGAACAATTTTACAGAAAACTAAGCCTTCACAAAAGATTACCAGTTAATCAGAGCCAGCAGTTTTCGTATTCATTGTAGTACGGAGATGAGTGTTGAAATCTGAAGGTCTGTGTCTACCAGGGCAACTCCAGAGTGACCAGAGGGAGGAGTGTTAACAAGAAGCCTGACAGACTGACTGACTGATGGGGGTGAGGTTGGCTGGCCAGAAGCAACTGAGCTGGTGACCCGGGCTGATATCTCCACTGAATTGAATGCAGCGGCTGTTGTTGGACACAGATCAACTAAATAATGCCCTGGGATGTGTAAGCATACAAAACAGAGAGACATTTCTTGAGGTGATAAGAACACTAACAGGGAGATGTTAAAAGCTTGCTTTCAAGAGAATATGGGGAAGCTGCGGCCTACTGGTTAGGAATAAATGAAATAGACACATTTCTTCATTTGACTTGTAGACACAAAACAGAGAGAACTTTCTGTGCTTTGGATGATCACTACCAGACATTTTAAAAACTAGGTTTCTCAAATACGGGAATCACAAGAACACACATATCCATGCAAGGCAGGAGGGGCCAGACTATCGTGTAGGAGTAAAGAAATAAAAAGATACAGATTTAATCTCAATGGAGCGAGTCTACTGGGAAGAGAAAAAGAGAAAAATTCTGTTAATCACACTCCAAGGTTTATCCGACATTGCTGCTCTATCTCAACATCAGCTTCCCATCACTATGTCTGCTATGGCATGCAGACAGTCTGGGCTTCCAGACTTCTGCTATTTCCATAAGGCTACTAATACAGTAGGCAAACATGGTTAAAACACTTACATTTGTCTTTTCTAAAATGTTGGGTTCATGTTTGTTAATGCAGTGTATTTGACATAGATTGTTTTTGCTGAATTTTTTTTATTTTGCTGCCTATTGTTTCTGTAGATTTATAAAAAACAAAAAAACAAAAAAAACTGTATAACTATTCTGATACTACTTCAAAATGAAAGGTAAGACTGGTAAGACAGATAGAATGCTTTCCCTGCTTCAGTTCAAATATTCAATCATGAACTAACTGTCCACTTGAATGCCCTCTCTTGAATAGAAATGTGGGAGGTATTATCTGAGCATTTTCCAGCTGTCACTTGCTTTCACTTTGGAGACATTAGAACTCTACCTAGAATAAAAAACTGGGTCCAGAATTTATGGTCTGTGTTTTATATATGATTCTTTAAATGAGAAACTACAATGCGATTATAATACTATTTTTTAACCCTCATATTAGCCTATTGTGATTTAGCACTGCTAAAATGCCCTTATCCTTAGAGTGGATATCTTGACCCAAATGTTGATGAAAATCTAAATCAAAATTATGAAATGACTATGCCTTTGCTGCTGTAACAGACACATTTTATTTTATTTTACACCAAGATCTTGTAATTGGCTAAGGCACAATTCCTTTAAACTACAGCAACAGTGTGTAGAAATGCCATCTAGGTAGATGATTCAATCAACAGCAATACCATCAACAGTGAAAAAAAATATTTCTGTCATACATGCATGATTATGTGCATGGGTGTGTCAAAATGTTTAACATTTCAGTGAACTTATTGCCCCTTCCACAACATTCCAAAATACTGCGACTAACACTTGCACACCCAATACATGATGTGATAAAAGATCAGAAGGATTCCCTTGTGAATGTTGTTTTTCATTTTTTTAAAAGCCTCCACAATCCTTGACCTGTAGAAGGATTAAGAGGTGATGGAAGTGGTTTTTACACTAATGATGAACAGGATCAAAGTAATTAGTTTACATAATGCAAACCACTATTTAATCAATTAAAAGCATACCTACAGTGGGTGCATGGAAAGACCATATTTGACCTGGATTCTGTTTTAACCACTGTCTCTATTATGTTCTTTGTTTATTTGTACCCCTCAGAACAGCAGCGCTGAGTGGTGAGTAGATTAGTGGGGAAATCTTTAGACTGTTTAAAGTTCTAAAAGTGGTGTGTGTGTGTGTGCATTTTATGCTGCCTAGAGAAGTGGCTTTTTTTTCCTGATAATACCGGCAGAAAACATGGACGCTTTATCCAGGCCAGTGTGAACGGTACACATCCGGTTGCCGTGTCGAGTGTGTTGTGTAATGCTCCATTAATCTCCAGCAAAAAAAAAAAAAAAACGGCATTAAACGGCACTCTCTAAAACACCTTACTGCTTGATAGCGGCTCGGCTGCTACCAATGATGAAGCAATCCCATAATCTCATGGCCCAGTAAAAGCCTAGAATGAGCCTCCTGCTCAGAGCCTGGTGGACTAGAGTGATAAAAGAAATTTAAAAAAGGAAAGAGTTACCCCTTCAGTGGGTTACATACAAAACTAACCAGAGTGCAGAGAGCAGAGAGCAAGATCAGTAGCTGTGGTGCAGCATGACCCTGCCAACGGCTCACGTGTTGGTAGCTAAAGGCCTTGAGCAGGAGCCAGCCATGTGTGTTTCTCAAGCTCTTTCTGTCGTTCTTGTCACACAGCCTCTCTATCACTCCTGTCCTCTCTTGCTCTCTTTTCCAAGTCTTTCCCTTTGAGCCTCTTTTTGTTTTTCCTCTCACTTTCCACCTCTTTTATCTTTCCTCCACTCTCTCTGTCACTCCCTTCATCACTCCAGTCAACGGCTCTGACTCCAGTGCTCTCCCTCTCTCTCTGTTCCTCTCATTTGGTCCTTTTTTATCATTCTCAGCCCTGTTGTCTCTCATTTCATTTAAATTTACTCTCCAAGTCACACAGAGAGAGAGAGTCACTCACACACACCCTTCCAGCTGCAAGCCTCAGTGTCTAATCTCCACTTCAAGAAAAACCAGAAAGAACATTCATCACGTTTGGATACTGCCTTTGGCATTCTGTTGTTTTGTTTTAAACTCAGTTGCTCAGAAATATGTCTAGCCACTGCAAGAGAATCAGCTTCCTCTTTGTTTTCCCAGACTTCCTCAGTATGTTAAAAAACCACAGATATTTAATATGTGATGGATCACTCATCTAATCAGTTAGTTTCAAGTCTGTATGGTTTGGTAGGAAGCAAAAGAGCCTAATCCAGGGCAGCACATGGCTAAATCTTGTATTTTGTCAAGTGCTGAGAGGATTTAGAGCAAAAAGCAAAAATCTCCAATATGCCCCTGTACTCAGCACCATGCATGTTTCTGTCATTAACCTATTTAATAATGTGATGTTAGAAACAGTACAATAATGAATACACAAATGAATGAAAAGGCTTACACAGGATAAGTGAACACATCAATTGTGATGACTGCTTGCCTTGCACATCCGGTGTGCTGTTGATATGAGCCAGTGCCAAAAACTGCTGAATGGGTGAAATCTTTGCAGTAACCATTGCTCCTGTGGTTTACCCCCAAACCACCAAGCATGACTGTTACAGTGAGATATATACTACCTGTCAGATATCTGCCAAAACAAATCCACCTCAATTCAAAGGAGGAAATGATGAAACATATTAGTATTGGACTAAACCCCACTTTCCCAGAGAGTATTGAGTGTTCATCTTGAGTGAGATCTCATCTGCTCACCCCCTTGATAGTGTGGAGAGATTCTAACCACAGACAAAACCTAGATCAGGATTTCATCTCAAGGGCTCAGGGGGTCAAGAGGATTGGCCCTCACAGGTGAAAAGTTCTCAGACCTCCTGTCAGTTGGAGAGGACTGCTGTGGGCAAATCTTCTAGAATCTTCTGGTTAGCTTCATTTCTGAGACCTTTCGCTTACAGTATTGCTGCTGCTGCTTCAGCCTATGTAAGCGTCTTGCTAATATCCTCCGTTGTCTGAGATTTTCCAGAGATAAACAAATGGCTTCTGCTTGCAACATCATTTTCCTGTGAGGTAGGAGATATTTCAACAAATAGCTCAGAGCTGACACACAACCCCTGTTATCTTGGCACAACATGTTTTTTTTTGCCTGTAACAGCCCTCATTCTCCAAAAGCTTGCATGCAAACAGGCCATAGCTCTGGGTGATGATGGGCAGCCATAACTACCCAGTGCTCCGCACACCACGACACATTAAGAATGGAGTGGGCCATTATATAAAGACACTGAGCCAGACTCAAGGTTTTTGGGGACGAATTTAAAATACATGACAGAACACTCTGTTCTCCACCATTGACCACTAGCCATTAAACATCTGGGCAGAAGTGGAAAAAAGCACTGAGAGAGGCTTTCTGTAAGATGGCCCAGAGCTTTCCAGACTTCCAGACAGAAGGCTGGTATCAAAAGGACCATGAATGTACTTCTGTTCCCCTGGATATGTTTAGGCAGAGAATACAAATTTTTGATCACATAATTCAGGCCAATTATGGTGAATTAGAGTGTGGTGCACTATGCCTGATTAAAACTGAAACCAGTGGGCACTTGACTTCAGTATGAGCTGGCCTGGCTGTTCAGTTTCTGGAGCCTTGTTTCACTTCCTTGCTACCAGGTTATCATTGTGGCAGATCACTTGTCAGGCGCACATGGAGGAAAAGCAAACAGTGCTGAAGAAAAAAAAACATGCCGATCGATAGCGCTAGCGCAGCTAAAAAGAGGAAAAAGCCCTCTCCATATGGTTTTCATTGTATGAACCTGCCTCTATTAACATAATGGGAGGAAATCTCTCCATTTTTGAGCGCTAACAGGGACTCCATTGTTGTGTCTCCGTGACATCTGCACATTTTGACCTTCTTTTTTTCACAGAGCAACACAGTGTCATTCAGTTTTCCAACTGTAAAGAGACACGACAAATTAACCAAAAACCAAAGTCTTGACTTCTCCCAGCTTGCCCTGACAATAAGGGGTCTAAACTTGGTGCCTTGCCAAGCATCTGCATGCACTCTTCACCAATGTCATGGAGTAAATTGTTTATGTACGGTGCACAGACCTGTCTGTGGACTCTGGTTCCATAATTTATGTGGGCCCAGGGACCTGGTAGCAACTTCACTGACGGGAGACTGGAAACACAATCAGCCAGGTGTGTGGAACTTGTGTCGCAACATCAACAGACAAAATCTCTCACGGGCCACGCTTTCAGGACACCATTCATTAGAGGCTAACATTAGCCATTCATCCTTGACTTGGACCACCCTCCTCTCTCTTTGTCCTGACAAATAACACACACACAAACACACACACATACAGGCATACACACATAACAGGATATGTGGCTCCAGAGCAATTACACAACGGCAGGAACTATTTATCTAGTTAATAGTTATTTGTGTAATCATGCGCTCCTCTCAAAAATGACATCATTCATCTGTGCTCCACAGACTGATTAGCTCCTGCTGAAGATGAGGGGAGAGGGTGAAAAATGAAGACCCCATGCATGGAAGAATAGCAGCAAACACTCAAATGTGTGAGGTCATCATTGCCCCATGGCCATCATGCTCTGCCGTGCCGCGGCTCTAATTGCGAAGACTCATGGGGTTGTGGACAACAATAGCACCACAGGCTGGAGATGATTGCCTCTGACACTGAGAAAATTACTTGCACAAACAGTGAAAAACAAACACTCCTTCCACTAAGCAGTGGAAAAGGGGGGCTGAGGCACGAGGATCTGGTCACGATGGCAGCAGCAGTGGTGATGGTGGTGGTGGTGCTGGAAGAACAGAAATGTTTGTGTTGAACTGATTATCACCAAGGCCTGCTTCATCAGTTCTTACATATTTCTCTCCCATTGTGTCACAACACAGGACTTTTTATCTCCCAAAATGGGTATTGCCTTGTCCCGGGCCATGCCATGCCATGAGCATTCAGCTGCTCGCTGTTCAAACAGTTTATTCATGCGTGTATGCTTTTCATTACGTTCACCACTTTGCATGCTATTAGAGCCTCTTAATGGCTTGTCATTGGAGGCCGTGTGTGTGTGGTGTTTGGGTTTGTTTACTCTGGGCTCCAGGCGTCCAGCGGGAAGCCCGTCGGACGCCTGATCCCACTTTCCAGCCCTGCCACTCTGTGTTACTTATGGCCAGCAAAACCTCAAGGGAGGAGGACTGAAGGATCCCTTTCATTCCCGTCCAGCATGGAATCGCACGGAGGGTCCCAATCCAGAAGAGCTGTGTGTGTGTGCGTGTGTGTGTGTTTTCTTCTCCTCTAGCCTCAATGCCATTTTCCTTCTTCCACTTCACCTTGCTTTCATTGTGACATGCTAACATGGCAACTCCCACTTATAACAATGACTGCACAGGTCACGAAAGTACCCCAGCCTAGCTTTTCAAGCAGTGCTGTCAGTTGATGGAAGTTTGGTGGAGTGTTTGAGGCATCGAAATGTGCCCGAAAGCCCAAAATTAGACCCTCAAAAGGCAATCCCCTGCAGTGTATTGCTTGGCTCTCTGAAGTGCCTCTGTTGATGAGGGAGCTGAGAGGCTTTTAGTGGGCGAAGAACAGAGCTGACCCCTGCTCCATTCTCACCATCCAAGCACCCGTATCCCACACATGCTGCCAGGGGAGGAGGAGGAGGAGGCACCCACGGGCCAGTGGTGCATTCCATGGCTGCCTCTCACCCTGTGCACACCCCAGTGTTCCGACGGGCAGTGCCCAGCCACAGAGAGGTCACTCATCCCACACACACACTCACATCCTCATACTCAAAGACAAATGGATACCCACACACTTTCAACCACATGCTCTGATCGCAGAAGACACGGATACACAAACACACACACACACACACACACACACACACACACACACACAACCTACCATATACATCTTCATATTCGAACACTTGTATGTCCACACACTTTAAATCAAATGCTCTTATAAAATTACAGATATGTGCACACAGGCTCTTATTCTAAGGGTTACATCCTTATGTACAATGAACTGAAACCTACAGGCCCTAGAAGCCACAACAAACAGCACACACACACACTCAAAAAACACACAAATACACACTCTGTGGGATGCCTGCACTTGATGAGTCACCATGCTGTGTTCTGTCATTTGAGGTGTCTTCTGTGCAGTACCACTCCAGCAGGCAAACAAGAGAAAGCGAAACAGCAGATGGAAGAGATTAGCCTGCCGTCTACACTACCTCACACAGAACACTTAATGCCAGAGTATTCTACCTCACACAGAACACTTAATGCCAGAGTATTCTACCTCACACAGAGCACTTAATGCCAGAGCATTCTACCTCACACAGAACACTTAACATCAGAGTATTATTCTACCTCACACAGAAGCTTAACCCCAGAGTATCCTACCTCAAACAAAACACTCCATCTGAAAGTGTTTTATCTCACACGGAACACTCAACGTCAGAGGATTATTCCACCTCACACAGAATACTTAACGGTAGAGTATTCTACCTCACACAGAACACTTAACATCAGAGTATTATTCTACCTCACACAGAACATTTAACTCAAGAGTATTCTACCTCACACAGAACACTTCACTCCAGAGTATCCTACTTCAAACAAAACACTCCATCTGAAAGTGTTTTACCTCACACCGAACACTTACTGTCAAAGTATTATTCTACCTCACACAAAACACTTAACTCCAGAGTATTCTACTTCACACAGAACACTTAACTCCGTAGTATTCTACTTCACACAGAACACTTAACTCCATAGTGTCCTACCTCAAACAAAACACTGCATCTGAAAGTGTTTTACCTCACACAGAACACTTACCACCAGCGCATTCTACCTTACACTGAATACTTCACTCACCTCACTTCACTCACAATGCACATTCCACCTCACATAAAACACATAAAAGGATCCCTGACTGGTAAGACACGCTGGTATCAGCTATATTTAACAGGATTTAAAAACACTAAAAATGCTTTCTTTTTTATTAAAACATTTAGAAAATCCCTTCATTTGCAGAGTTTGTAAGCTGCCATTGTGTTTGGGTCTCAATGCTTTCTGGCTAAAACAGCTAGCAAAAGTTTGACTGCTGCACCTTGATTCAACCAGGTGATGTCACTTTTTACAACAATGGCAGTTTACGAGTGAAAGGATTTTCTAAACTTTTACAAAAGCCCAAAACATTTTGAGTGTTTTTATATCACGTTTATGTAGCTGACGCCAAAATCAATCTTATAAGGCCAATCAGTCTTGCTAGCCAGGGATCCCTTTAACTCTAGTGTGCTCTTCATATAGTTAATTCCAGACTAGTGTTCTACCAAACACAAAACATTACATCTGAGTGTTCTACCTCACATAGAGCAGTTAACTCCAGACTAGTATTTTTCCTCATAGAATATTCCATCTATTAATGTCTACCATCTACCTCACACAGAACACTGCACTACACATTTTACATAGAAATCTTCATCAGAGAGTGTCCTACGTCACACTGAACAGTCTAGAACATTCTACCTCACACAGAACACTTGGCAGCAGCAGCTGCAAGAGCTCCAAACCTGAGTAGAAACCCTCACACTGCAAGACCTACTTTCCCTGTACTTCAGCACAGCTTTGTTCTGCCACCATTATGTGTTGATTTAAGGTTGCTGCACATGTAAAAGACATTAGCAATGTAATATTGGGCTAACAAGTGTGGCATAAAACTGGACTGGTTATTTTCAGAGCCCTGTCTTCTCAGGTATGCCTTGTAACCACACCGTTGAATTATGATGTTGTTGAATGCCTGGAGATTTTCAGCACTGGAGTTCCAGAATGCATGAATCATTAAAAGGCATGAACCTGTTACTATGTGATACAATACCCCTATTTTCACATAACTATGGTAATTAAAAACATTTAGGGAAAAAAATCCTATGAATTATCAACTACAGTATAAGAAATGGTATATGCATAGGCCAATAGTCTCTGTAAAATTGGATGATTATCTGTGCATGAACTAAATTTACTATGTTTTTGTGTATGCATTTTAATCTGGGTTCAGGTCATTTCTACAGGGAGAGAAAGAAATTTATTTCCTGTACATTTCGCAGTTAGTTTTGGCCAGCAGGAACAGAGCACACTCCAATTTCCATCTGTCCTCCCTCCCTCTCCTCTCTCTCTCCCTTTCTCTCTTTCTGTGTAACACTGCCTGCTCCAAGACCACGGTTACCATAGCAACATTTTAACATGTTGACAACTATCTTCCCCCCTGAATCTGTAGCAGAATGATAAGTGAAGACTGTTGCAGAGCTGAACACAGTTTTTCTCTCCCCCACCTCCCATCCCCCTTTCTTTTCTGGACATCCCTGAGATAAATCTCGCACAAGACTTTCCATGGAAATTCAAATGCAAAAGGGGTCATTAGAGTTATTAACATGTAGCTTAAAACCCCTTGCCGCCGCAGCAGCAACAGCAGAAGGCATCCAGCACGGAGCTGGAAAGAATGTTTCCATCCATAGGAGGACCGAGCACATGTGCTCACTCATGGCCCTGAAACACCCAGCCAGTCGGCCCACAATGGAGGAGTTCATGCCATAGGCCATCTGCACCGGATTAGCCTCTCTGTCTCTCTCTCTCACTCTCTCTCGCTCGCTCTCTCTCTCTCAAAAAAAAAAAAAAAACATTTGGGTTCTGATCAGACGGGAACAGGTATGACTGACCGTCTGCAGACAGACGGACTCATCACCAAAGTTACATGCCCTACAACAGACACAGTGATTAGAGGGGCAGATGTGGAGGCCTATAGCCTTGTGTTAGAGAGGGGAGTTGCCCCTACTCCTTCTTCAACACTAGGAAAGCTCCTTCAACGCTGCTCTGTGGGTTAGACGACCACATCTGACCACATGGCTCTTTCCAGCTGCTGCAATATTCCTGGGAATAGCATGAAGGTAAAATGTTCATAAAACTGTCTTTTGAGGAAAAGTTTTATGCTTTTTTCCAAAGCGTTTGCCAAGAGGACTGCAAACTTCCTTCCACCAGAACCAGCTTTATCATCCCCACTGAGAGAGCGAGAGAGAGAGAGAATGAGAGAAAAAAAACAGAGAGAGAGAAAAGAGTAATTAACTTACATAGTAAGCTCTTCATTTTATGTTCACGGCCAACAATGTAGGTGGAGGGGAAGGCGACAATGTTAATGATTCCTTTCACCTTGGGACACATTGTCAGGCCCGCAGTAAAGACAACAAGCCTAATGTGTAATGACCTAATGAGGCAAAAATGTGTCCATAACATACTTGGTCCAGTGTCATTTGCCAGCAGTGAGTGAACCTCACCCTCTTTGTTGGACGACCTCATCCTTCAAAAATGTCTGATTGAGGAATGCAGATTGCATGTCATTCCCAGGGTCATGACCTTTTATCCTGTGACTGCTCTCCACAGGGCGGCAGGGCAAGGGCAACAACAAAACAGGAAGTGCTACACTATCGATGTTTATTCTCCCTACTTCACACCACCCTAAAGTGTTCATTATATGAACCAGCAGAGAGCACGACACCATGGAAGGTGGTTTGTCCATACACACAATAGCCCAACAGACCACAAGGAAACAAGGAAGTTGAGCCGGACATTTAGACTATTCAAAAGAACTAAAATGTCTTTTTCATCATTTTATTTTTAAAAATGCAGACACTTATAGGCATAAACAGCACTATAGCGCAGAGACCTACTCAGTTCATCCTTGTTTTAACATACTATAAATGACTTTGGATATTCTCCAAATCCATGCAATGTAATAAACATATTATAAATATGGGCTCTAATTTGTTCTGCAGTACACAATAGATTCTTTCAGCTGCCTATGCTGTGCAAACATGGCTAGTACCAGAATGTCACAAAACCCCAAATTCCTGATAACTATGAATGAGTGCACTTGCCAGGGTCATCCAGCCATCTCTCTCTCTCTCTCTCTCTTTCTTTCAACTGGAATAGAGGACTAGGGGCTGAGTGTGCTGAATCACAGCCAAGTCATGTGGTTTTCACATTTTGTCGTCAGATAAATGAGTCCTGTGTGGTCGGCTCTATGCTCCTCCATTATAAATAATTGCATTTCAACTCCGACTGTAGGTATATAAGAGGGGAGGGTCAACCTGGGGGCTGTCATGATACTGCAGACACACTGACAGAGGTTAGACACAGTTCAGCTTAAACCACGGGGCATTCTTGAAAGAGACGAAGAAAAAAAAAAAGAAGAAAACAATGAAATTATAGTGTTTCAGTGGATGCTCTCAGTGGTTGTGTGGGGATGAATACATTCTAAATCCTATATGATTTCTGTGTGCCAATTATGAAATATGAGCAGATGAAACACATGGTTGAAGACTACCCTATATGATTTACAGTGCATGACATAGTTACTTAGATACTTTCAGTAATATTTATATTATCTCTATACATTATAGATCTTCTTTATTATAGATTATCTTCTTGACAAAGTACTGTATCATCAGCATACATATTTTACAGCTTTGAGTACCCTAACAAGCTGTTAGCTAAAAGGCTGACAGACTAACAAATCTATGAATTTATCTCAGCTGAGAAAACATTCACTGCTAACCATGCACAAAGTAACTTGTATGACACACACACACACGCGCGTTATCGTGACTGGTGAATCACTTACTGTCATCTAAACACTTCTAAAGCAAGTGTCTCTCCCTCTCTCTCTCTCTCTTTCTCTCTCTCTCTTTCTCTCTCTCTCTTTCTCTCTCTCTATCACACACACACAAACACACACACACACAAGCACACACATGCGTTATAGTGACTGGTGAATCGCTTACTGTCATCTAAACACTTTTAAAGCAAGTGTCTCTCTCTCTCCCTCTCTCTCTCTCACACACACACACACACATGCCATTTCTCAGGAAGCGAGGCCAGGAGGCTCAGGTTCTCCAGGGCAAACACTCCATCCCCAACATATCTAATGAGATATCAAGCATAAAACACTTTTCCTGTTCGGCTCTCTGTTGACTCGGAAGCCCTCCTGCTTTCTGCTGAGCTCAGGAATTCATGCCTGGCCAAGGCAGGTCAGTGGCCTGCCTCCCTGGCTGGGGAGCTCCGTAAGTGGGCATAGAAGCCTCAATGTGCAGGCCAGTGCCCTCTGGAGCTCAGCTGGACTCCTGACAGAAGAGTGTGGAGATGAGTGGTTTAAACGAGAGAGGGAAAATAATGAACCACGGCACATCCTACTCCCCCGATGATGACTGTTGCTCCAGAACGGAACCCCAATCAAGCCAAGGTAGAATATTTGATGACTTGATACTTTTCTGTGTTTTTTGTGCTGTATGTCACCCTCATACCTGTGCATCACACGTAGACCTACAGCAAACATCGGGATCAATAGGATTTTGCACTCAAACAAAGCAACAGCCAGACTGGTGCTCAGACAACACTGGCAGCCCTCATAAAGAACAATAGAATTACAATGGACCAAAGGAATGCGTACTTGACCTCAATTGCACCAAAATTAAAGTACACAGACAGCAAAGCGTTGTGAGTTATTAACACAATCTGTCCAGTTATGTTACAAATTGGCTGTATACACTGTCGGCCTACAGTGTGTGTGAGTGCCATATCACACTTATCACCCTTCTCTCACTCAAGGGCCATTTCAGCTTTATCCAACAAGGCCGCATTGTCTCTCTGTAGACAACGATATGCTGTGCAGCAAAATATTGCAGCGCTTTTTCAGCACTGGCTCACGAAAGTGGGCATGCAGTAAGAAGTGAGGATTTATCACTGATCTGCATGGAGAGAACGAACAATAGGCCCTGTAGTCACTCACAGAGAGAGGTGGAGGGAACATTTAGCAGAACACAAATAAAAGTTCTTGAAATGTTTTCCAAGAATGAAAATAAACTGAGAAAATGAATACTAATACCCTATAATTTTGTCAATTAGATGCAATTTGGTAGATGGTCATTTGATAAATTATGAAATGATGATGGAGACTTTTTCATATTGACTTTGGATATCTTGGAGTAGTCTAAAAATGCTTTTGATGGAGTGTTTTAATACAATAAACACATAAACACACATACACACACACACACACACACACACACACACTCAACCACCATTACTGTCATACATCAATTGTAGCTCAACATGCAAGTATGAAATATAAGGAGAAAAATCCTGTTAATCAGTGCCAGTTGACCAGAAGTTGACCGACTGTACTGTGACATCGCCTTTATGCTGGAATCAGTTTGTCTTGGCCAGTAACAGTAACAGCATACGGCCACTGATTGGACCCGATTTCAACTATTTCTTCAGATATTTTACAGAAATATCAAAATTAGAAATCATTAAATCAATACTATTATGATTGTACATGGGGTTTTTCTATGGTCTATTCCAACAGAAATCCTTAAAAATCTATCTATTACTCCATGAACTGATAACACAAGAGTATGCTAAGTCATTCATCTCCATTCAATCTCTATACACAAAAGTCTCTTTTTCCCCACCACTTCAAGTCACTGGCACCCCACAAGCAACCGCTTAGCCATTCAAGGACACCTTGCTCAGTGTAACACAAGGGGCATTGTCATACATTTGTTTCACAGCAACAACACCGAGCTACACACAGATGTGCCTGCCTGTTAATCAGCTCAATATGTTCAAGCATTGGCTAATGCTGATTATTCATGGCAAAAATCATCTCATTTAGCCAGTCTATAGCTCTATCTAGGTGGTGAGCTGGGAACACCCTAAGTCCCTGCTGAATCCTCTGGAGATGTGATGGGCCACTCAGAGGTGCACTGATGGAGGAGGAGGACATTCACTTGATGTGCCAGTAAGTCATCACTTACTTGACTATTCTGCAGAGTCCCAAATAAGCATTCAAAGCACTTCTGAGAAACCTCATTGTAGGACTATCAAATCCCATTGTGAGTTGTTCCCATTACTCATACAGACTGAGGGTGCACTGGCTGAAATGTCTGCACATCAGTTGGAGGTTGGCCTTTTAATATATTTTGTGTTTTTCTTTTTATGTGTCCTGTCTTTTTGTGGACCTGAGTCTTTTTATTAAACTGACTTGAACTGAATTGAGCTGAATTAAACCTACATAGACCATATAGTACAACATCCCAGGACCAGCTGAAGTGTACATCTCAAGAGACATATTGAGGTTTTATTTCTTTCTTAGGGAGAGTTAGGTCCTCTAATGTGAAAAAGATGAGATGATTGCAAATGATTTCCAAGTAGCAAAGTGAAGTTTAACACATCAACTTATCATCTTTTCCATGACTGATATCATCCTAATCAGAGAGACCTTTGTGAACATTATTTATTTGGCCACTCAATCATCAGTAAATCAACAACACTATTCAGTGCACATTCTTACGTGCCTTACTGGAGAATTGTACTTCAGAAGTTTAAAGAGTGTTCATTCAAATGGTGAAACTTATCTAATGCCTCTGGACTGAGTAAAATAATATCACTACACCTTCTTTAGACTTTTTGATCTCAAGTCTATTTCATTAATGTAATGTGCTAGATGAACTGCAAGGTGACATCTCAAAACAGATCACATAGGAAGACAGAGCTATGGTGAATGGAGTAATGAGCTGGAATGATGGGCACTGACTAGAGTAAAGCAGAGTTCTTAAGTATGACCGGCACCATGCTGCCTGACCTTAGCAATGCCCCGAGGATATCACTATAGGATTCAAAAAGACCCAGATGTTCATTTTCTTTTCTCTACACAAGTGATACCTGCCCTTGTCCAAGAACACTTAGGCCATGTTACATAATACAAAGGACAAGGAGCAGGACATTGAATGTTCATCTTCAGATGATAGCCTATCACTCCCACACTACTGAAAACACACTTCATTATACTCCATTTTTTATTCTACAGAAATTCCTCGGGAATTAGTGAAAAAGCCTGATAAACAACATGTAGCCTATTAACCAAATCGTAAAATCCTAGAAGCGAAATAAACATACACACATACTGTGTGTGTGCGTGTGTATGGAGGGTGGTGGGGGTAAAGAGTATGATTAATGTGTAAAGGGCAGGATAAACCCTTATATAGGATAAATGCTTATCGAGGTGTGAAGGCCTTATCACCACCTCGAACGTGTAATATTCACTGATATACGCACGCCGTTCATTATCCCTTAATTATGGCGTTATACTTAATGCACAGTCACATGCGCTTACCTTTTGGTCGACTATTGAGCAGACAAGGTCCTTCACCGCAGATAGGGACAAGTCGTTCGGCTCCAGGTTAACAGTTTCACGGGTGAGTCCAATTTGAAGAAGAAACGAGACCCCATGAAACGAGCTCCTGGAGTTCGTTGGACTTGGAGCATTCAAACTCCCATTGGAGAGGCGGCTGTACAGGACAGGACTTGGGGACGGGGACGGAGATGGTGGCGCGGGTGGATGCTGAGAATAGAGGTAGGCTTTAGGGAAGGTCGGAGTCGTACTGCTGCAGGTAGACATTTGGGTGTCCTCAAACCGCTGAGATGATCACTGTGTGAAAAAAACAATTTATGATTGCAAATAAACCACTGCAGCCAGTCCAGTGACTCACTGAACTGTGCACGACAAATAGGCTACGTAGTTGAGGCACCCAGTCCAATGAGAGAAAGTTCCTACATGAGTTTTTTCAAAGTTTAGAGGACGTGTGCAGTAATACTGCAAGTCTCATTAAAAGCCTCCTCTCTCCAACAGAAAGGCAGACAGCGGTCGAATAAGATATGTACAAACGCATCTTCCGTTGCATGAAGTTCACTCCTTTGTTCAAATCCAACTCTTGCATGGAGAGATGACTCCCGAGACAACACCGCAGCGTATCCGATACATTCGCTCCCCAGGTCAGATTTCGTGGCTCCAGCACGGCCCAAAACAAAGACTATTGCAGGAGGGTGTTTTCCTCTGGTCAGAAACGACTGAGAAACAGGAAAAAAATTACTTACATTTATGTTACAATTTATCCAGCAAACAAGCAATCCAGTCTATTATCCCCAAGTGATCACACAAATGATAACTTCAATCATTAGTAGCGTAATAAACATACACCAGAGTAGGCCATTTAGTTTTTTGATAGATGATAGATCGGTCACAGCGACTAACTTTTAAGACGATCTGGGCCACGTCTATAGTAAGCCCCTCTTCATTTACGCAAACAGACACATAGATTACAAGTACTTCGCACTGTCTTGTTCATGGCAAATGTCACTACCCTGACAATGTTTGCAAGCGGTCATAATAAATGTTTTCATTGTATTTTTAACTTGTTTATCTATGCCTGGTCACCAAGTACCCAACATCTGGAACCACGGCTACCCAAACATCTGGGCCCTCCCACTCCCGACTGGAGAGCTGGCAAAGGGCTGCACGAGTTCAAAAATGCCCGCAAAACAAGTTATACAATACTTTGTTTGTTTACCAAAAACACATCAAGGCATATTCTTTTATCAACCATGAACAAGGAGTCAGGTTTTAAAATCGTGCCTGATATTTAGAATACATTACCTCTACTTTCTTCGCAAAGGGCGATATTTCATCCTAGCAAGTGATTTGCAAAAAAGTTGTAATTCCAACAACCACTAAATTCGGAGACTTTATGAAAACTACCTCTTCTTTTCTGGTAATTTGGGCAAATAGCCCAACAGTAGATCTATTGGTGCACTTGAAAAAGACAGACGCCGCTGAAACCGGAGACCTGTCCTCTCTTAGAAAACTTTCTCTTATCTTCTATTTGCTGCCAGATACCTACTTCATGCGCATCTTATTATCCCTCCAGCTGTGACTGCTCGCCCAGCTTCGCTGAAAAAGATGAGAGACGCTGTCTGGGTGTTGAAGTTCAGTCGACAGAAGAATTTGACGCCAAAAAATATACAGATGACTACAACTACACAGATGCAACAGATTTTTTTTTTCCTACTGACGGTGCGCATGCCTGTTCCACGCGCACTGTTTCCGTTATGTGGGGAAGAAGACACGCCTAATAGTTGGGATTTTCGCGACATCTATCGGTACCCAATTCAGGAACAGATTTGTTTTTCCAGTTGGCGTGCTACAGAATTAGACCTCATAGCTATTCTCCTCGACATCCATAGAGGGCATGAATTATCGAGGTAAACTATGTTCATGCCCATTTTTACGTTTTTTGTCTTTTGTTCTCCGTTTTAAGATTATACGAACAATTTTTTTTTTCAAAATATCTTAAGCCTTTCAAGCGTGTAATTGTCTGTTCATCGTGTAACCCATCCTTCAATAACTGCTGGCCTCATTGATCATGAAAGGCTTAAGTAAACATGGAATTTATGAGCATGTAAACATTGACAGTTGGCATGTTATTGGCCATTAACGTTACCCTGGTACAACTACCGTGAACCCAAATTAAGTGTGTCAATAGTAATGTGCTATCCAAAGTTGTAATAACAAAGATTTATTAACACAGCTTAACAAACAGGTAGAGTGAATGGTGAACTGTTTCTAATATTGTGGAAATGATGGTTCAATCTTCTGGGCCCAGGCCATCAGACCTCCACAGATGTCTTTCACGCTAATACTGTCCACCTCCAGGCCAGACATCTTCTTCAGGATCTGAACAGCTTTCTGAGAGTCATTTCCCTGTTTGCAAACCACATACACTGGGAAAAAAAACACAAAAAGAAAAATCACCAAGAAAAACAACATTCTGATACCATGGTATGCTCTGTACAAAAAATGCATAAAAAGTTTGTGAATACATTAACATTTTGGGTTGCCCAAATGTTGT
Organism: Tenualosa thibaudeaui; assembly: GCA_027481765.1. Taxonomy (NCBI): domain Eukaryota; kingdom Metazoa; phylum Chordata; class Actinopteri; order Clupeiformes; family Clupeidae; genus Tenualosa; species Tenualosa thibaudeaui. The sequence goes on from JAIFZK010000013.1 coordinate 16,856,156, forward strand.
TATGCCAATCCTTAAACATGAAAAAGTAAATTTAGGGTGAGTATTCATATTTAAAGATCCACCATAAAGCCCTAAAAAACAAAAAAAATCTGCTATACAGGGCAATGTTAATGTGCCATTACAATACCTTTCTTAAAATAGCAAGCAAAAACAACACATCATTAATACATTACACAGTGACACCTTAAAAGTATACCCGCCACCCATAAAATCTTCATTATTCAAAAGGGGGCCAGCTGTTCACCAAGATATTTTTGTGTTGGAAAGGAATTGCCTAGCAACCCAGTCACCTTCGCCCGCAACACTGCCATGCAAGACTGAAGAACGATCTGGCAAAAGCGTGACTACAAAGGCTTAATTAGTCAGAGGAAACTCCAATTACTCTTCTTTTGTGTTCTGAATATGGACGTGAGCTGTGGGCATGAAAAAGCAGGACAGTGCAGGTATTGGCATTGAAAGTGGTACAACTGTTGTTGTTGTTGTTGCTGCTGCTGAGAGCACATTATGCAGCCAATTTAACATGCACAGCTCCACAGCAGTGTTTTGCAGGAGGGGCAAAATAGCCGACTCTGACTCTACCAAAGCTCTTGACCTACTGCCTGATATTTATTTAAGAGATGAGAGTGAGGCAGAAGGGTAATGTCTGGTGACCTACTTGCTCCTGAGGGCATTCACATTAATAAGCAGATTCTAAAAATAGTAATTCACGCAGTGTTTATCAACAAAAGGAACAATTGATCAACCAATATTGTAGCACCCTGCTTGTTCTATGCACACAGCAATATTGGTCACACAGAGCATGTGACTCCAGTCCATACCAAAGCAAAATTTTGTATACATTACTGCCCTTCATGCCATGAGTACACATATCCTCAAAGGATCCTAACGAGCGCTAGGAACTTCTTACCTGGTACCTGAGACTCAGCAGTCAGATGTTGCTTGAGTTCAACGATCCTCTTCTTGAGGAGGTGGATGTGCTCAGCTTTCTTCTCCTCTATGCTGGCAAGGGGAATATCTGATGGCTTGCATAAGGAGACACATCAGTAACATCAACATGGTCCTACATAATTTGAACCAAGAAAAAAACATGTACAAGTCCAGTTTTTTCCAAATAGTTTAAAACAACTGAGAATGTTTGCATAGACCAGTAACTGAAGTGCTCATTGGGATTGTGCAAACTGCATTACACTACATGACCCAATCAACATATAACATTTCCAAATGGGACCAACCAGATGTACATGTCTTTTGGAGAAAACTAATATTTGTTAATGCACATGAGAGGATACTTAGGGAAAACGGCAGATGGCATATATCCACTTCCACACACGGCCGGACATCTAGTAGAATATGAGGATCTGAACTGTCCACAATGGATTTATACTCCTGTAAGAATAATTGAGGTGCTTGTATAGTTTTACCAACATACATATATTAAGTCTAAACAGTATAATACTGAGTACTATTTGTTGAATCTGAAATTTTTGAAACATTTAATTTTTTTATTGAATGCACACCTATGAATAACCAAATTAATAAAGCACAAATGAATGTATGTAGGGGATTAAAGGCTTTAGAATCAACATATGAACTGCATTAGCATTCCAATGCGTGGTGTAGTTGTGGAAAACATACCTGTACAGTAACCCTCTCTTCTTTTGACAGAAGATTCAGTCTTCGACACTAAAAAGATCCAGAGAAGGAGAAACAGGGTGTTTCTAAATCAGACAGGTTATGTATAAATACTCAATGCATCAATTCAACACACAGTTAAATTAGACTTTAGATGCAGTGGTTTGATAGTGAGCCCTTAGAGAGTTCAGCAAGGGTCAGTTCACACAAAAACCCTATTTCAGTCACCTGCCAACAACGGAGGACTTGTTAGGTAAAAGAACGTAGACATTGCCATTTTCATTAAGCTGCGGCTAAACAAACTGACTGAGAAGAAACTGTGCATTAATAACGCCTAAAATGGATGTGTTAATTTCAAAAGTCAACTGTGTGGTAGACCTGTATAAACATCAACACTATTAGACTTTCAGGTCTTGTTAAATATAACATATTTTCAACACTGTCACCACCTTAATGTAAAACCACAAACACCATGAATACTTTTTAGTTTCTTGCTTCATTTTCATGATGATTTTCAAAACAAAAACTTATAGACCTCAAATTCCAAAATTCTATCTAGAGTCTACAATTAACGGGCTACAACGACTACATATGACTATACAGCTCATTTCAGTTTAATATAAGATACAAAGCCCAATAGAGCATAATACAAAAGAAACACAAATAGCTGTTGACAGAATTTAATGAGGATTCACAGTGACCTCTAATGGGCATTGGCTAGTCTGCACTACATCACCAATAGAACTTTTCCATCTAATATTTGTGTGCCTTAGCCTTTAGTCCACTAGGCAGCACTAGGTTCTAAACCTCTATCTATGTGTTTTGTGGACATGAGGAGCATCCACTTGACAGAGTAAACATTTGAGATATGACCAACATATGACAAACTCCTGTCTAACCCATGTCCAAGTAAAAAGACTTTAAGGGTGCTATGTGTTTGACTTTTAGAAAAAAAATATCCTAAAATGACCTAGAAACACAATGTTTTGATTTTATGTCAAAAACACCTAAACATGGTTATGTCCTTAAATCCACTAAAGTTAGCATGCAAATTATGCAGGCATCAAATTTCCAATAATAATACATTCTACTACCATGTTTTACCAACACGTTCTACCACCACATTCTACCACGTGTGGCCGCTGTATTAAATAAAGTGCAAGTGAATATAAAGCTATGTTCAAGACAAGTCAAAACCAAAGGTATTCCACCAGACCTTCCACACACAGCAGCTTCAAACAGCTCATCATGTAAGCAGCCCAAGAGTCCCCATCTCTAACCTTGTCAGTCGCTGCTGAGCCACAAAATGTTTCATAGTTCTGCAGCTGTGTGACGGTTGGGTTCTCCCCGCACACAGAACAGCTTGCCTGCTTCGACCGCAGACGGATCGAGCGGAAACGAGTTTCTTGAGCATCAAACATTAGCAACTGCTGTCCACAAGAAGCTTTCAGCTGTTAAGGAAAACTCATCTAGGTAGGTTGTGCATTTCTCTCTCTCTCTCTCTCTCTCTCTCTCTGCGTGTGTGTGGATCTTTTGGAAGGATACATCCTTGACCAGAGGCAATTTTCAGAACTTCTAAAGCTTGGAGAGAGCCCATAATTCCAGGAACTGACACACACACACACACAAAAAAAAAACATTTACCTAGAGCAGGTATTTGTAACAGGTAACTTAGGACCATATATATAGGATCAAAGATTATTTCATCTTTACACGATACACATGGTCATATCAGAAATAACAAATGCCTAAAGAACCTTGTTTACAGGAAAGTCTCAAACTCACCCACACCAAGAACACCGCCATCCGAACAATTGGTCACTGTCTCTGGAGGTGGAGGGACTGGGTACAGGCACCTGTAGCAGGGACCTCCATTGTAGTTGTACACTGTGAGCTGTGCATACAAGTTAAGAATGTTTAATGAATGTCCTTGGCGAACTATTTACCATATCATTTTTGAGCAAAAAAAGGTGTGCGGGGGTAACTACCAGCACAGAATATCTCAACCCTTATATGACTGCTTTACATTTAAAGAACAAGGACTGTGTCATTGGTGCTTTTTGAGCACATACTGTAAATACTCAGAAAAACACAAAGCCCAAATAGACAGACTGTTTGCAAGTGAGACAGACAAGACCTTAGAACCTAAACTTTAATGTTCAAAGAAAGTTCTGGAAAGTTCCGATATTGTATTGAAAACTATGACGGTGTATCGGCTCACCTGTCCTTCCATTCGCAAGGCACTGGCAGACACTAGGGGTTTCCCACTTAGCACACAGGCATCGTTCACCAGGTACCGCGTAGGGACATTATCAGAACAGTCAGCCACAATGTCATATATGTTAGACTGGATCAAGAAGTCAAATATCACAAACAGTGATTCGGACATCACAACATAAAATGCAGGAATGTACAACCAGCAACCATTATATAGCCAAAATGCAATACAAATGAAACACAAAATCAAACAAAGAATTTAGGGTGAATATTGGGGCAGGTGTACTTTGTATATACTTTGTTTTTTAAAGTTTGATTATTAGCACCATAGCTGTTCCCATAGGGTTCCCATATGGCAGTTTGATGTCATATTGAGGTTTTTCACCTATCTATGTCATAATGCTCATTGGTCGGCTTGGTAGGCGGCTAGTAGGCATAAGCGCTAGCATAGTCTGAATAGGAATTACTTTTTACTATTGAAATATATGTATGTCATGGACACCATATGTTATTAGTAAAATAGACTGGAAGGATACTGTTGTATGAGCTGCAGGGCATTCTCAGGGGAGAGCTGGAGATGATAGGGAACACACTGGACAGTAGAGTTAAGCCTAACATGGAGACATACGCAACACACAAATAAGACAACCAGGTTAACTTCCAAAGGCTGGGCAAAGTAATGATTAAACTAGTTATCAAAGATCATTGGCTCCTGAAACAGAAGAAGTTAATTATTCTCTAAAACCAAAACAAATTATTAGCTGAATCATAGTGCTTACACCCTGAACCCTCAAAAACATGCTGGAATTCACCAATCATGAGGTTGATTTATGCCAAAGTCTTTGAGGACTGAGAGGGGGCAATTGGGATACATCACTATGTACACCAAGAAGTCACCACTTCACCACAAAATATTAAGTGCTTACAACTCTACTCTTCCAAAGGTTTGAGATACAGTACTGTACCTTTTGATAGCCTGAACAGCAGACTGAGATTTGGGCCGACCCTGAGTCAGTTCTGAGTGGAGGACCTGACGATGCAGATTGCTGAGTTCCACCTCATCGTAGTCCAGCAGGCCAAGACGCCCTACAGTTAAAGTAAAGTTTTCCATAAGACTAAATCATACACATACACGTTTTAAATAGATGCCGTTTACAATCTGGTTACATCATTACATATAGTTTTTAGTAATGCAAAACTTAATTACACACGGTACACAACACACGGTTGCAGGTGGCATAAAATAAACTGACCTATTCCTGCAGCAGCTAAATACTGCGCCAGTGGGCAGCCTAGTCCTCCACAGCCCACTATCAAAACAGACGTCTTTGACACTTGAACTTGGCCTGCAAGAACAGTTTGATTATACTATTATTAAGACGTGGAGACAATACAGTGACGATATGCAAATATATAAAGTTAGTTGTTATGCAGGCGTCCTGTGTTACGCACCTTTTACACCAAACTCGGGCAAGAGAAGTTGTCGACTGTATCGCATAATGTCTTCATTGGTTAATGTTTTTGGTGTAAGCGGGGCTAAACGTGTTATTTTTTCCTGAAGATCCGTTGGAAAGCAGGTGCTATCTGAAAACTGAATGGTGAATGAATGAATGAATGAGAGAGACCAGTCGTTAACGTTAGATCACTGAATAGAATTGGTTATTGCAATGCAGAGATCAAATCACTGATCTACAATAACATTAACAATTTTTTGCAACATTGTTACAACTGCCCGACAGCGTTACAGGCAGTCTCCATTATCATCAATGGGTGGTAACATTAGCCTAAATTCATGAAGATTGCAGAAGGTTTTACCTTTTCTAACTGAGCAAGTTTATCCTTCAGTAAGGCTAATTCTCTTTCCTTTTCTTTGAGTTGCTCCTTCAACTTTACAGTCTCATCCATGTTTCTTAGTAAGCCAGCCTAGTGAGGCAATATTTGACGAAACAGAAACAAGAAGAAAAGTAAGATATTAATAACTAAAAACACTCCAAAGTTGTGCATTTCCTGCTTGCAGCCGACTCCATACACCCACGTGGCCTACAACCACGTGCATAGATCACATGACCAATGCGAGAGAGAGAGCCTATAGCGGCATTTCTAAGCGGGTAATAAAATGTATTTCTATAGCTATATTTTGTGAGTAATATATATTTTTTTCGTCTAATTACTTTTATGTCTTCAAAAAAATAGGCCTAAATATAAAATAAAAATGTGCTCACACAGGTAGCTTGGAAATTTACAAAATCACATAGCCTAGGCTATATTTAATAACGGTGTAAGTGTGCTTTGCATAAAAAGCACGTTTCAACAATCCCCCAATGTTTTTTCTTTTTCCACATGTTGCATTACAGATCTAGACTCATTAGAGTTGTGACGCACAGCAACCGAATCTTCAGGTCCTCCCTCCTGTTCCTCACATGATCTCTGGCTGAAGCCGAGGAGTTCATTTGGAATGTAGACTGAAAAGCCATTGCAAGCCCATTCACAAACATGCATACTCTAGCAACGATATGCGTCTACATTGCAGTAGTCAGCCACATCAGTGCCCAGGACGGGTTAATTCCCTGGACTCAACAGAAGGTAAGCATTTCTAGTGCCCTTACAGCTGGGATTTACATCTAACTCTAGTTATCGGCTATTGTGAAATACTGTACATTGTAGTTTCACCTGAGGTTCTGGGTATTTAAAAAAAATACTTTTGATATGTCCAAATTATTCTATTTCATTCCATTGCTGCTTTTGATAGTGTTCATTTGAGAGCTCTTTTATAAATGCTGAATATGTGGAATACTCTGAACAGGATATCATGTTTCCTAATGTTTCCATAGGCTACTTTTTAATATCAGAGAAAACCTAATTTAAATACATTTGAGAAACATGTAGCCTATTTGTGGGACATCAAATAGTCTACAAGTAGCCTAGTCTATAAGATGTAAACATAGAGGTATGTGTTGAACAGTTCATTGCAAGTCCATTCCAGTAGGCCTAGCCTTGAGAACAGTTGTTCTGATATCAAATATTCTGATTGATCTTAAACATATTCAGTGGCCATAGACCCCATAATGTTATCCAGTCTCCCAAGACCCCTTTGTCTTGTTGCCATGGTAGCACTCTCATCATTATATAGCCACCAATTGGAGATCTTTATATTTATAGGTCTACACAGGGTCTCTTTAACTCTATCTGTTCCAGTCAGACCATCTTTGGATCTTATATTTACAATCATTGCTGTTCCTGATCATAGTATTTTTTTTTTTAATTAACATCTCTGTGTATGCATCACATGTGTGTCACTGATAGTCACTTTTCAACATCCTATTCAGTGGCTACAGAGAAGCCCAGATAAAACCATATTTGGTATTACATCGCATGTTGGTGGTTGTTGTCCTCTCTGAGTCCTCTAATGCTGAGCTGTGTGCTCATGTAATTTTCAGTGACAGGCGAATGAGAAATAAGGCAAGTGTCTTCTATTGGTGGTGCCTGACCTTTTCTGTCTGATATCCCTCTGGGCCAGGAGAACGTGATCCATGGTGTACATCACCAATAGATCTCATCCCTCAGTTAATTAGCAGGAAGTCAGCAATTTTGTGCTAAGCAGATGGGAAGCTGCTGGGTTATCAGGTGTGCAACTGGTTGACTGGAGATGCATTTGTGAGGTATTGACCCAGTTTACTGCCTTCTAAACAGCAAACAAACACAAGCTCTCTCAAAAATCAATGTGAAATACAGTTTGAACTTTGAAATCAAACACAAAGGATCGTTTGGTGGTTAAAGGAAATCAATTCACCATGCTTATAATGTCTATACCATACCACTTTCCATTTAATTTAATCATGAATCATAGTCATTGTATACACTCTATACTGTGTACAACTCTGTGTGTTAAAACACACTTCTATATAATGATAGAATAAAATAATATGACGTTTTGACATGATTGTGGAATCAAGTGTTGCGCAGTGTGCGGAGAAATGTAATCCCAAGCCCATCTGGCAGCCAAGCCACAAACCTCTGGCAAACAGCCTTGGCAGGAGCACTCCATATTTATGAGGTTTGTGCAAGTCTTGTTTGGAATAAAAAATGTGTGTGTACTGAACAATATGCAGAGAATTTTGATGGAGCGCAATCATGTACCATTCAACACAGCACATGATAGTGTGTTATGTACTGTGTAAGATTCTGAAACCTGCTCACTTGCTAAGCCAGGGAGATACTTTTGAAACACTATGTGGGCACACATTCAGTACAAAAGCACAAAATGACTCTGGACAAACTGCTACTCTGGATACACGTGAATAGGCTATGTAGGTTGGAATACTAAGCTCATTTATGAGGTATTGTGCGTAATTGTCTCCAGACCTGTGCGTGCAGCTTATTGCTCTATACTCAGACGTCAAACTGCTGGACTCCATCTGAAATCATGTGTTATTGATAGGTATTTCATCAGAGAGTTAACAGACAAGTTTGGAGCATATCATAAACATAACCATAGGAAAGGAAAAGACCATAAATGTGTGATTTGCAAGTAAGCAGAAAGAAAAAAAAGGTAACGTTTGGTATAGGATAGTGGAGATTGTGGCAGTGATGTTATGTGTAATTGTTGGAAAATATTTTAAAAATATTATAATCCAGGCATTTTTATGTTCGCCATGAATCTTTGGAAATGTTGGACTTAATGTTTTCAGTGGATAAGACTTTATATAGATTTATATAGTGTCTGATTCAGTCAATAAGACACATGTTGTCTATCAAATATCTTTGTCTCTCACTTACAGTAAATAAAATGAGTGTGATAAGTAAAATGAGTGTATTGATGAATAATTGTTTCAATTGTTTTCACATTTAGTGTTTTGGTGACTGGTGCAGTAGATCCATGGGTGTTCTTTGGCAAGAGAGGTTATATGTCATATGAAAATGAATAAAAAAGCCAAAGCATTCTCCATGATGTTGGTTTTCAGTGCCATGATTAGCTTTTTTGTAATGTCACACCAGCGGTTGTAATTGTGCGTTTATGTTCTGAAGGTTATTTCCAGCCTGCTTCTTGGCTGTCTGATTTAAAAATAACCACACTAACACTCCATCACATAGACAACAGAGGGGTTTTGCAATCACTAAAGGATGTACACTATGTATGTGTAATAAGTCTGAGTGTGATCATAATTAGTTCACAGAAAAAAAAAGTATTATTTTCTATTATGTCAATTTTATGAGATAGTGAATTTACATTGTAAATAAAAAGTCTGAATTAGTAAAATGTAACATACAACACAGTTCAGCGTTAAGGACATTTTGAGTGTTGTGTTGTGAAGTTGTTGCCTCACACCAGTGGTAACACGAGATGGGGAAATGAAGAGTTTCCTGAAAAATGCCTCCCCACAAACTGTACAATCTTTACCTAAGAGCAGTTTACATGTGCCACAGTAATAATAACATTCTTGTTTGTAGTGGTGAAACATAGAATTTCTAGTGTCAAAAGACAGAATTGCTTGTTTGCCTATGTTGAAAATGTAATCAACGCTCACTTATTTTTAGATGTGAATTAATGTATTCATTGTACAACTTGACTGTTTCAGGAGTTGTTTTGAATGTGCTGATATTTATTGAACCATAATGATGGACACTAATTAAATGTACAATGTGTAGGAAAAGTCATGATCTATTCACTTAGAATTACAGTCTGCCAATGGATCTGTATATGCCTTGTATCATGAAGACTGTAGATTTTCTGTTTTGTAGATTCATCATCTTTTCATTTACCTTTTTTGCCTTCATTTACCTTGACCATGCTGATGTGTTTTGTCTCTTAGTGGTACCATAAGCCCACCACCCTAAGCTCTGAAAGCCTGAAGACGGTACTGGCTCACACTGACCTGACTCGCATGTGGAAGACAGACCTGCAGCCTCTGCTGGTGACTCGCTACCCGGGCTCACCAGGGAGCCTGGCAGTGCAAAAGGTGAGATGCGGACAAGTGTGAGTTGTGCAAGTGTGTGACTGTGTAGGTGTGAATGTCATCTCTAATTTGTGTTTGCAGCCAGTTTGTTCTATGTGTTCAGCGGAGAGCACAAACCTCGGGGAGCGCAAACCTCCGCCAAGGCAATATAGGGTCACTGACCCAATACAAATTCTAGACGCTGTTCCGAATAACCACCGAAAATTAATCATCAAAATTTCATCCAAATCCCTGCAGTACTTTTCAAGTTATCTTGCTCACAGGCAGACAAACAAGCAGACAGACAAACGGCAGCAAAAACATAACCTCTTTGGCAGAGGTAATAACAAATATCTCCATTTGAAGAAAATACAGGCCAATCTAATACATGCCTAAATATGTCTATCTATCTATAAAACATAGCCTCCTGCTTAATAAACTATGTGTTTGAATGCACATTAAGTAGACCCATTTATGGGCAACTGTGGGCCCAGTGTGTGTTGCATTGATCACAGTTCTACACATGACTAGCATTTGATTTGATAGGGCAAGACAAAGAGGAGAATGCCCAAAGCAGAATAGAAATACTCATACACTGTCAGCCTATTGACCTAATAATGCACAACTTATCCTGTGATCATTGTCCAACAGAACTAGAAATTTCCATGGAAAGCTGCTGTTAGACTATGAGCTGTTTTTTAAGTAGATTATAACAAGCATAATAATTCTCCTAATTCTGTATGCATTTGTGCCCAGCACATCAAATCCACCCTAAGTGGACTGACTGCAGGTTGGGATGTGAGTGAAGACTCCTTCCATGCCCAGACTCCTTATGGCCAGATGCCCTTCACCAACATCATCGCGACTCTCAACCCCTCGGCTAAACGCAGACTAGTGCTGGCGTGCCACTTTGACTCCAAGTACTATGCTCCCCAGCGGCATGGCAGGGAGTTCCAGGGTGCCACGGACTCGGCAGTGCCCTGTTCAATGATGCTGGAACTGGCACGTGCCCTGGACCAGGAGCTCAAGACCCTGAAGGTGAGTTGTTGTTGTTGTTGTTGTCATTGATTTTTCTGTGAAGTGGTGCTATGACCAGGGGAGGAATTCCAAGAAGGTGGTTAGGTGGTGAACCCGGCTTAGTTAACCTAGAGAAAGTGGCAAACCTAATAGAGTAGCCTGCTGGTTTTGTTAAGTTCAGAGAATGAGGACTCCATGCTCTTCTATTATCAGGTTTACCACTACCTCTGGGTCTATTTACCCATGTTTGCCAATTAACCACCTTCATGGAATATCCCTGGGCTACAGAATAGAAACCTTGATAAAAATAATTAATAAAAAAAACACGTGTTGTAAGTGTGTTTATTAATTGTAGATATACCTCTGAACATTCACTCCTGTTGTCCGTCTTTGTTCTGTTTACTTCCTCAGTATGACACGTCTGAGTTATAAGGTCTGAATGACACTGAAATGTTCATAGGAATGTTTCCTGACATTTCCTAAAATGTTTATGGGTGACAATATGCCAGTTGTTTAGATATTGATTACATTTTCAAGGGAAATTATTCACAAATTTCTTTGACCTTTCATCAACAAGGATCCTTGTGTAAATAGTGGCTACATTATGCTTGGTACACTGCAAATAAAGACACACTTAATGTAAACAGATAAACTTACGCATCCTGTCTCTTGCTACTTTTAAGGGAGTGTGACCAGAATTGCTGATAATCATGAGGTCAAGTCTTGTCAAGCCAGTTTTATTTGTATTACATTACATGACATTGTGGATCAAATGAGGAATAGCCTTACACCACACATCACTTAGACAGCAAACATGTGACAGTTTCAATGTGACAGTGAAAGATGGGATCACTATATGACAGTTTGATAGGTAGAAGATAAAATGTTTGCTAAAAAGATAAAAAGCAAGGTTGGTTCAAAACCAAAATGTCAGTGGTTTTAGCTAGTATGCAGTTAAACAATTTTATGACATAATTGAAAATTGTGATTACTTGGTTGTCTGCTTACCATGCACAGTTTGGTATGCATCGTTATGTTGGGCTTGCCTTCTGCAGCCATTTATTGTTCAGCTGATCCTCCTTTTAAAAAACAATTTATTTATCATTTATGTATGATTGTACATTATTACAAATCAAAATATAGTAGGGTTGTGTATGTTTTATAAGTCAGTACAAATATGTCATTGAAGCAGACTTACTAAGTCATGAAGCTGGTATGTTGTTGCTCTTATAGCTATGTTCTGATTGTTTGTAAGGCATTTTACAGGGTTGTCACTCATGATGTCTTCTAGAAGCAAATGAAACATAATGGGTTTGTAATGATGGGTTGATTGGCTGTGATGATGGGTTTGTGTTGCGTCAGAGGGACGAACAAAAAAGCACTTTCAAAAATGGCTCTCGTGTAAATTACCCTTGAGAACTGCCTCTAAAAAGACTGGACTGGATGTCATTAAAATGCTCTATCCTGCTGGCAGTCTGACCTCCTGAGGCTGGAGTGTGATTGTCAGTGGTTGCCCGGAGGCCACATTGGCGAGCGGGGGCCTGACAGCTCTGTCAGTAGGGTACATTCCCTTGGGTAGGCAAAGCAGGGCTCTGGACTGGACAGTTTGAAGTAAAATCCTGTGGTTCACTGGTTTTCAGTCGTGAGGTGACGAGTCAGGCATGAAGCAGTAATTTACATCAACCAGTGGGTGGCAGAATTGCTCATGATTTCACAGCCCTTGCTTTAACCACTACCTGAATGCAGAAGAATATCTACAACCACAAATCATATATAATTACTGTAATATTCCGATTAACAGAGGTCAATACATTAATTTAGCAAAATTTCTATATCTATGAGGTTAATACATGGGTGAGGGCTATGTACAGGATTGCATGTCTTTTCAACATTCTATTTGATCCGATTGTAGGTGATGTTTAGTAAACTGAGGTTAATTCATGGGTGAAGTTGAGGTCAAAACATTGTATTGTTTTTTTAGTTTGCATAAAACACTGACCTGAGGTTTATACATGGTGCGGCTTATATTCAGGAAATTATTGTAAGTGTTTGTGCTTAGCTGGAATCTTGAATCCATTCAATCTAGTCTAGTGTCTAGTGTGTATTGCCATGTGCATATGAATATATATATATGTTTATGTATATGTTTGTATGTGTGTAGCATGTATATTGTAATATGTAATGCATATTGACAGAATCTGATTTTATTTGTTCTACTCACTCTCCTCCTCTGTCTCTCTCACCTGACCGTCATACTTCTTCCTGGTTTCTCTCAGGAGTCTAATGCAGAACTAACACTGCAGCTTCTCTTCTTTGATGGCGAGGAGGCTTTCTATCAGTGGAGTGACACAGACTCCCTCTATGGCTCTCGCCACCTGGCCCAGAAGATGGAAGCGACCCCCCACCCTCCTGCATCTTCTTACTCCAACCAGCTGCATGGCATTGTGGGTCTTGGTTTTCATCAGTTCACAGACACGGATTCTGACACACACACACACGTATAATACACCCCTGCATGTAGTATAGTGCGAGCGTGTATACATACATTGGTGTCTTTCTGTGGCGTTTGCTCATAGATGCCTCTATTTTTGTCCTGTTTTTTTCTCTGTTGCCAAAATTCTCATCTTGTGATGTATGGGGTTCTTAATGTGCTAATATAGTGGGGATCTCAAACAATATTCATAGCAGCCCTGATAGTAATGTTGGGAGAGATCTTCAAGGTGGACACATGAACTTCATGTATCTTTTTTCCTGCACTTTTGACCAGTCTGAGTGTACAGTCTTTGAGCAAATCAGACACACACCACGTGATTCTCCATGCCTTAGAGGTTAAGGCCACCCAAAGGTGTAGCATGACGTTAGCGCTTACATCAAAGGCCAAGGAGAAGCAGAGGCTCAACAGGCTTATCTCCTGGCTCTCAGGAAGGCTTTGCCAGCCACATCTGAGACCACATCCAAACCCCTTTTCCTCCTCTAGTCTTCTCTCCACTGCTAGTCTCAGTGTGTCTCTTCCTGTCTCCCAGGATCTCTTTGTGTTGCTGGATCTGATTGGCGGCCCGTCTCCACGCTTCGGAAACCAGTTCTCCAACACGGCCAGATGGCTCACCAAGTTGCAGAGCATCGGTGAGCACTCATCTCATCTGCTGCTGGTTTCCACCTATTGTTGTCATTATTTCTCGGCCTGTCTGTGGTTCTAATGTTCCCTGTTGTGCTGTCAATCACCCAACACGGCTGTCATTGTTCCTGTGACTCAATACAAAGCTACAGCCACTCTTCAGTTAACAGGCACCACATGCATTGATCAGTTCCCTGTAGTGATTATTGTTATGAACATCTACCAAATGCATATGTGGTCACGTCACATCCTTAAATATCTTTTCATGAGTATAAACTGCAAGATTGGCAGTAATATCTCTCCTCTTGTCTCTGCAGAGCGGCGTCTTCATAATTTGGGCCAGCTGGAAGATCATCCAAATGACGTCCAATACTTCTGGCCAGGTCTGCCAGTTGGTCCTATTCAAGATGACCACATACCATTTTTACAAAGGGGTAAGGCACACTCTCCAAATTGTCCAGTAATCAAATATCCTATTCTAGATATTCAGCACTAATAATGACTCATCAGGAATAATGCCTTTTTCCAAGTTTATTTTTATATTGTACATTGTCTTTTGAATGGTCTATTTATGAATGCGCCATATTTCAATTTCAATTTGAGCGTGGCTTTTATGAACAGACACAGAGGCCAAAGCAGAATGCTCCAGAATCTTTGGTCACTACCTAGTGCTGCGGGATGATTGAAGCTAAGGCTGAAGTTCCAGGACTGATCCAGTTCATCATCATGTTGGTTTCTCATCTGTCTTTCTTTCAGGTGTGTGGATCCTTCACCTCATCCCTACACCCTTCCCCTCTGTGTGGCACACATTTGATGACAACGAGCAGAATCTGGACCGGCCCACCATCCAGAACCTGAACAAGATCATTCAGGTCTTTGTCCTGGAGTACCTTAACATGTGAACTACGGCTGCCATCTCAGGGTTCATTAATGGTTCATCCCTGGCTCTGTAATGCCTTTGCATTTCAACCTTCTTGTGTCTTTTACAAATGTCCTATCCTCCTCGCAGACAACTCAGCTAAACCTGGTTCTGTTTTTTGGGTCTGTGTGTCCGGAATAAGAAATTCTGGGCTCACAGCTATACTCTCTAGAACCTAATCAGGGTGCTTGCGGTATACAGGGTCCTCTCTGTGTTTGCTTGCAACAGTGCTGTCTTTATTTCCTCTCATCCTTCGACGGCCACAGAGCCACCTTTGTGCTCACGCTCAGCCTCACATCCATCCCCACAGGAATCAGCCAGGGAGAAGCGAAGACCTGAAAGTTTAGAGCAGCTTCTTGGTGTTATGAGTCAGTGTTCCCATGTACTTTGGTACTATTTGTGTGACACCAGCTTTAGCAATGTGCTGTGAAAAATGAAATGGTGAGCTCAGTTAGCTACAGTACATTAGGAATTAGGATACTCAATAACTGAATAGGAAAGTGTTGTCATATGCTGACATATGCATACATATGTTTCCATTGTTGTTTTTTTATTTTTTGCTAACATCTAAATATAGTTTTATACTAAACCTGTATTGTATTGTAACTAGTGACATAGATATCAGTACAGAATATTGTTTCTGACCTCCTTGGTTGATTCAGTGGAAAAGTGAACATAATCTCTATGTTGCATCATCTGTTAGGTACACCTTGTTAGATCCCACTGAACCCATAGTAAGATGCTAGATTTAAGAAAGCCATAATGTATTGTTTTTAGTAATATTAGATGTGGAATGTAGATGTGACACATTAACAGTAGATGCTGTTAATGTGTCACAGCGATATTGTGTCATTCATCACACCTGGTCATCAACAGGGGACCTGCTTTTCAGGACAACTTTACCCAGGAATTTCATGTTTTTTGTTTTTTTTTTCCCCCAAAATCAGCAATCAAGCCAAAAATAAAAATAGAGACTGATAAAAGAAGGTCTTTTGTTTGTGTTGTTTACTTTGACTGAATCGCGTGTTTTTGTTTAAGCTCTCATCAGAATGTCAGACAGAGATGACGGAGTGACATTGTTTCATGTGGTGGTCTTTTTTGAAGGGAAACATGCTTCACTATTGAAACAGTGTAAGAAAACAGGAAGCAGTGTGCACTCTGCTATTCTCTGCATCATGGGTTGGAGCTCTGTTTAACTGCATGTGAATTGGGTGTTCCCATCCTACACATAGTTTCACACAAAGAGATACACAGACACGTATACACCCCCCCCCCCCCACCAAACACACACACACACCCCCTGGCAGAGCCCCCGAGCCTCTTCTTCACGGATCTCTCACAGACAACATTCCCATGATTCACTAATCCTATGCAGACCTCCCGTGAATTTTCTCTGCCTGAATTCTGTCCATGGAAAGAGCTCTGATAGAAAATAGACCTTTAAGCAGAGCATGTAATCCAACCTCCATGCATGTCAACTGAACAAGCGCACTACCACAGAGGAGATTTATTTGACTGTTTCTCTCTTAGCTGTCATCATACTAGATGTTGACTCTGTGAATACCCAAGGGTTTCAGCCTACCTCTAGGGCAGGTCCACAAATGAAAGATAGTAATCTAGGGAGAAATGGTTGTGTACTAAAACAGGTAAACAATTTGGCAAGGCTTGTAATCCACAGCCTCATTTTGGTCAAAGATGTATACAAAGATTTCTGGCATAGGACAAACCTACAACTAGGAAATAACCAGTATACAAGTCAGTATCCACTTTAGATGTTGTTTTTGAATTCCTCTAACCAACAATGTTTACCCAGGTAGACTTCCTTTAAGCTTACACAATGAATCTGCTTTCCATGGAGTTTGCATAATATCCCACTGTGATATTACTTGCGTTGTTTTGTCAACACCTGCCGTTTTATCTCATAGCTGCTAACCTGTGATCATTGTGATTATACTAAAGCCTCTTCCCACTACATCACTTCTTTGATCTCACAGTCAGATTACTGTGGTAGGAAAAGCCTGTAATCGCTACACCAACCTGCAGCTCTGCACTGCCAAATGGAGTACACCTAGAGAAATAACTCTTAGTAACCCTTCAAGACATCACAGTATCTAAACTGTATAGAGGACTTGTTTTCCAAGGGTGTAGCACCAAGATAACAGGTCATCTCTACAGGGGTGTCGATAGAAATTTTGGATCTATGACAGAAAATAGATTTGGGCCCCTAAAACATTGATTAGAATATTAGAATGTTCTCTGGGGTCCCCTGTCATCAGTGCCCCATAATCACTACTGTACTACCTTTGGATTAACAATGGGATAATTCAATTGCACTTTATATTGAGATACTGTTGTATGTTATGTTACTGTAGTATGTAAATGATGATGAATGTTGTCTTGTCTGGGGGCCCCTGTCATCAGTCATCCATACTCACTCCTGAACTACCTCTGGATTAACAATGGGATAATTGATTGCACTTTATATCGAGATTCTGTTGTATGTTATGTTACTGTAGTATGTATATGATAACATCCTATATTTTCAGTTCATAACATTCACTCAATGGATTTAATGATTATAGATCAGAATGAGATGAATGATTTCTTACAAGCAGGCCTTTACAATTTTCACACTGACTGGGTTTCACACCTTGTTCTGTCTTGTGTGTCTGTACTGAATATACAATTTCCTGACCACCTGTCACCTGTGTGACTGGGGGATTCTACAATCTCCAATTGCATGGTCTGACTTAGTCGTAATTTATTGTCACTGCACATGTGATTTCCATGCATATCCTATTCACTCAGGGTTTCATAAAGGCATAAACACACAGAGAGAGAGAGAGAGAGAGAGAGAACAATGCACATCCATGCTCACTCACACTGCAGTAGGCACACACAAACACGCACACACACACATACACATAGTCTATACACAAATGTTAGATTAGATGTTAAATGAGTATAGCAGATAAGTCATTAACCTTTGGAAATAGACTGAACTAAGTGCCATATGACTTCAGGAACAACTTTGACAGCTTGTCCTTGTCATGGATCAGTTTTATGCTTTCCAATAGTCCATCAGGTCTAAACAAGTATAAAACCCCCAGCAAATGTCTTGGGTGTGTTACGTGCCTAATTTTAACACATGTGCAATTACTGCATGTCAGCCATCAATTTCTTACTGTACATGCTCATTAGAGAAGCTGTTTCGTGACTCCTTACTATTAACATCAACTTAGCGTGCGAATGTAGGGCTGTGCGGCTGCTCCTGTCTTTGTCTCTTCCAGTAGTGCAGATGAGAGTGTTGAAAATCACTCTCTCCTGTTCAGTGCATAGCTGTTGTTTACTGACTGACCACCAGTGAAGCATGAACAAAATGGTGGTCACTGTCTTTTCAGTCATTTTACATGTAAAAGGCATGTGCAACTTAACTCACCTTCCCTGCAGAATTTACGTCTGTCGTTGTCTCAGGTCTCTGAGTACAAAACATGTTTTCCACATTTTTTGACAGCCCCGGTAAAGCTGGCAACAAACATGTGTGAAGAATCATCTATTGGTAATTCATCTTAATCTTACAATGAAAACATGGACGACAAAAAATAAAAATTTTGAAGGGAGGCTAAATTATCCTGGCAATGCAGAACAATGCATCACAAAGAAGTCTAATCTAATTTTGATCAAAACACTGACTCCACAATTATTGGCTATACAGCTGTTAACCTTCCTCGTGGATATAGAGGAAAGAGATTTGAGACCATTCCACTTCACTGAACCTATCCAAATCAGCCATATTCATAGGTTTTCTTTGGGCCATTTTCTCTATAGTTTACTCTACTATTTTTTGTTTGATTGATTTTAATGGAGTGACCTCAGGTGACTGAGGTGTCCATGACAGAAGCTTGATTTTGTGCAGTTTTTGTTATAAACTGAACATTGAGCAACTTTTAGTGTCTTGGTATCCTAGAGACACAGGCAGATTTTGATTAAAAATGGCCAGGTATTTCATTCTTCAAATTAAGACTCCCTCCCTCACAGACTCCCTCTACTACTGATGTATTGATGGAGAGTCCCTGGTTTTTAAACTGTTTATCCCAGGGGAAAACCTAAGGTTGTGGTTAAAAAGCAGAAGTAATTGCAGTGTACCTGCTTCTAGTATTTTATTGCCTGCTCACAAATTGCTATGTGCTGAAGCGTAATTGCAGGTGAACCTGATTCATTGACTTATCCTACAGCTGTGCACTAGGAGTGTACAAAACAGTTGGACAGGGACTCTCCCAAGTTGTGTAAATGTGACACAAAGGACACAGTCTGTTGTTTTGTGTGTGTGTGTGTGTGCATGTACATTAGCCCCACCCACAGTTGGGCATCCCTATACCTGTTAGTACAAGTGCAGTGGACCTACTCATCCCTGTAGACAAAACAAAGATCTCAGATCACAGATGCGTCAGTGCTGATTGCATTTAGGATATTGTGGTGAGGGCAGTATGACTAATTGTGTGGTGAATAAATGTGTTAGTGTCAAGAATAGAGATATGATCTTTTAAGTGCATGATTCTTCCCTGCACTTTTGAAAAGAGAATGGAGAGTCTATTTATAGAAATAGGCAATATGGTCGTAAAAGGCTATTTACACCCACAATAACAGTTTTTTGTACGCATGCACAAAAAACACAGCAAATGTTCATAAGCTATTTTTTACGTGGAATTGGCTTCACAAGAATGTCCTTGATAACATTTGCAGTGGATAAATCAGCTGTTGTACTTGTCTAATCTTCATTCAGTGAATGCATACAATATTTAGTTTGTTAATAATGGATTGTAACATCGACAGAAACGATTGAATCAGTGGTTGTTTAGCAACCCACAAAAACTAACTGAAAATGCTAACTTCTCCCACTGGGAGCAGATTGCGCAAATGCACAATAGTAACAACAACAATAGGTTTAATATTGTGCCTTTCAAGATATCCAAGGTTTGACTGAGTTGGAGAGATTGGTTTGACACCATTATCTGCTATTCCATGTTATATACACCTGAGTGTAAATAGCCACATTTGCTATGCCCACCACGTGCAAACTGCATTGTTGGCTATATACACCCGGGTGCAAAAAGCATCTGCCGAAAGAAAAAGACATTTGCACAGTACTCACACTCCACATACAACCTGTATGTGCCACTGTCCTTTACATGCTGCTCCCAGGCAGGCTTATCTGTAAATGTAGAAATAAATTGGTAGCATATTCATCATCTCACTGAATAGGCTACTACTTCATGTCTTTGGCTCCCTTACTTTGCTGTTCTTGAAAATGATAGTCTTTTCAGAAGTCACAAGAAGGTTTCCTTGACTTATAGAGTAGCAAATAGGGTGTGGTCCTTGTACATTGTCATGTTGCTTTCCCTGGGAAAGTTGGGAAATTTATTTATTAAAAAAAAAAAAAAACGGGGGGAGGATTCAACTGGCAACACCAAACAGCATAAAAGGAAACATAGGAATCATTATTTACACTGAATACTTCCAAGAAGCCAGTAACAGACATGCAAACTACTACAGTAGTAGTAGAACAATGCTGTTGCTTTCAAATCAAAGGTGTGTCTTTACTTGCCAGATTAGCTAAATTAAAACAATGTTGCAATGCCTTTAGTGCTGTTACCTTTGTCCAATGACAGGAATTTATTTCACTTTCCATAATCAGTGGTCTACGCCAAACAGGCCAAATCTTAAGCTTAAGCAAACTTCTCAAATGTTTTATTTTTTCTGAGTCTACGTTAAGAATAATATTCAGTAAATCGAAGCATTCAGTGCATTGAAACCACGATTGAACCAATAGAGGGAGCTTGTGAGTCATTGGGCGCGCAGTCCATCATGCACCCAAGTGTTTGTCAGTGTCTGTCATTGCAATGGAACTCATAAACGCATTTCGCTTTTGCATCAGCGTTGTAACATCTTCACTGATCCAGCACAGCGTGAGAGAAGTTCTTGTGTCTATTGCCTTCATCAACAAGAAAACACTTCTGATTCCAAATAGACTTTGAACCTAAACATATTTTATGACAAACAAATTGACCTGCTTGCGTTTAATTTCTTATTTAGTTATTTTGACAGTCTAATTTCTAATCTGTATCCAGACACATCAACTCTGCACTGCAGAGGATCTGGTCACCGGACTTGCTCCTCCCCCGTTCTTCCCCCTCGCTGAAGCGAACTGGTTTGGGGGATGGATTAGATGCTGCAATTTGAACCATTGGTAAACCCCCGAGACTTTTCTCCGCCTGCTTGTCCGTGAGCCATGCGTGAATGAAAGTTCCCAAACGCCAAGTAATCGGGCTCACAGAAAAGCGGCTGTTCAACACACTGACAGTGCATGGAACCATCACAATAATGCATCGAGTAGGCTAACACGCATCTAGTGAACCAGGCCGACCTAAACAGGCAATGAAGTTCTGATATATCCTACTCTTTTTTAAAAATGCAAACAATGGAGCCAATAACCAAGTGGACGCCTAAGCAAGTTGTCGACTGGATGAAAGGTAAGTGTTAATCTTTTTTTATATTTGTTTTCAGAAAGCATTAAGTAAAGTTCCTCCAAACTTTTTGGAGCATTAGGCTTGTACAAACCGGTGTCTCTCCAAGCTTTGTTTAGCCCAAGCCCTGGTTTCGTAGAAACTGGTTTCCTATTCAGCAACTTGGCATTGGCAGCGAGTAACTTGTTAAACAACTGTGGAATCCAAGCATATTATTAAGATTAGGATATGGTAATATGTTACCGCAAACTGGGACTTTTAGGAATGTCCTGCTGCTGTTATTAATTCTAAACTTGGTTTAGGCTACAAACCTTAGATTTGCCAGATGTCAGAAAGAAAGTATCTAGTCAACTCTGTTCTGGAATGTGTTCACCATTGTGGATGGATCGACCCCTCCAGCTGAGAGCGTGAGATGTAGCCTACTGTCTAGCCAAAAACGTAGGGCTACTTGTTGCCAATATTGTTGCGTATGGTAGGCTAAAGTTACAGGTTAAATTAATCTATGATCACGGTCAGTGTCGCCTGCCAATCGTACGAGTGAACTCTGTAGAAATCTTCAGGTTGATGGTTAACGTTAGCCTGTCCTTGTTTGTTTTGAAGAAGGGACACAATTCTATCGATAAATCTGATCGCATTTTCTAATAATTTTTTCTTTAGGCTACTTGTGATCGTCTATTTCTGAAAGCTTTGGAAGCTGCTTCAGAATTCCATACATTCCATATTAAGAACCACGCAGTGAAACCGACTTCCCTCGAAGCATAACGAAGTATGCTTGCTATGAGGGTGACCTCACTGTTTTGCCATTTTGTTCGAAACACCCTCGGAAGCCTCTCTAGTGAAACTTGAATTATGAATTTCACAACTGCACTCGTTCCAATTAAGGCTGCCTGTTGTATGGAGAGGATTGTCAGTGTAAACTGCTAATGTTCCTGGCATCAGCCATTGGGTTTTGGTGAGCCCTTGCTGATGTCTGATTTGGCACTCGAGTGACGTATCATAGACCCGCTATAGCATCTGATGTTTGTTTTTTAAATATTTAGTCTACTAATTTTGCATTGGCACAAACATAGGATACATTTAATCGGAAGACACTGAGTCATGATCCAAATGGAGAACTACACATCATGGTCCACTATGAAAAGTTAGGAAACTAGTTCTACTTTTTATTTATTTATTTTTCTGAAAATGTTGACATGCTGCTGAAAATCGCTCCCTCATACTAAGCAGTCTCCGTGTTTGTCTAGCTCTCATTGAGAGCGAGAGACGGCTGACTGCCTTTCATGCCTTGCCAAGCTGGCTGAAGTATCTCAAAAATGAACACAACTCCAGTGATCCCCTCAAGGAAGTTCAAAAGTCACATGATTTATCAACCAGTAACCTATCCTTAAGAATACCTACAGTCTCCTGGTATCCCCCAAACGTTTCTCCCCACACGCAAATATCTCACTGCCTGGACTCTGAGAAGCCAGGGTCAAAATACTTTAATGGGCGTGAGAAATGTTGCTGCTGGTTTATTTTTAGGTAGCCAACCATGATTAGAGAGCAGATGATCTAGTGGCCTACATCTGGGTCTTTGAGGTCACCAGCACAGAGAGGTCTTAAGTACATGCAGAGAATGTGACATTCTGGGCATGGACAAACCTGCTGGTCACCTGGCACGCACCACTGACATGCTGCAAGTCCCTAAAATGTTAGCATGTGCACTTTGCACATGCAAGCATGCTCATGATTGTGTGGATGAAGGATGCGTGCATGGACCAGTGTTGGCAGAGTCCTTGGCAGGCTTTATCTTAAGGGATAAGAGGGGAAGCGTTGGCAGAGGCCTTTGATGCTTATCAGGTGTTTGAGGGTGACACCCAGCACCAGGTGAGCAGCCTCCTAGGGATGAAGGAAGATCAGAACAGAGGGCCTGTCTGCAGCATCACAGCTGTGTGTGTGTGTGGGTTGAAGTGTTATATTTATGTAATTCATAACCGTGTTGATTATTTTGGTGAGTCTTGGGTAACTCATTTCAAGGAGGATGATTTACCAGGATGAGTCAACGCTGACAAAGACAGAGGGAGGCATTACTTGTGTAACCTCCATCCCAAACTATTCCATTTAGTCATGCTGTCTTGCTAATTTCTCTCAGTGACTTACCTGTCACTTGTTTTGATCCCTAAGCAACATCTGGGTGTGGTGCTCAGGAGCGGTGATGTTTAGTGGGTGTAGCAGCTGCGACTACCTTCATTCTGAAGATTTTACATGACTACAAGTGTAGAGATAGGCCCCTCAGTTATACTCTTTTAAAGGAAATTTGGTGATAGAAGACTCAAAAGTTAATTTGTAAGGTAATTTGTTGCTGAACGCAGTTGATTAGATATGCACCAAATTAGATATCCCCTCTATAAATTGGTAGTTTGCCATTTAAGAGGAATGTCAAAGTAGCTGCACAAACTATCCCCAAAGTCATTGCTGCTGTTTGGTATTGCTTTTCTAAAGTGCTAAAAGGTCACCTGTGCATGTGCCAGCTTTGCTGGCACACCATTAAAGCTCTGCCCACATCCAATGCAAATCTGGAGATCATCTGAGCTTAGTGACTGGTGAGGTTGGTCCCTCTCTGTCCCATAATAGCGCTGGCCTCTGAAATCACTGGGCTTAGCGCAGTGGGAAAAACGCAACCTGAGGTAGCATGGCACCCAGGGGTCAGTGCACATCCATGGTTGCTTAGTCATGCAGAAAGATGGACAGGACACGGTAGGCTGTGTCGAGGCTGGCGCCTTAATCCATGGGATCGATGGAATTCCCTGAGAGAGACTCAGGAATGCCGCAGAGCCCATGGTCACGCCTAATGCTGCCATTTGGCAGACTTCCAGTTCCTCCCATTCGTTTAGGGTATAATAAGTGATTAGCTCACTGTCATTGTGAATGCTCTCTGGAATGTTTCATTGGGTTTCTAAGGCCAACTACTTTACAGGTGGAGTGAATGCATCTAGGACATCACTGAACATGTGTTGTTGGTACTTAGCATCCTGCACCTCAGCATTTGAAATGATGATGCTGGTTGGACAGCAGTTAGGGCAGGTGTCAGTCATTAAAAGAATGTGTGGACAAAAAAAAAAGCAAATTTTCAGTATTATCACAGTGTATGTATATGTTTATGAGGTTTTGTCCAACAAGTGGGTTTGTTTGTAAGAGGTGGTTTATTTCCAGTGTAGTTAAAGAGAACTGACAGTTTCTGAGTCCTATCAAAACCACTTGGACTGGACCGTGTTTAAATAACTAAGGAGTATGGCAAGAATATTGCTGGCTACCAAAGCAACAGCACTGATCCAGTGACTTGTGCACAAAACCATTTGTTAATGTCCTTTTGTGCACTAGTAGTCAGTCACTGAGCCGTGTTGGATATTTCAAAAGCAGGAATGTCTTGTGATACTTGTGAAATGAGAAAGTAAAACACTGTGGTGATTTTTCACGTTCCATGTATACCGAGATATATTTGAATCGAAAGCCTTTTGACAAAATAACATTGTTTTCATCATCACATAACCATATTTTACACAGCATTAACGAAGAGCCTTTTCTATATGCGGGAGCATGTCTGAACATGCCTCCTTTCATCCCCTCACATGACTGAAGCAACTATAAATCAGGCCTGGTCTCTGTCTTGCATCTGTTTCACACATTCTCGGCTAGGTTAACCTACATACAGGTGTCCTTGCCCTGTCTGGTTTCATCAGTGATCTGTCATAACATTGCCAGATTTCTTACTCCTCAATAAAAGAACTTCATTCACAACTGACTGGCAGTCATAGCTGGCTATGATCCTATGACCAATTCTCATTATCATTTTAGTGAGGTCTTGTCTGTCAATGAGTCAGTAAAACAACAGTTCACAAATAGCGATAAAAACTATTTATTGAAAGTTAGCTTTAGAAGAATGCTATAATGCACCTCTCGGTGCCTGTAAAGGTCAAAGCACAATGGTCTCTCATCCAGCACCTGCACTTGAGTAAACAGGGGAAGGGTGTTTCTGTTCAAATACAAAGCTTGTGAAGCATGGAATGCTGGGAAATCCTGTGTTGCTTATCCTCTGACTTTGGAAGGTACTAAGGGGAAAGCAAAATGCCATTATGTTGTTATTGTGCCTCTGTGTGCCTGTTTTTTACTCAATGGTGAAATCAGTAGGTCAGGAATTGACCTACAAGTGTTCACGTGAACAGAGTAGTGCCGAAAAGGCAACGGCTTTCATCTTTAGGGCTATTTTTTTTCATCTGAATATAGTTTCAGTTCCTTCAACAGTGAACAGTATTCATTGTGGGGTTTACCACAATCAAGAACTCAAAGTCCCAAGGTGAAAATATAACAAATCTCCCTAATAATTGGAATGTGAAACCCAGGTTCAGAATGAGGTGGGTGGACAATGCTTGTGGCTTGCCCAGGGGACAGATCAAGACACAGAAGGGGAATAAGGTAAAGGACAGGGAGTGTCATGGAGGAAGTGATGGGAAGAAAGGAGAGAACAGTCAGGTGCTCTGTTTAGAGACAACATCTACAGATTACAGTACACTTTACCAATAAATGAAAGTACTTTTTTTTGTAGACCTGTTTATGTAAGAAATCACTTTAGTGTTAGTGGAAAGTTTAATTATGTCCACATTGAAGGTTTTGTTTTAAGAGCGTTTGTCTGTGTATTTGTTAGGAAATTGAATGGGAATTTCATAAAATCTAATGGGGAAAAGTAGCAAGATTTTGTGTAGATATGGAAACAGACTTCTGTGACAGAAGGAAGACATTGAAAGTGTATGTAGAGGGGGAGGGGGGTTCAATTGCAGCATATTGCAACATATTTGGGAGAGAGAACAAGGTGAGGTACAGGTGTAAACCCCTTGAGTGTGTTTTGTATGTTTTCACACAGTCCATCTCCATGAAGAAACAGAATTCTAGAAAGCCATGGTTCATCCACCACCAAGCCGTGTGTGTGTGTGTGTGTGTTTGTTTGTGTCTCTGTGTATGTGTTGACCCTTCTGTCGGTGTGACGTCAAGATGCAAATGTGTTGCTGAGACCGGTAGTGCTTGGAGCCCTCTACATACTGTGTGACTCTGCCTGTCTGTCTGCCTGTGCCGCAAGGCCCCCCTCCCTTGTGACATCAGCGACATGACTCACTCCTTCTCTTTGCATGTCAGATCAGGCAGCCATGCTGTCGCTCACAGAGACCAGCAGATCACGATTCGTCTGACTCATCAAGCACCACAAGGCACCAGTCATGTTCTCAGGCTCCTACCACTGAAAAACCCCTCACAGTTCCAGGATCAGTTCGCAGCCCAGGTGCCCAAAGAACGACTCCATACGAGTTTGATTCAAAGTGGCAGCTCAGTGACATCAAGCGTCATCCTTGTTACCAGCTGACCCTAGAACAAAAAAAGCCTAAAGCCTGCTCTTCACAGTTTTGTTGCAGTGACTCTCAGCGACCTCAAATAGCCAGCTCCCAAAAGGGACAATAATAATAACATAGTAAGAACTTCAAAAGGTTCCTTGAGAAGGGGTTCTTTTAAGCAAAGATTCTAGAGCGGCATGCTTTTAAGTCCCTTTTCTGGAAAGTTCCTCAGAGAACCTTTAGAACAGGGGTGTCAAAATCATTTTTATCATGGGCCATATGAGCATTATGTTTTTCCACAGAGGGCTGCCAAAACTTGTCTACGTACATGACCACAAACCATCGAGAAAAAAATGCATGTTTTCTTGTGTTTCTGATCATCACCATGACAGTTCTAATGCATCTGTGTTCTGACCACACCATTTAATTTGCCATGCGGAGCTGCCATTATTGCATTGTAGAAACGCAATAGTTATTTTGCATGTTGTTAAAACTATTTTTAAGCAGGCCACAGAGCTACAATTATTTTCAAGCTTTTTGAGTGGGGCACATAAAGGCTGTTTGTTTGACATCCCTGCTTTAGAACCTTCCAAAAGTTCTTTGAGGATCTTATCATTTTAACAGTGTAGAGCAACAGAAGCACCCTAATTACCAGTAGCAGTTTAAATATAAAGAGTAGTTCGTCTTTTTATTGTTATCCAAAGGTGTCTAAAGCCTGAAAGTGTTTTATGTGCGGGTGGGTTTGAATAGCGCTGTAGTCAATCTGTTTGACCCTCATCTCCTCCTCCAGTGACCCAAGGGAGCCTCGGCTATAAATCTTGTTCCAAAAGCCCGCATCTTCTGTCTCCCAAAAAACCTGTTGCCATGGCGGCGTGGCCTTGTGTTTGTTTACCCCCAGCTAGCATGCAATCATAGGCTCTCCATTGACCAGTGTTGGCATTTAGCTTGCCACCAACACAAGAGTTTACTCTTAGTGCTTAATTTAACTCTTTAGAAAATGCATTCAGCGGAAAAAAACTCATAGATACATTTGCTGATTCTTGAGGGGAAAGTGCCAACTTCGTTAGTGTATCAGAAGAAACCAACTCCACTCATTTGCCTGTGGAAGGTAGTCTTCAGTGACTTTTTTTACTGGCAGCTTTTTAGAAGAGTGCTCTGGCTGGTCTTCTTTTGATGTTACTCATTTAGAAGGTGGCATGATGTAGCATGAAGTAGGCCTACTGAAGAGTGTGTTATCATTTGGCAGTTTTAACCATAATACACCAGATTCCTAAATAAGGGGTAAACTGTGGACTGCCAAGATTGCAACAAACAACTTTAAGGAAGATATTTCTGTTGCAAGGTTATTGCCCTAAGCTAAGGTTGGGTCAATGTATGTATTCTCAACCATGACTGAATGAAATGGGGGTGTTTTCTGTCAGCTTTGGTATGACAGTAATTTTGGTTTCACCTCAACACTTATGGCATTGGTTTTGGTGTGGTAGGTTTAGGTTACTGCTGCATACAATGCCTTAGACTTTCATTTTTGTATTTTCCTTCTAAAAACCCCTTTCAGTTGAAACTTTCTTTGTGTTGGGCCTCGCACAAAGACTTTGGTTAGACTGTCGCCATCGTCCTTTGAAAAGACAGTAAACACACATGATGTGCTATAAGGCCCGAGTTCAGTGTTAAAACATTTTGGGGACGCCCCTTTTTTGTCGCCCCTTTGTTACTAAGCCTCTCTCACAGTTGTTTATGTTAGTGGTAACGAGCGGCATGGCTTCCATGCCGGTGAGTGATGAGTGTTTATGCGCGGGGGTGAGACGAGTTTCCAAAACCACTAGCATTACGCAGGCCCCCAGACATTACTCTCATCTGATCCAAGAAACATGGTCCTGTCTACCTTTTTGCCATTCTGTTGGCCAAGAGAGGTGAGACACTGTCTAAGAGAGAGAACACTGGCTTAATAGTACGTAGAAATAGAACCACAGCAGATCAAGTCAATGATTAAATTCCTCTGAACAGTCTTGAACTTACAGGTGCTTTGTATTTGTGTACTTAGTGAAAAGTAAAGATAACCTTGCTGCAAAGACAATGGGAGGGGCTAAGCTGAAATTGCTGACGCCTACTTTTTCTCCATTTGTAACAGCCTCCAGCTGTTCTTTAACTGATGCTAAGTGAACCTGTTAGAGAGGTTTCCTTTGTGCTTGAGGCCTTCCTCCTGTCTCCCACCACAGACATGTCGGTCATGTGTAGTTGGCTAATAGGTCAAAAAGATGATCTCCCCAACAGCTGAACCTGCCCACCTCAACAAGGCCTAGGGCAGTGTCAGCCTTATCCCTAACCCCATCAATGCAATCTGTTTCCCTTACTGACAGTACAGTGGGGTTGGTGAGGAAGTGTAAGCCGACTGACCGGTTTGTGTTGCATGGTGAAACTTTGCCTGTCAGTCCTTAAGCTGTTCCTTTTCTCTAATAGAGATCGATCCATGTGGGTTGACAGAAACCAAAGAGAGAATACATATCTGCATACTGGAGAACAACTCACAGTTCTTAATTGACTGCTGTATTCCATTCAATACTGGGAGACACTCTAGTGTGGGAAGATTTATTTGTCCCTTTTACTGACTCTGATTCTGATTCTGATTACTTAAATGTATCTTTGTCTGGCACCTGGCCTCAAAACAGATTAGATATTAGTTATATGTAACTTCTTTGCTGAAATGGTTGGCAGAAATCTCTCTTCTCTACTGATTCAGACTGTATGCATTTCTGTACTGTTGACTGGGTAATGATTTTAGAGACATTTTAAACATGGATGAGTGAAGGGACTGTTGGTTCACAAAGCAGACAGTGCCAAGCCCTTATATAATGGTTCCATGAACACAAGCTTCTGTTTGGGTTTTGTTGTGGCCCTGTGAAGTCATGCATTAGAGGGAAAAGCTTTACACATTTCAGGAAGCGTTTTTTTAATTGACGCTCTCGTAGGCTTTGTAGGCCCGAGGGTCTGCCCAGAGAATACCGTTGTGGTCCATTGGAATTCCCACAATGGGACGCCTTCGGAGAACAATGGACATTCCTTCGATTCCCCACAGGTTCGCTGGAAGTCTAAATAAAAATGTGGGGGACAGAGTTACAGTGACAGTGCCATTGTGCATACCGTGCTTTCTCAGTGCCCCACCAGTGGTGGGCCAGGGCCAAGCCCAGGAGGAGGGCAGACGGGGCCGTGAGCCCAGCAGGAGGGCTGCTCTCTGTGGAACGTGAAAAGCCTCTTTCTCCCTGGAGTAATCAAACCCTGAGAACATAAGCCTCCTCTGCTCCATACACCCAAGCGAGGGGTGGATTGGATTTAAAAAGGTGGCTGGTGAGGGGTAGAAGAGTAAGATGGGGTGGGGGGTGGGTAGGGTTCGGTTAGAGAGTGTGCATCCAGATTGTGAATGGGAGGGGCACAGAGGTGTTTCCTGTTGGAACAGATGTGCCTGTCACCAAAAAGCTGTTGCTCATTACATCTGTAAGGGTATTGAGTTCACCATCAGGCTAAAGCATTTCTTAGGGTAAAAATCCATGACAACATTGATCTTATGTGCATTCAAAGAACACACAAGAGATTATTCATACTTTGTTGTCCCAGTGATTTGTTGTAATTGGTTGTTACAGTCAGTCTGCACAATGCCATGGTGAGTTGGAGCTCTGTCCAGAAAATACAATTCACAAAGACTCAGGATATGCAATTTCCTTGAGACTGGGATAATCACAAGATTATCATGTATCTCAAAAAGGCTGGCTCACTGGAACATTCCTTGGTTTTTGCCCAAAATTTGAGGGCTTGGTCTTCAAAATAAAGAAACAGAGGCTTGCCATTTCTGTACTTCCTAAGGATGTTAGTCAGGAAGTGTTTGGGATCATCAGTGGAGCAGCAAAAAAAAAAGTTGCAGAGGGTGCTGCCAAAACGAGTCTGATGATGTCTTGACGATGTGAGTCAACAGCCTGACATGCTACAGGACTAAGAGATAGAGACTGTGCAGACTGTCATGGACCAGTTGTTGGTTCTTTGTAGTTTTAGTGCCTAACACTTCTCCATTCAGAGTCTGTGATCCATAGATACATTAGTCTCCAGGAAGGCCTAGTTTGCTGTGAGCCTTACATGTAACAGCAGGCGTCCCCTGGACCCTGACCCTATCCTCCCAACCTTGTTGACCTTTGAGGTTATGTTGATGGAAGGGCAGACTGCTAATGATAGGATGATGGTAGCTGGACTGAACAGGGCCAATCTTCCTCCATTGTTGTGAAAATCAATCAGCCTTTTAAAAGGGGATCCAGCTCCTCGTGTTTCCGAGAAAAATACCCCAAGTCAACCTCAAGCCATATGCTGGCCTCTTGAGGGATCTTGTTGGCTCTGTGGCACTATGTTCCTAATGATTTGCTGTTTTTTGACACTGTGGCCGATGCATGCATTTACATGTACATAGACACTCATGATGGACAGGCTGAGAGTAGGTGTTTAGGTGTTGAAGGTCAAATTGAATCAAAGCAATAAATCCATAAGTAAATGGCAGTAATTTATCCACTCAAAAGTAAAATATTTTGAGTTGAAAGGGTAAAAATACTTTTTATTACCACATAAAATGTGAGGTCAGGTGATTCTGATAATGATCAGTAGGACCACTTCATTCCCTCACCATAACCAGTACAAATCTTTTAAAAGATAGTAAAAGATTTCAAAGAACTAAAACCAAGTGCTTTCATGTGACAATATTTCTTTGGTTGAATGAAAACTTTAAATGTTTATAATTTCAGTGAAAACCTTGTCCTTCAAAAGCACGTTCTCATGCTCTGAAAAGATTTACCTACCTTTGTTCAATTTGCACTAATGTGACACTTTATCTTTCCCTTTTGTGTTCACCTCACCATTTGAAACTGATAGTCTCTATCACACACCCTAAAGCCATTGATCTCTTTGGCAGTGTTATAAAATGCTGTATCAGGCCTCTGTGGGAACTAACTCTCTCTCTCTCTGACCCCCTCTTTCTCTCTTTTACTATGTATGTGTGTGCACGTCTGTTTGTGTGTGTATGTGTGTGTGCACGCCTGTTTGTGTGTGTGTGTGTGTGTGTGTGTATGTGTTCTGAGACCCATGAGAAAGGTGGGAAGGAACGTGTTTTCCCCAGCCCTCAGCCCCACCACTAAAGCCATTAGCAGTGGTCGGTGGGAGACTCAGCAGGCAGGTGGGATGGAGGTTCACGCGGGTGGCCATTAGAGCTACCCAGCTTCAAAACAACCCAATTAGACACAGAGACCTGTGAGCTGCGTGTGTGCTTGCGTGCGTGTGTGCGGGGGAAGGGTGCTGCAGATTCCAGAGTCCCCATGAAGAGGGCACGGAGAGAGGGTTGTGGAATTTTCCCTCCTTTCTCAAAAAGCAGAATAATCAGAACAAATGTGTTTGTTACGTTTTTATCCTTGTTTTGTTGAAAAAACAGCAATGAAAGTGCAGAGGGTCTTTTTTACGCTTGGCATAGGCTGCAGTCACACTGAAGGGTTCTCATTAGCAGGACTTGTGAAAGATGTTAATTTCAGTGTTGCGGCACCATGTCGCACTGTAATGAAAGCAAACCACAAGGAGTGGGCTTGAATGAGCCCTGTAATCACTCAAAGGCATTCCAGCTCTCCTCTCCTCTTCTCCTTCATCGATGGTCTCCGGAAAGATCCAAAGGAGAATGGCACCGCTCCTTGGGAAAAACCTGCTTAGCACAAGCAGGCTGTGTGAACGCAGAAAGACGACACTCTTGCACCCTTCCATTACCATTGCTCCAGTATATCCGACGGAGGTCAGATTTTTGAGTCTGTGTTTGTCTTGGGCCTTTTCCACTTTGATCCAGGGTCTCTCTCTTACGCTTGCGGTCAGTCATTAAAGCAAATTCCTGTGGCACCGAACCTCTCCAAGTATGGATGAAACCCAAATTCAGCATCTCTTGCATGGGAATTCTCAGAGGAGTATGTGAAAAATGTTTTGACAGCAATGGATACAGACTTTAGACTTACTGCATTAATGGTGCAGACTGGCATAATCTCCTACAGTATCTTCTGGGGAGATATAACCACATGAGACCAGTTCAACTCTCTGTACTGTACGTGTGTGTGTGTGTGTGTGTATGTGCATGTGTGTGTGTGCGATTGTATCAGTGTGGGTCATCCTAGAACAGTTCCCCCACCCCACACACTCCCCAGGGCTGGTTGATTAAGGCCTTCCTTTAATATCTGAAACCAGATCCCCCAAGCACAACAGTTCACTGGAGACCTCCAACTCATCCACATTCCCTGTAACAGGATCACACAGCACATGGGTGTGACAGTCCAGGGAGAGCATCTTCCAGCCTGCCAAGCTGTGTGTGTGTGTGTGTGTGTGTGTAAGTGTGTGTGTGCGTGTGTGTATGTGTGTGTGTGCACCCGCGTGCGTGCATGTGCGTGTCTGTGTGTGTCCAGCTACCCACAGGCAGCCTTACTGTTTGCAAGGCTTATTCATGGGTGCCCCTCCATGCACACCAATCCACAGCTCTGTTCTGGATGTGGCCTGTCTTCAATTGATGGATGATGATGGTTGAAGAGGAGTGGATGGGTGGGTGATTGGGTGGTTTGGTGGGTGTGAGAGTGTCCAGGGGAGGTGTGTTTAGCAAATAATACTGGAGGCCTTAGCGGTGTCTCAGCCAACAGGCTTTTTCAGAGGACCGGGGCCTTGGGCCAGCCGGCCGCAGCTGCCCCCTGTGAGAGCAGCCTTTGAGAGGGGAGACGCCACCCTCAGCTAGCCTGCCACCCACCCCCCACCGACTCATTCTTTACCCTGCTGTCACATCAGAGGTGGTCAGGCCCGAATGAGAGAGCCATTGTTTCCTCTGTGTGTGTGTGTGTGTATCTGTGTGTGTGTCTTTGTGTGTATCTGTATGCGTGCATGTGGGTGTGTTTGTGTTTGTGTGTGTTTCTGTGTGTGTGTGTGTGTGATAGGACATCAGATGTGAGTTCCTGTGAGAGTGGAGCTGGCCCTTTCTTATTCATGCTTGTATGCCCATTTGCATTCTCTGAGAGGATCAAGGAAGCACAGCCATTATATAACACGCAAGTGACAATTCTTTGGCTGAACAAAAGTTTCGGCTCTCAGCTCCAGCTCCATTCAGGGATTTCAACTTTAGCTCGGTCCTTCATCTGATGGACAGGACTGAGAATTCGATCTCTATTTGTGTCCACAGATGGTTTGGTCAAAGACAGAGTTTGGCCAAGGACAAAGTAGTGTGGTTTGACCAGAGATTACCCAACAGTCTTCGACATCCATTGTTTAACCAGTATAACACCTAAGGCCAGGTGATATCGCGGCCGTTTATAGGGTTTCTGTTTATGGGGTTGTTATCTGGTGTTGTCCTCACTGTTATGGTTTTACTGTTATCTTTCTCCAATCTATCTGGGTGACACACCTGCTCAGTTGGAACTGTTGCACGGGAAACCTGTTTACGTTAGACGTCACATGGGTCAGTATGCACTAGGTCACTCGGCCACACGTACCCTTATCTGACATATTTAGCATAACCACATCAAGTCAGTGTTTTGACTGTTAGGCCTCAGGGGCATACAGAGATTATCGTGTAGTTGAATTGAGCTGTTTGTTTGGTTGTTTGTTTTAGTAATGTTTTTTTTTATTCCCACTCTCCTTTCTCCTAGGACTGGATGATAGCCTCCAGCAGTACATCCATAACTTTGAGAGGGAGAAGATCAACGGTGAGCAGCTGCTGAAGATCTCTCACCAGGACCTGGAGGAGCTGGGGGTGTCTCGGATTGGACACCAGGAGCTGGTCCTGGAGGCGGTGGACCTGCTCTGTGCTCTGGTTAGTATACTCACTCTACACACTCTCTCTATTCACTTTTGTCCGAACCTGGCAAAATCTGAATGCCCATCAAGACGGTGGTGGGTGGAATTCTGGCCGACGGGCTCCTGTTTGCTGTGGTGCTTGTCACAGCAATCTGCGGCAAGCCTGTCAGCACTGAGCTGGAGACAGATGGTGGAGCATATCCAAGCTTTAAGAGGAGATCAGAGAGATGGAGCCCTGGAAGCTATGAGCCATTATCCCCACCCCACACTCTCCCCTCTCTGTCCCCTGCCAAGCACCAGCCAGTCCTGGGCGGCAGTCAATGGTTGGGCTGCCTCTGTCTTGAGCTTCAAGGAGTCAGTAGAGCAGCAAACCTCTCAGCTTTTCCCTCAATGCTCACTCGGGAGAGTAAGCGGTTGATTTCACACAGGGAAAGGCCATTAAAGTCATTGGCCATTTGATTCTATCTGAAATTGGGAGAACATTATTTAAGTTTGTGGTTGAAGTAGTTTAATGGTGCAGGTGCAGCTTCTTATCACAATGCAGTAGTGTTAGTGGTGTAACACCAATGGTTGTTTCCCTCTCATTCTGTCCCATCAGTAATGAAAGTGAAATAATAACGATAAAGCCGAACCATAGGTGAATTTAGTGGTCAGTTTTCCTGCATCCGGACAAAATGTCTGTACTCACAACCAGAGACTCTTGGGGAAAATCTTTTGGAGTCCGAGTGCTAGAATCTGACTAGCTTGTCAGCCGCCAGCCATTAAAACTGCCAGCAGTGTATTTACTGCATGCAAGACTGTCTTAACTAGACCTCCAGCAGGATGGTTTCAAAGGGAGAGAGAGTGGTGGAGAAATGAGGGGGGTAGAGAGAAAGGAAAGTGTATGGCTGAATGGCCAAATACATCCAAAGTGAGCTTTCAGTCACTGCCAACACAACAAGCAGATGGGACTGATTTGGATGTTTACTACTTCCTGTCTACTACATGTCTACTACATACTACTTTACTACTACATGTCAGCAGAGGCTTATTCAATTTCATATCAGTTGTTTGGCATGAATAAACTTATTGAGATATGTTTTGATAACCAGTGGTAATGACCCTTTAAGATGTTTATTCAGCTATGCAATTCTTTTATTTTCACTTGCTGGATTATTTTTTACCATTGTTTTATGGTATACTGGTATACTGACTGTTGGAGGTTTTTGGACTAATGCTGATATTTATACAGCCTGTAACCTCTAAATTGTCATTTTTTGTGGTGTCCTTCGCTACAGCTAACCTATCTGGTTAATCAGCTGATCATGACTTCCTGATGGAACACAGATGATGACTTCCTGTTGCACATACACATACTTAACCACAACTACACAACGCAAACAAACAACTGGACCAAATTAAACACAGGTAGCTGTAGTGTACACAGTTGTTGGTTGGGCCCTGACTTAAGTGTAGGATTTAACAATAATATGCTAATATTTTCATGGAATGTCCAGCTCACTCTCTAGAATCTTATGTAGACAGACAAAACTGTCCCAAATGTGAAGATGGCTGTTTGACTAAAAAACAAATGAGCTTCTAAATGAGACGGCTTTGAAATGTTCTAGCTCAACTGTAGATCTCTGTGATCCCCCTGTCCAACAGATAAGGTGTAGTCATTTGTAGTGAAAGCAGAAGCAGACACATGGAAACATTTAAAGCCCGCTAGCTTAAAGCTTTGATATATCCTCATGTCATAACACATGAACTATATCGTACATCCACAAGTCCAGAGCCCCTCTGTATAGATCCTCTAATTGGCTCCAGACTCCTTTCCTCCCAGGCAAACCACTTTCAGTAAAGCCCAAATTGTTTTCTTTTGATCCGCCTCATAAATTTGCCCTGTTTTTTCACTGTGTTCCATGACATGAAATGTAAGCTTAAATAAACCTGCCATTAATTGAGAAAGGTATTAGGAGTTGCATAAGTCACACAAATAAGCTACGGGGGCACAGGAGGGGGAAACCTCTGAATGTTTGCTGACCCTTTGGAAAGGGAAAACCAGGCCATAGTCACTGCAGGAGAACTTCCATCAAAGCTACAATCTCATCATCTTCAGTGACTTTGGCTATTTTTTGCACCTTGTTTTTGTTAGATTTCTGTATTGCCTAAAGAACCTGGTACCTCATTAATATTAACTCCCTACAAAGGTAAGTTCAACACTTTTGAGAAAGATGTGCTGCTGACAGTCCCCAGGGCTGGTTCACATGTTCTGTTTCCCTCTGTGGCCCTCAGAAGACTAAAACCCTCTCACTCAATGACCACATTTTGGACATAAAAATCTTTCTATGTCCTGCATTTCAAAATGTGGCCTGAGACGTGAGGCTTATACGAGCTGTATCACATGGATGTATCTTGCTTGGATTGTTCTATGCTCAGCTTGCCCACACTGCACCTTTGTCTTTTGTCTCAGCCCAGACCATTGTTGGCAAGAAAGCTTTTTTAGCAGCATAAACACAGATGTGTTTCTCCCTAAATAGCATTAGAATAGCTTAATATAGTCTTTCTGACCTAACATTTTATCTTATTTTGGACATTTATCTAATATCAAGACGTAATCTCAAATAACAGAATGAGTGTCCGGTTGGACTAAGAGTTGAGTCCTTACTAAGCTCTTTTTGTAGTTTTGCATTTTTTTGTGCCTGTCCTGGACCTGACAGAGAATATACATCATTTGATTTTTTGTTCTTAGTTCCAAATCATCTTCTCTCAGGTCTTGATTTGGTATCCCCCTGTGAGATAAAAGCCATCAGAACAAGCAACTCTCACAAATGAGTCATGAAATATTTTAATGAAAAGAGCCGGGATTCATGGCTTGTGATTACTTCAACAGAACCTGCTCTGAAACCCAGCACCTCCCTTGTGCCCTTCCAAAGCCTTGTGGCCCTTTCTGAGGAAAGAAAACCACCTATTGTCTTGGACTCCTGGAATTGACATTAAGGCTGTTTGAAGCCAAGTGAGAGGTGGAAAAGTATGGTGCATTACCAGTGCGGAACAGCCCTTTCTTTTCTTTCTTTCTCTCACTGTCTCTCTCTCTCTTTTCTCTTTATTTCTCTTTCGTTCTTTCTCTCCCTCAGCAGGGAAACCCCAGAGTGCATCTCGGGGAGAGACAGAAACAAATGTGAACCCCCACCTGTCACCAGGGCCGAGCCAGAGTTTTGCCTCGGTGCTTATAGAGCAGGGGAACTCATCCCTTCAAGCCCCTTGTGATATCCCAATGGTCACCCAATCATAGGTTATGGGTTCTGTTCCCACCTCTGACCACAGGGACTTTGGGGAGAGACCTGCTGTTTCAATAGACCTGTCCTGTTTCATTTCTCATGTGGCCGTGGCTCCACTAAACTAGACTTGGGTCCTCTCACACAGCTCTCCCCTCTAACTGTACAGTTTCAAAAGCTGACGCTGGCTGTAAACCTGTCAAAGTTGTCTCTGGGCTGACATGGCAAGCAAGCAGAGCAGAGGCCTTCAAATGCTTTCAATTTAAAACTAATCCGACGGTGGAAGGCACTCGCCCCCTGTGTTTCATGTCGGTCCCAAGCACTGTGGGACAGTTAAATAACATCTGTGTGGAGAAGTCCCAAGTGTTCTGGAAGCAATTAGGACACTAATGAAAGAGCTTAAAGAGGTGTGTGAGATTTGAACCAAAACAAATGGCAGCATGGCTGCCACGCCAAAGCTCAGCAGTCAGTAGCAAACAAAGGGAGGCTTGCGTCTGGAAGCACACTTATTATGTGTGCCAGACACAACAATGTTGTTTGTGTCTTGACTTTATCTCCCCTATTGTTTTGTTTTTTATTTTTGTCTAAATAATGGCTGATCCTTTTGTTTGTCCAACCTGTTTCTAGACTGTTCTGTCTGTAGACTGTAGCTGCCTGGTTGCCATATGGCATCTTTCACTTTCACCTCCTCCTTCTGTGTAAAAATGGTAACTTAGCAGGGGGTTACACTTGTAAGTTCAAATTAAGACAGATCCAAACTATTCCCCTTTGCTCAGCATATTAGGTTAGCATGCTGGGGGCATGGCATGAATGTGCACTGATGTACACCAAAACAGGAGGCACGCTTAACTATGAACTAGAACTAAGGCTGCAAATGCATTCTTTCCATGATATTCATAAGGAAAGACGTTGCCAGATTCAGCTTCTAAATTAAGCAACACTTTTCATGGTCAACTATTCAGGAGTCTTGAATAGCACATGTTGAACAACAGAGTGATAGGTCACCGATAGTTTGAAGAATTAAAGTGGAATGTTCAGATTTTTATTTTTAGCTCATGAAATGACATGAACCACAACATCAGCACTACAAAACACTACATAAGATCAAACTACACCTTTTCCAGTCACATCTATGACTTTATGCTGACCTGAACTGACATGATGGTGTCTGTCTGTGTAACTTTTTCCCTTCTGAACATCAGACAAGCTGGAGGATTTCTAATGTCAAATGTCAAATCTAACAGTTGTTAGTTGTTTCTGATGGATTGAAAACCTAAGAACTTCCAGGTCTAAAACTCAGTGGTAGAGCTTACAATCAATTATCCTATAAAATGTGGTTAATTTGCAGATATGCAGATCCTTTTCCAAACACGAGGTTGTGCTTAGTGTTCTCATTTCATTGGAGTTCTCATAAGCAGTGTAATGACGGCCAGCTTGTTGAAATGTAGTCCAGAGCCGCGTGGTCTGTCAGGTGACCCAACAGCAGGGCTGATCTGAGGAATGTGTGAGGAAGTAGCCTGCCTCAGGAATGTGAACTTTGCTCATTTCATGGGAATCAGGTGAGGACACGTGCAGGTCTGGACTGTGTGTGTGTGTGTGTGTGTGTGTGTGTGTGTGTGTGTGTGTGTGTGTGTGTGTGTGTGTGTGTGTGTGTGTGTGTGTGTGTGTGTGTGTGTGTGTGTGTGTGTGTGTGTGTAAGGGGGTGTGATACAGAGGGTTGGGGGGCATGTGGAATTTGCAGGGGAATTCTTATTCCCTGGAGATAAGCTGTGACTGATGGCCTTCTCAGCCTTGAGCGATGCTCCAGCCAAAGTGACTTTATACCGTCTGAACACCAAATGTGCTGCATTTTGACTCTAAGGTCTTAAGCTTCCAATAGTTGATGAGGATAATCAGAACCTCCTAAAGCCTAACCTCCTATAAGTTCATCTAGTTTCATCATGAACTTTTTTTGATTTAGGCCCCTTGCCATTCAGTAATATTTCCTATATGCTCAGTGGGGTTGTTGATCTACCAGATCAACAAATACCCTCTCCATCTTCAAGAAACTCTTGAACTCTTGAAGACCCAGCTCCTCCAAGAATATCTCCTGGCTTCAATTTCTGAATACCAGGAATGCACTAAACCTCTTATGCTTAATCTCTCTTTACACTGCAATTTTATTACACTATTGCACTTTCAACTTAAAATACTGCAAATATTATGTGAACAATATGCACACTATGCTAGTTTTTTCATTGTGTTGTAGCTTGAATGTTATCCTCTTTTGTAAATTGTTTTGGGTAAAAGTGTCTGCTAAATGCATAAAGGTAAATGTTGGCACTAAATTTGTTAACTTTATGTGTTTTAATTGTGACCATATAGCATAGAACAGTTGCTTGTTTATTGTTATTATTACCTGCTATCCGTATATCTGTCTGTTTATCTATATAATTATATAATATGACTTTATTTGTTTGTCTAACTATTGTCTTTTTCATGTGCTCCCCTTAGAACTATGGCGTGGAGACCGATAACTTGAAGAATCTGGTTGTACGAATGAGGGCAGCATCCAACAACCTCCACATGGGAACGTCTGAGCGGCGCAAGAGCCCCACGTATGATGGAAACTGCTCCCACAAGCCTCCCAACGAGTTCCTCACATCTGTGGTGGAGCTCATAGGAGCAGCCAAGAGCCTCCTGGCCTGGTTGGACAGGTACAATGTGATGTCACTCTTCCCTGTTGCACCACAAAATCTACATGTGATGTGGCATTTGGACATATTAATATATCTCAGTCACAAAATTATATGTTCTGCATGGAATAACCATTTGGGCTAGATGATAAAAAAAAAAAATATATATATATATATATATAACCTTATGCACTCACTGGAGTCATAACGTTCACAAAATCCTCTCATGACTTTCAGGGATCTGTTTCACTCAAAAACAGGTTCCTAAATGCTTGCAGGCAAACCCAGCATGAGCATTATTTCTAGTCCTCTTTGTCTTCACCCTTGAGAGTTTTTTTCCAGAAATGTTTCAAGGGCAAATGAATGAAACTAGATCTAGTCTGGTTGGTTTCTGTAGTCGCATTTGGTCTGGTCAATGTCCAGAACTTCCCATATTAACTGAAGGCATCACTCAACAGAAATAATATCTGTAGAACGTATTACACCCATATGGACTTGTGGGAGTTTGGTTTTCAGTACTATGGTTTACGGAGGAGGGCCTAGCAGGGACCCATCCCAGACTAATCATATTGTAGGACTGATGAAACCATACAGTTCTTCAGTGATATTTTAACAGAGTCTGATTCCCTGCCATCAATTGTAGCTTGATGGCTTCTCCCAACCAAATTTGGTGACTGTTTCATGGTTAAGCTGAAAAGGAATTGACAGGTTTTTTTGTTTGTGGTAGAAAAGATTTATGAGAAACTCCCTCAGTTCTTTTCTTCCTCCCATGTGACCTCAGACCATGTGAACTCCAGACACTGTGGTTAGGCTGCAAGTCTGCCGCTACTATTGTGCATATTTGCTCCATTAGCCCCTGGAAGCAGCCTAACGTCACTTTGTTGTTCCTCTGTGTGATTGATGGCCCATTCACTGTTTTATACCATCAGCGTGCAGTCAGGGCTTAGGCAGACCTGGCAGATGAATGTTGTGGGAACACGGCAACAAAAGTATCACATTCTTTTTGTCTACTCCCCCCCCCCACCACCTGGTTTTGCTGTCTCCCCATGTCTTTTCTGTTTTCTTCCTCCTCTCCACCCCCACCCCACCCCCCCCTCCACCCCCAAATCCTCCGCCTCATTCCCTTCCTCCTGTTTTCCTCACTCTCCATCTGAAGGACGCCGCTGACAGGAATCAGTGACTTCACAGCCACCAAGAACAAGATCATTCAACTTTGCCTGGAGCTCACCACTACGGTTCAACAGGTCAGTCTTCCTGTGCTGTGCTATATATCTACCCTGTGAGTTAAAGACATATATATTTTCCTGTTCCCTGGTCTGTCCTGAGGCTCCTCTTGACATGGGGGCTTGCACAGGCTGGACATGATGTAGAGCATGAGGTGAGAGATGTTAACATATGGCAACATGAGTGTTCTTTCTCTTTTTTCTTTTTTTTGCCATGTCTGTTTCTTTGCTAATGAGGGGAACCCCTTGGTGTAGCAGTCACAGAAGGCAAGTTTACAGTTTCATTAAAAAAAACCTTAGGGCTTTAAAGGTTGGCTGTCAGCATTCCTCTGCCTCATCCTCCTCCTCACAGCCATGTGGATCCTGTTTCACTCCTTCAAGATGTTCGCCATGGGAGGCTTGTGTCTTTGTGTTTTCATTAGCACCATTGTTCAAAAGGAGCGGAGGTGGTCCAGTCTTCAGTGGCAGATTTATGAATATAACATAACATCTCCTGAATCATTCTCTAAGCTGCCAGACAAGAATTATTTAAAATATGTATTCAATATTCATTTGGCATGAAATCCATTTGAAACAGAACAATTACAATTATTTGTATCACACTGTGTTGGTTGGGGAACCCTGGAACCTGGAAACTGGAAAATTCTGGATTCGAATCCCGACTGCCACCGTTGTGCCCTTAACCCTTAGTTGCTCTAGGGGAGACTGGCCTGTAATTGATAGTTGATAAATGTCACTTTGGATATAAGTGTCTACTAAATGCATACATTTAAATAAATGCTAGTTAACTGTGTAACCGTTTATTTATTTATTTAGTTAGAGCTTAATGTGTTTAAACAGAAGGAAGGAATTTCAGTCTGGGAACTGTCGATGAATGCCCACTTAGATCAAGTGAAGCCCAAGCCTGACTGGGAATGACTGGATTGGGTGCAGTGATCAGCGGGCAGCGGGCAGCGGGCAGCAGGCAAGAAGAGCAGGCGAGCTAGTGGGAATGTTTAATTGTTAGTGGGAGAAGGTCAGCAAGTTGACTTCCTTCAGTGGCCCCTCTTTGAAGTGAGACATTTCTGTGCAACCCAAGCCTTGAAACATGCTGTTTCTTTCTGGACCTCTATAACCTTAAGCCTTGTAGGAAGTCGTGATGATCCTTTAAGGTCTTACATGCAGATCTTCTCACCCCTTAGTGTTCTGAGTGGGGCCCCATTCAGCGAGTACTTTCAGGAGTTTGCCTGCTAAATCAGAGAGATTTTTAAGAATACAGAAACACCAAGATCATTGAATACTGACCAAGATAGAGCAACATAATACATTACAATGGGAGCAGATGTGAATTGTTCTGGTCTGCGAGAACAGTGTCGCATAATGTCACAATATAAAGTTTTCCATAATATTCTGTGTCAGCGTATGAGGACTCGACTCTGGTCTTCACAAAGGGGGATTTTTCCTCATCCCCCTTGCGACAATAGAACACCGAACCTAACAAACGTTTGTGCGTTTCGTTCTGCTTTTACCCTCTCTGAATACACTGCATTGCTTTGCATGTACTGTAAATGTCACTGGAGTTGGGCTGTGAATTCTTGCACCCAAGGTCAACCATGTTTGTGTGTGTTGTAAGACGCAGGATGAACAGGTCACGTCAAAAATCTACGACTGTTAGACCATTCCTTGTACAAAGCGTATCAGGTCTGAGCTGTGCTAACCCCACTGGCTGCTGTGGCTCTGTTCTCTGGCCAGGGTATTTGTGGTCTGTGTGGACCTCGTGAGCCTGCATGGGCGCTTAATGAAGAATAAGCTTCTAGCATGACCAATCAATGAGCTACACTGTCACAAATTAAATGTGTATGGACACAATAGCGTCAATAGACATTCTCTCACTCGACTCAGAGGCTGGGAGTAGAGCTTATTCAAGCTAAATATAGAGGTTCCAGAGGGCTTGAGATATGGCTAAGGGCAAAGCGCATGCAGTTATTGTACAGACCATGTAATGGGGGGGGGGGGGGGTAGGTGGGGGGGGGTTGATGGCAAGATTTATGGCTTTAGATTACTACCCCCCCATCCAAGCTGAACAACAATATTGACTGGTTGGATTGCCAAGAGGGCTCTCTATCTCTCTTTCTCTCTCTCTCTCCCTCTCTCTCTCTCTCGCTCTCTCTCTCTCTCTCCCTACCACTTTCTCCCTGTCTGCCACTTCATTGTTTGGCAGGACAATTTGTCTAGTTTCAAATCAGAGATGGCGATCAGGGGCATCATCTGATCCCTATCAGCTGGTGTGTGTTGATGTGAACACCTCAGGGATGGCTCTGCTTCTCCCTGCTATGTGTTTACATGTGGTACTCTCACTTTGAACGTGACCAAGATTGACTCACTGTGATCATGAGGTTTAGATCAACAGTGCTGTGGCAGAATGTCTTCCTGTAGAGCTGCCAAGATTCTTTAAAATATTGTTTTGAGGACATTGTAAAATCTGAAAAGACCCAACTGGAGAACTGGATGGAGATTTAATGAACACATTTTGATGTGGAACAGACTTGTGTTTGCTTTGCTTTGTCTCGGGATTTTACACACAGTGCTCTCAAGTGAAATCATTGAGAAATACATATATTCACCATGTAATTTTCTAAATATAGAATGATTTGCTGTCGTCTGTGATGGAATGAATGCCACATTCCCTCCAAAACCGACATTTCTTTCCACCTTCTTTTGGAAAATCATTTTGGAAAACTTTGTATTGGATCCAGGAATGAAGAAGAAGACATGCCTTTTCTGCTTTTGTTCTTTATGTCTACAGACAAAAGCATGAGCGATATGAGCCAATGAAATATTCTGCATCCACATTTTAAAAACACACAAGCCAGCTGAACAAAGCCTAGCTGTGCAATGCGAGAGGAATTTTAAACGTAACATCCAAGGCAGATAATTCTGATTTGTGGTTCACGTGGCCGGTTCATTCATTTTTTAAAAATCAGATGTGGATCTCTCTCATCTCGCTCCATGAATTGGGAAAGAAGAAGAGTGGGTCAGGAGCAGGTTATAGTCACAGAACCACAGAACCCTCCCCTGCTGTGTCCACCCCTTGTACAATAGATTCACGAGGCCTAACAGACATGCCTTTGTGGCCCTAACTCATTTCGGCACTGAACATAAACAAATTAACATTCTTTTTATGTTTACATTGAATGCCACTGAGGGGACAGTAATTGAATGTTTGAAAGTTTTTAAACACCATTAGAACATCTCTGTTTATATTTCAGCTGCCTTCATGCCTATCTTTTTTTGTCTCTCTCTAAGAGCTGAA
Organism: Tenualosa thibaudeaui; assembly: GCA_027481765.1. Classification (NCBI taxonomy): domain Eukaryota; kingdom Metazoa; phylum Chordata; class Actinopteri; order Clupeiformes; family Clupeidae; genus Tenualosa; species Tenualosa thibaudeaui. The sequence goes on from JAIFZK010000013.1 coordinate 16,901,147, forward strand.
TTTATTTTTCAAACTAATGAATTCAAGCCAGTTATCACAATATAATTCCATCAGTTCACGCTTCGGCTGCATAGCTGAAAGCATGAGATGTGACTGGCCGTAGTACTTGAACTTGAGAGGCCTCCATTCACAGGCAGAGGGGTTGGGTTACTGTGTGTGAACATTGCGCTGTGTGTGTGTGTCTGTGTTGGGGGTCGGCGGGATGGACTCTTCCCTCCCAGTCCCACAGCCACGGCTGATGGTGAGGAGACAGGTGCCCTCCCCGCATTCCCAAAATTGGTGACGTGTTTGTAAGCCGTCTGTTCTCGACACATGCAAACGCACACTCTCATGCACATGTAGACACCGGCACATAAAATACATGCATCTGTCAGTTGCACGCTTGACTTTTTAACCACAGTGCCAAAACACGTACCCGCTCAGAAATGCATGCGACTCTTGGAAATTTGCTGTCATGCAACATGTACACAAATCACAAATTGAACACATACATTCAATATGTATATGCAGACACAAAAACAACACCCCCCCCCGTCAGCTGTGTGTCTGCAGCTGTGAATGATCAGTCCCACCTGTAGCTGTTGGGTTGGGGGGGGGGGCAGTTGGGTTCAATCTCTCTGGCCTCTCACTTGGCTGACACAGCAGCTACCCCATGATGGACACTTAATATCCAGTCCCAGCTGTCGCTCCCCAAGCACTCCATAATTCCCACACAGCCGAGCAAATGTAAAATCACATTCTATGTCTGAAAACCCCCTGTTATCCTGTATGACTTTTAAAATGGCAGCAATGCCCACTGACATGCAGACTCCTATCCTTTTGTCTTTTAACACGTGGAGGAAGCAGTGACTTCTGCTTGGCCTCCTGCTTTTAGCTACCAGTTCCTAAATGCTTGGCCTGTTTGCTAGCCTACCCCTGTAGTTTAGCGCAAACCCCAGACAGTATGATGCAATTATCTTGTCCTCAAGTTGACATGGAGATGTAATTCAAATCTGCAAACTGTTGATTTTAAGGCACCTCCTTGTCCCACAGGCAGCACTATATCCATTTGTTTACTTGCATCATCTTCCTCGTATATTGCATCAGAACTTGGCTGTATTTTTATGAGTATTTATTCAAGATTTGTTAGTTTTGTTTGGTGTCCACAAATGCAACAGCACTCTTACAATATTGTCTCTCTGCATGGCAGGACTGCACTGTCTTTGATATGGAGGAGAAGATTCTGGAAGTTGTAAGTACTCTCCTTTACCTCTCTGTTTACACTGTGGGTGCATGCTGATGTTGAGTGAAGTGAGTGTGTAAATGAATATTTCTGACAGAGCCCTTGAGCAGGGGACTTAACCCAGCACTTAAAGCCAGATGTGTTCTGCCCTTTGTTCCCAAGGGGGAAAAGAGCTCCGGGTGTCCCATTCCCTGTATATAGATATGCCTAGAACTCCTCTCTTCCCACACGTTTTTGGCACCCAGCCAAGCAGTAGAGGAAGCAGCGAGGAGGTGTTAGAAAATTCCAGTAGGGGAAATTGGTAATCCATTTACAGGGAGATGGAATGACCAGGCTCTCAGCATCACCCCTCACCCGACATGTGAAAAGCACTATAGGCAAGGGTGGGGAGGTGGGGGCATACTGGTGAAAGCAGGCAGGCTGATTTTTGCCTCTTCCCATTCATCAGAACTTCCTGTTGGGTGACACTCTCCAGATCGCACTCCCCCCCCCCCCTCTCTCTCTCTCTCGCGCACACACACACACACACACACACATTTAGACTCTGACAGTGGACTTCCTCTTTTCCCAGACACCCCAGTGAACTCTAGCAACCCCACACATGGCGAGACAGACTACACCACCCCTGCACCTTTCCTTTTTTTTCTTTCTTTTCTTTCTTTCTTGTCAGAGTTGCACAAGTAATGTCATAGTAGAGCAGGCCCTGCTCTCTGTTGCTCAGAGTTGAGAAATTGTGTTTTCATTGTGTGGTCACTCTTGTTTGCACATCCCCCTCCCTCTTGTGAACTGTTAGTATATTTGTGCAGTCAGCAGAAACTTCAATTGGGGATAAACTGGTTCGCTTTAGTGATGATTGATTCAGTGGTATGTGTCTGTTTCTGTGTCTTTGTGTGTATATGTTTGTTTGTTTGTTATATACCATGACTTCAACGCCTTGCGTTTGCGTAAATTGAATGACGTTGTTTTAACATCTGTGTAAATTGTGCAAGTTAGTGTCTGGGCTTGTTTGCGTCAGTCCCTCTTTGTGTCTTGTGCTTGCATTTGTTTTGGATGCTTGCTTACGAGCAAGGGTTGAGAAAAAAAGCCTCTTTCTTGGGCTCTTGTCTCCCAACTGCCACTGCTAATGATGACAAAGTGGTGTGATTGGCCTTAATGATGGAGGGAAGAGGTGGATGGGGGAGGGGGAAGGGGAAGGGAGGGGGGGACTTTCCCGCCAGTCTTCCTGCCCTTTGTAACACCCTCGGACCATCTAATGATCTTCATTCTTTCTTCATTCTTCAGTCTATACAGCCTCAACTTTTGTTAAAGATCATGGTCAAGGACAAAGCTAATGGTGTGTGTGTGTGTGTGTGTGTGTTTGTGTGTGTGTGTGTGTGGTGAGGGTCATATAACAGTTCAAGTGAACTTAGTCACACATGTAATTGCAAATGTAAACAAGTAAAACCATTGGGCATGCCACTCCACTGCTCAAGTGAAGTTTCTTGTAGTGTGTCTGTTGTGCTTAGTCTACCAGCCACAGGGTGTCTAAATAGTTTTTCTTTCATGTCCCGTTCAGTCAAAGGTGCTGAACACCATCTGTGACCAGACTGTGCGAACGACCTCTGACCCCCTGATGAGCCAATCAGCCTGCCTCGAAGAGGTCCAGCTGAACAACATCAAACCTGGGGAGGGCCTGGTGAGACATTAAACTATATAATGTTTATAACACATTCATGCATTCATGTTGCCCGGACACCATCTCAACCAGTCCCAGTCACAATCTATCTGATAATCTTTAATCTGAGTAGCAGTGAATCAGGTTTTGTGTCACACAAAACGGGGCTCTCAGTGTGTTTCCATTTGAGGCGGAAGCGTAGTATTAATAGCTGTCTTATATCATTGGCTTTGCCGTTGCCCCTCTCAGCCGTCGTCATTGTGAAGTCTGGTGTTTCCTATCCTCCGAGTCTTTATTTCCAGCACAGAACTGTCAGCCTGGCACTCACTCTGTCTCTCTCTTTCTCTTTCTCTCTCTCTCTCTCTTTCTCTCTCTCTCTATCTCTCTCCTCCCCCAGGGCATGTACATCAAGTCCACCTACGATGGCCTTCACGTCATCACCGGCACCACAGAGCATGTGAGTAAGACAGACACGGATGCAGACGGGGGCTCGCACCACCCACCCGATGTCTGTCTCCGAACCATGCAGATAAATTTAACCTGAACCCCCTCACACACACACCCCCCTTGGCCTGTTGTCACTAGGCACCATGTTGGATGATCTGAGCAGTATTGATCGCAGATCGCACACCTACCTACACAGCCACCCACATTCCCATCCGCTTTGTGCAGTGACTTATATAAAGAGCCAGGAAAAGCTGCTGTAACACGCACATTCTTCATTAGTGATAGTGATTCATTTTTCATGTACATGACTATCTGCTATAGGCTAATATATGGGCTATATGAGTCCACACGCTATATTTAGCAACCAGTGCCGCTGATCAACAGATATGAAAACGGATGTATGGTACACTGGAAATGAGTATATATCAAGGAAGTACACCTGATCTTTTAAGCCAGCATAGAAGTATGATAACGACTGTTCTATATGATGGTAAAAAAACAAACCAGTGTCGTTGAATTCAGTTGGCGCTAGATTTGCATGTTGGCAAATAAGCTTTTGCCTGAAAATATGTGCCACGTCATTTACTAGAGCTTCATAAAAATCAGTATGTTCAGCAAGTTGTTTTTATAGATATCATGTTACACATGTAATACAGTCTTTATTTGGACAGTGATAAGACTCCATTATCATGATACATTAGTGAAACATTAGTGAAACAGTGAAATGATCAGTTTCACAAGACCAAAGATGCTTTTAAAAAAGGATGTAGTTGAATGCTTTGCCCTATTTACATTTCCTTGTTTTATATTATATTGACTCCGATGCCCCCCACCAGCCCCACACAGTCTCATCAGCATGGTAACACAAATGTTGTGCGTAAACAGTTTCCAGCCCCTGCCAAGAGCTATGAAGGAGTGGAAAGACAGGGGGGCTAATCGAGGGTTACGTCCAGCCATCCCTCCATCTGTACCTGTGCTTGTGGATTCTGTGGGAAATTTGATGTGTGTGTTTGCTCACACACTGCATATTAGCCCCCACACACACGCACGCATGCACACCCTCCCTCACTTTAGCAGGGAAAGGAGGGAATCTTAATGAACAGCAGACTCCCAAACCCACTTAGGTGTGAGTTACGCCATGTCCACATGGTTTCTGTTGTCCAGTGATCCAACAGATTCCCATGTCTCCACTCAGGAATTTGCATTCCAGTTTATGATAAATCTCACCCAATTAATCACACTGGCATTTTTTGTTGTTGGTTTCAAGAAGCTAAACTGTTCAGTCTTTTATTATCCTAATCTCAGGATTGTTCAGGATGGTTTGTGTTGGACTTTGGTGTGGCCTGCTTCATGTCAGCCCCACAGAATGCACAGATAAGACTTAGGAAAATGTTAACAAAGGCTAAAGCCCTTGTCTCAAACCGCCTTGATGAGGCTTTCCCTGTGTATGTTCAGGTATTTCTTGCTTGCAGTAAGACAGACTGTGGTTTAGAGACTAACATTTGTTCTTTCTCTCTTTTTATTTTTTCCCCTTCTCTTCACTGTCCCCTTATTCCAGTCTCCTGCAGATATGACCCGAAAGATACATGCAGGTGATGAGGTGATCCAAGTCAACCATCAGACAGTGGTAAGGAATTCTGTTGACATCTGTTATGTTGTGCCGTCATCTCTCTTCCTTTCTGGATTTTTTTTTAATCTTATCTAATCTAATCCAAGCATTCTTTGTGGTCTCCAGGTTGGCTGGCAGCTGAAGAACTTGGTGGCCAAGCTCAGGGAGGACCCCAAAGGTGTGATGCTGATGCTGAAGAAGAGACCCACAGGCATCTCTGGGTTCACCCCTGCCCCCCTCAAAAACATGCGCTGGAAACCCCCAGTGCCTCAAGTACAGGTCAGTTCAATGCCTGTCTGTCTTTCAAATCTCTTGGGTAGTCTTTCAAGGATCAAGGATAAAGGAGTTTATTTGTCACATACATTACTAATGTAAGACATGTAGTGAAATTCCATAAATTGGAGTATTGACTCAATAATAGAGAAAAAGAAAGATTCAGGAAAACCAAAAGCAAATAAACAGACTTTAGTCCATATTGGGATCAGTATCCATGTAGCCTACGGACCCAGATGCGGTTAGTCAGTTTGTGTCCTGCACCTTCCAGAGGCTTTAGCTGCTTTGAAGTCGGGATAAAGGAGGGACGTTGTGTAGGCTATGGGGTAGGCTATTGTCTTCAGACTATCGTCTTCAGACAGGTTGGTTTCAGACAGGTGGTTATGGAGATGTAGATGGCATTACTTGGTCCACACATGTGAGAAGGTATATCCCGTATCAGAGACAACTGCACAACCAAAACGATCGGTAGGCAGGGTCACCTTCCACTGAACCCGGCCATCAGAGCGTATCACTCTGCAGGCACATGGGCCGCACTAAAACCATGGATGAACAATGCATCCGAGCACAACTAACCAGGAAAGTATGTTAGCTGCAGACTGGAGAATTGCCATTCGAAAAAACTATGTAGATGCTCACTGGGGGACAACAGTTTTCTTTTTTTTTAGAAAAGGGCACAATTATCTGATGGCAGGCCTGGATCTTTTCATTCATATTAGCTCATGGCCCAAGTTGGGAACAATACTCTTATTCTCTTCCACAATACCAGCGTATTCCACGAAATGATGATTTCAGTATGATGTCACGCAGCTGGAGCTACTGGTGAAGACTAGATTTGTAAAGACTGACACAACAGTGTCTTTCTCAGTATAAAACAACCATTGTTGTCCTTGGAGGTCAGACTGTTTAGCAGAAAACTAGGCTAAATTTGTGCTGTTCTCAGCTATTAAAAGACCTTTGATAGCAGATATTGAACGAAATCGCTTAAAGCTATTTCAGTCTCTTTGAACAGCTCTTAGGCTAACTCTCTTAAAAGAAGGTCAGACAACACTCACACCTTTTGTTAAAGAGCATAATCAAAGCTCCCAAATTCCTGTGTTCAGACATTTATGTAATGCTAAGCCCGATCAGAAGCCGTGTTCATTGGGGGAAATTAGTCTGTAAGAGCTGCTATGTCCCAACTCCCTGCTTTTGCATGGGATCCTTGACAAACAAAAGGCCTTTGTAATCAAGCTTGCCCGGCTGGCTAGGAGCCATGCATCACTGCTCAGGTGCCTGTGTACACTCTGGGAAGACGGAATCTGATCAAGCCTTCGCAATCTTTCCCCTCAAACAAAAAGGCCTCTTATTACAAAGGGGGGCCAATCCAGGCTTGTCTGCCTAATTGTTTGAACACGGTGCCTGGAAATCGTGGCGGAGCCATCAGATGTAGATCACCCACTATGAATCAGACATGTGACTACGGTTGGTTTGTGGTACCGGATAGGTGCCAGGCTCTTTGAGAACATGTCACAAATTTTTTTTTTATGTAATGTATTGTTATATGCAGTATGTAATTACATTTTAGTGATGTGCAGTAATATACCAATAGTAATATAGGTCAGTAGTACATTTTAACAGGGCGTGTGACCAGAAAGACACTATAGAAAAGCCCCAATTTCATCTTAATCTGCCATATTTGATGTAAAAATTCATAACATTATAAAATGCAGTTGACATTGCAGAGACAATATTAGGTAAACTACGCTGACCTCATGGTGTCTAAAGAATTGAGATTCCTTCACTGGATGAACTTATCTGTACATTCAATGGCATTGGGGTCTGAAGATTGTCATCGGCCTTTGGCGCGTGCACGTCACGGACATAATGGTGTTCAGGAGGTGTCAGATATAAAATGGATGTTTGCTGATTGTTTACATTCCCTTTCACAGAACACCCACTCCCCAACCAAAGCCCAGTCTCCCAGCAACACTACGGAGTCGAGCAGTAGGAAAGAGAAGCCTGCCATTCTGGATCTCTACATCCCACCCCCTCCAGCCGTCCCCTACACCCCTCGGTGAGCAAACCAGTCAATCTATCTATTCCTCACCAGTCTCAGTTGCCTCAGCCCTCTCCAATGAGTCTGTTCCTTCTAGTCTGTCTGTCTCTGTGACCCCCTCCACACAACCACCACCCACCCTGCACCCATCTCCATTCCCCCCTTCCACTCTAGACAGTAGAAACCACAGCACATTCTGTTCCTCTTCGGCAGCCCTGTGAGCAGCACCACAGAGGTTATGCAATTGCAATGTTCGTGCTGAGTTCTGACTGAGGGGATGCTTCTATCTCTCTGGTTTACTCACGCACTGTGAGACACCCCCCTCACACACCCACACACCGCACACACACACACACACACACACACATCTTCTGACTCACTGGGTTTCTCTTTAGCTGATTTGTCTCTGTCTGTTGGTTTAGACTTTTTTTTTTGGACTGTGAATTCCAAAATTTGGTTTAATCATCCATCACAGCTACTGATGATTAATAATAGACTTCTTCCCTTTTTTTTACTTTTCGTTTAGGACTGAAGTCAATAGAGAATCTTAATTTCAAAGTGCAGTAATATGCCTATGGTGGTATGGCGTGATTCTGGGACCTCCATGCACTCCCATGTATATACATGCAAAGCTTTAGGCAGGGAAGGCAGCACTAAGGCTCAGTGCCCTGGTTCAACTATATTAAACACAGTGCCTGTACACTGTCTCACTACTTGTCATTGTTTACATCTGTTCTGTCTGTGCCTGTAGTGACATGAGGAACAGTACCTACGCTGGCATTAACAAAATAACCAAGGGCTCAGAATCACCCAACTCATTCCTTGACCATGAGAGCCGGAGACGTTTTACCATTGCTGACTACGACAAACTGAATGTCTACCCAGTGGAGGCCAACGTCATACAGCCGCGAATGAGAGACCGCTCTGCCTCACGCAGTAAGACCAAAAGTGAACACATATTCTCCCATGTGCAGATCGAATGCAGATATCAGGATATCAGGCAATGACATAAAAATATTGCTATATGAGAACTGTTCAGACAAAGAAAAACAGCTAAAGAGTTATATCCGGTTATTCTGATGAATGATGTCTATTTGCAAGGGAGCTTTGAGATAAGTGTGTGAAAGCAGATAGACTTATGCAGACATTGAAGACTTCCTGTTTTGAGCAGGTATTTGGGCTAATGGAGGTTGGAAGTAATATCCCTGCTGAAAAAATTATTATGGTTTGCTGGTGGCTTTAGCTGGTTTTGACTGGTCTTAGCTGTTTTGACAGCTCTTGCTGGTCTTTGCTGGTCTTACTGGTATGGCCACCACTTGGGCTTGCTGGTGAGACCATCTTTGGAAGCTGAGCTGATCATGTTGGTCTGACGAGCTAGTCATATGCGAGTGTGCTGCTTTTATGTTGACCATGCTGGTGACCAGCCTATCAAGCTCACATTGATGATTTAAGATGGTCATGCTGGCTTAACCAGCCATATGCTGCTGGATTGATAAGTCAATATCTAGCTGAAATGACCCGCCAAAGCTGGTTTGACCAACAAAACCATCATAATTCTATCATAAGCTGGGTCAACCAATTCAACCAGCAAAACTCTTGTGAAAACATAGCTGCAGCTTGTCAATCATCATAAGATGGTCAAACCAGCTCAATAAGTGAAAACATAGCTTAAACCAGCAGCCTATCATAAGCTGGTCAAGCATTTTTTGTTTTTGTTTTTTTGGTAGGGGGGAGGTGTTCCAGCAGGGATGAAACCCACATGGGTGGTGATGTCCGGCGATGTAGATATTCATTCCTGTGAACAGATGTTAAATGCATGTATGGTCTAACTGGAATTGATGTGAGACAGTTTTAGAATTAATGCCAGTGCTTTAGCTGTGCTGCCAGTCTTTCAACTAATGAATAACCTTTTCAACCACTTGGCAAATGAAGAGCGACAAACTATTTATCATAAATGTATGAACAGTATCATGCATTAGAGGTTTGGATGTCAGTTTTACTTGATTACATAATTTTTGAATCAACTCTTAATGTCAACGAGTTGTAGCTACTGGAAAATGTGTATCTAACTGTAATCCTTCTTACAGGTAAACCACGGCCTCTCTCCATGCCTGTGGACACCTGCCTCAGTGTGAATGACAGCTATACGAAGCCATGGCCACAAAGCAAGAAAGGTACCTTGCGTGTCTTTTACAACTAGTGCAAGCAACAATTTAAGTACTAATTCAAAAGACAACAATTGAGTTACCCACTTCACAAAAAGCACCAAGCCAAGCCACCATTCAGACTCATGTTGACCCTGCTGTACCTTACAAATATTACACCTATTATAGTGTTTTGCAGTTTGAAAAGGAATGGAAGATAAGTACACTTTTCGGAGATTTTTGGGACTGTAAGCTAACTTTAATCATTCCACCCTTCACAGGGGAAGACCTTCTGTACAGATACCTGAGCAATGAGCGAATTCCCACCATCGCTGAGGAGAGCCCTGCTGGCGGAATGCCGTACAAATCCAAAGGGGACCGAACGCCAGTCCGCAGCATTGACCACATCCGCAGCAGCCGTTACCTCGTCAACGTTGACCTGCACAACAGCGCTACGATCCCTTTTCAGGAGGACTTCAAAAAGGCTCCCATGTCGTCCACCCCAAAACGCCCCCCTGCGGAGCCTTCGCTACTGGTCAGTTGGATCACGCGGCTTAAGCTATTGACTCACTGACATTTGCTTCCATGTCCCCAGGCTACCTTGTCTGTCCCTTCAGTGCCTTTGTCCAGCTGTTGATGCTGTTGTCTTTCTATCTTTTCTCTGTCTTTCTCTCCCTTTTTTACCTTCATGTCCCCATACCCCACCCTGCTAACTTGCTAACTCCAATGCCTTTCCAGAACATTTCAATTCAAGTGAAATGTGAAAATGCATCAAGTTGGGGTGTTTCACCAGCACAAGCTAAAAACAGAACTTTAATATATAGGTGCTATGGTTGTGGAACAGATTGCTTTTAATAGTTTTAAGTGTTTTCAGATCAGTCTTGGTCCATTATTTCTTCTTTGAGCTATATTTTGTAACTACTAAGGCATTTCAGCATGAAACCTCTAGAAACTTCCGTTATCTTTTGTTTTGGATTCTCACTTGCCAAAGTTTTTTTTGTTGTTTTTTTTCTTTCAGTTTGTGTATGCACCTTCATTTACCTCAGTAAAACAGTGTAAACAAGAAAAAAAAGTAATCAAAGTGGTCATGCATATATTTAAATCGTCACTTTTCGAATGTGTTGTGACATTGTTGTTATTCAATTCAAACATGCATCTGCTTATTTTAGCACCCTCACAAGCTATGCATTAAGAAAAGTGGTTGGTGTTCTCCGTTGCCTCCCCACCCCATGTTGGGAAAAAAGAGCTCTTATACATATGGGTCACAATGTGACAGAATTATTGGCTCTGGGTTATAGTGTTTGCACTGTCTATGGTTATGCTCCTGTGTTTTCAAATGGTTTGCTTGGATATATGATTCAGTAATGGCGGCTGAAGAACATGCAGACATATTATAATGCAAGGTGTAACACTTACAGAGTTGCCCTTGAGTATTCGCAATTGGATGCTTAACAGACAACTTATTCCAGTGCTGCAGATTGTTCCATGTCAAGGGTCACAGATTAGGATATGGTTAACAGTATTACATGCTGTAAATGCAATGTTAAAAAAACTGTAACAATCTATTGTACTTTAACTGCATATTTTGTAATTTGTCAGTAGTTTATTAAAGCTGCAGGTTATTGTAATACTGTTTTGTATTGTCTTTTGTCATTGCAACATAACAAATAAGCCTTGTGGCAGTGTTATCATTATGCGGATGTAATTATTTTTTTAAAAAGCGGAACTGGAATGCAGTCAGTTTGTTCAGAATGTCATTTATGTAAAGGATACGGTTGAATAAACACTTTAGGGAAGTATTTTAACCTGGGGTTAATGAACTCTGAACCCTCAAAGAGATTTATCAGGACCAGGATTTCCAGTGCTAAGACGTACACACCCTCAATGTGTTTACACACTTTCATGCACATCAGAAGACTATTAAGAAATCAGCGTCTGCCACCGATGGACCATGAAGTCTTGGACCAGAGATAAGAATCCACCTGAAGACTTTCTGAATAGTTTTTTATTTTATTTTATTTTACAAATATTTCAGAAATTTAGCAACTTGCATCCAAGAATTCTCAGAAAACTGCTAATTTCTCGTAGATGGGCTTTGGCAAGTTGAAAATCATTTTTAGAATTCTAAAGAGCACAAATATCTCAAATATTTCAAAATCAGCCTTTGATGTATGCAACACACTTCAGTAAATCAGATGCATGGTCACATTTTATTTCCAAAACTCACATGAGTTCATGATAAATTACACAATGTACCTTTCAGCTTTTTCCCACCCATCTCTTTTCTGCCAAATCTCCTGGCACTTTTTTCTGCTGTCATGCCCTGACCTGCCCACCTGTGCTTGCCTGCAGGACTGTCTAACCTGCAAGTTCTTATTTCTTGATGAATTAACAAAGTGTGTCTAACCTGCTTTGCTTGGCCTTTCTATACTAACAAAAGGCGAGCACCTGGATATGTGTGCTGTTGTATGTCAGGAGCTTTTCACTCTTACTTAAACATTTGCCTCTTTCAGGTACTGGGCCTCAGATCTTTTCGGTCCTTTCCAACTCCTGTTTAGTCATGACAAGCCACCTCTATTTGTATTGACTTGATGTTGTATTATGCTGCATTCGGTGCATGCTATATTGATGCCTGTGGGTGGTTGGAATTGGCGCAAAAAGAAAATGACATTTATTTTGCTAAATTGCTCACATTATTGTAAATTGTGCTTGTAATTTTATTTAAATCTTGACAATGAGTGCACAATATATGAAAATGACTGTACTATTCATGAGCACACTGTTTTCTAAAATGTGTGCACTCTGTACTATGATACTAAGACAAGATGAGCACGATTGAGTAAAAACAAGCTCACATTCTCTCAGTATACAAATACTGTATCTTGCAATATCACCATCTATGCTCCATATAAATAAATCTCTTCCGTGTAATATAGTATGTGAACCAGAACCATGTGAAGATGCCTCACTCCCCATCAACACTTTAGTGCAACACCTCACACATAAATGCCACACAGCTTTGTATGCCAAGAAATAAAAATATAGTATTATATTATTTTATTATATTTTCAATATATTTATATTTTATATATATAAATATAAACATAGCCTGTGTATGTCTCACTGCGCTCAGCAATACGGAGTCATCTGATCAGCTGAATTTGATAGACTATTCAAACTGTATCGGGTGGAAGTGTAGGACTGTCATGCTGGAGGATACCTTTAAGTGTTACCCAAACACAGGATCATATCTCCAAAGCCCTCTCAAGTACATCACTCATCCACCCTACTTACATCAGAGGGTCAACATGGCAGACCAGGGAATGTTAACATCTGTTCATGTTCTGCTCTAGGTGTCAGACTGGAATTCCAGCCGGGGCTTCATCGACAGGTGGGTAGTGTACCAGTGGCCACTGCACTTTTAAACGCCGCCTATCACTTTCCCCTTGTGTCTCCTCCTCAACTCTAGACAGGAAAGTTTTGACAAGTCTTGAGGGATTTGGTCTCTCCTAATTGACAGTGTCATATGCCAGCAATGCAGTGGCTTCTCTTCAGCAGGAATGCTGGGGAGTAGATGGGTAGCCTCTGTTTGTGATTCACATGAACTTGCCGCAGGCAGCCAGCGGCTGACATCATGGCGTCTTTCGGGGCCCCAGACAAGACAGCAGGCAGTTGCAGACAGAATTCTGATGAAGCCCCAACACTTCATAGACATAGCACACACAGTGCTCTTTTTTAATCCATGGTTTTGAGTTGCAGAGCAAGGCAGGCAAGCGTGATGTGAGAAAAAAGGGGGAAAAATGATCCTGGCAGGTCGCAGATCTCAGAGAGAGGGACACAAATCACAGCCAGCGCCCCTCTGTGAAATGCGCCTTGATCTGCCAAAGACTCTGAGCGAGCATAGAGCCCTCTATGTGTATGTGTGTGTGCATGCATGTGTGGGTGTATGTGTTTGTAGGTCACTCCAGTTTACTGATTAAACCTGACTGAGAAGACTGAGTTCACACGGCCTGAGGGTGTGTGACTCCTCATTATGGGTGTGATTGATGAGTAATACGCCCCTCTTCTTTGGCTACTATTTAAAGGCCTCTGCTCCGCTCGTCAGTCACACTCTTAATGAGAGTGGAAGATAAGGCTTGTGACCACTACATTGCTAAGCGTTGAGATATTGCCCACACACAGCTTTGTTTAAGGCTTTATTCATTTAATGTGAGAAGTTACCATCTAAAAAGGAAACAGCGCTAGAATCATCCACTTCACTTCATCATCCACAAAATAAGAATATATATATAGGCACACCATTGTATTCAGTAATCAATTAATTATATAAAATCATCTCAGCTATTCAAATTGATCAGCTGACATCAGTCCTGTATTTTTTCATATTATATATTTCATTTCACATATATATATATGATTTCATATATTTCATATATATTATTTCATATATATACAAAAGTTGTCATGTCATCATGACATTGTAGATCAAAGAAATTAGAAGCCTTATTAGATTAGTAACTGCATAATTGGTCCTTTGGTTTACTGATTTTTCAAAATTGTAGTTGTTTTGACCTTTTCCTATAGTAAATACACAGATCAGACAGCAGTAAGTATAGAGTTCCGAAGGGTAAAATATAGAATCAGACAAACAGGAAGATGAGGAAAACCAAGACACATTTTTATTCCCCCCAAATTGCAGGGTGACCCTTTAGTTGTCTATGAGTGCCTACATGTGTATTTTAAGCTCAGGTTATACGTGCAGTTAAACAGTGCATCTTGGTGTTTGACTAATTTATCATAATTCTGCGAGAGAGATAATGCTCTCCCATAGGCCACATTCACTATTAGTTGGACTGAAACTGCATATTGTGGCCAACTGTTTTGGTACTTGGTTGAACATAGTCACTGCCTTGGGGAATTCCTTCCATATGTATCCAATGTAGTCATTTGTGGAGGGTTTTTTTTTGACCACACGCAGCCAGGGTCGGAGTGATAAGTAGCTTCCATGGTTGGGGTGGATGTATACTTAAGCGGCCTTCAAATTCAGTATGTTTCAGTGTAAACACAACTATGTAATCAGACATGAGCACTAACTGACTGGTATCACTCTCATCACCTTTGTGTTGAAAACTCAGGGAATGTAAACAGGGCCTAATGTTAATGATTATTTTCCCCTCATCTCTCTCTCTCTATCTGTGTTCTCTCTCATCCACAGATACAACCATCGCTCGTGGTCCTTTTCCCAAGCAGTAAGACCACCTTTTATACCCCATACCTTGACATGACACCATCTTGCAACACTTTTACAAAAAAAAGACCAAGTTGCTTACAAATTATGAGAATAGTGATGTACAGTATGTTGGAGGTCTGGGGGATATACTACAAAGCAAGGTTACTGGCTAAGCTGAGTAACTTCAGGTGTAACTGCTGATCTCTAAACAACATCACATCAGAGATAACAGATTCTCACTGATGTGTTCTTTTAGAAATCGGTGGTTACTGCCAAAGTTACTCTGGTTAACTAGTAACCTTGCTTTGTAGTATAGGCCCCTCCCTGATGGGGAAGGGAAGAGTACTTTTTATAAGCATCTTTTCACAAAGTAGGGAATATGTTGCAGCAGTGCTGACCTCATTCTCACTGACCACTGAACGCTTATGTAGAGGTGGACTGGAAATGCTGTTAGCTCACACAGAAACTTCAGTGGCCGTGGCCTTTGGCCCTTTGTCAACAGTACTGTAAACAAAGGGTCCCTGAGGGGGAGTCCTTTTATTTAGGAGATAACCCTGCCCTACAACATGAAGGCACAAAACAAACATGCACATGCACATGGGTATGCACATGCACATGGGTGTGCACACACTCACACACGCATGCACACACACACATGCATGCACACATAAACACACACAAACACACACACATATGTTTGCATACACACACAAACATATTTCAGTTTTTCTTCCTCTGAAACCAAAATGTTGCTTTTATGCTGATGTAACATGTCTTCCAGATCAGGGGTGATGAATGCTATTGTTGAGGGCTAAAACCAGCCTGAAGATCATTATCTTATGATCATGAATCAGCCTATTATACGTACATTCTTCCATTCCAAATACTGTATGTTAAATTATGTGTTAAATGTCAAATTTCCATACACGTTATTTTGCGTTACAACTTTGTGGTCTTTCTGGGTAATATATGGGCTACACCCATTGTAAACTGTATGTGTAGCTGTGTTGCTGGGGCTGGTAAGAACCCAGTCCTTGCCCACTTTGACAGCTCAGACTGCCCTTCACAGAGGAACAGTTTTGTGCCACATGCAAGCATCAGATTACCTGACCTACAACTGAACGTTCAGTATCTGAGTCTCGGTGGATCGTATTCCCGCACCAACCCACCCCCTGCAGTTCTGGACAACTTTGCCTGTCAATGTCTCACAGAGACACCAAGTTCGACTCAAGCCCTTGAATGGGGCATTGGGAGATGACACATCAGATATACACACAGGTGCAGTAGGGCCTCTGAGATCCCACAAAACAGAACTGCAAAACATACCATTATTCTATCAGATAACTACTACTAGACAGTCTCATAACTGTGCTGTGTGCATCTATTTATTCCACTGTTAAAGAGGCCAAATGGCACATTGGTGGTTTGAGACTGAAGTGGTATTCTTGAATCCCTGTAGATTTCTTGGTTAGAAAGCAGGATAGGGGCCCATTGTGAGACCTTAACTAAGCACTGAATATGTCACTAAGAGAAAACTGAGAGAAAATACACATGGAAGTGCTAGAACACTGGCAAATAACACTTGAGAGATTGCCAGTGCCATTCTTAACAATTTCCTCAATGAGGTGCAGAACAATAGAACCTGATACCACCATTAGACTGAGCTTTGGCAGAGAATCTTATGAGAGACTGGCCACTTTGTGCCGCAGATATCCAGAGTCAGACCCTGGGGGATATTTAGTAAACTGGTGTGACAGTTCCCAGCATGGGGACCTGTTAGAGATTTTGAGCCGAGTGGTGTGACATCAAGCCACTCCACTTCCATGAAGTAGGCATTGGAGTTGTGATGAACCAAATCATTCATGGGACACTGCAAGTATTTGAATTAAATAATTATAATTCAAGGAATCTGGATTCAACGCTCAAGGTAATGGGGCAAGATAAATGTAGACTACAAAGTTCCCAGTGAACACCAAAGCCTTTCTCTTGGTCTCTGTGCTGAAACTTAACGCATCTCTAATCAGCATGGAAATTCAGAAGTATGTAGGCTAAATCAGAGATGACTGAGGTAACTCAGACATTGGAACTTCCCTCTGCAAAACACAGTCTTTGTCAATTATGTTCTAGTGAATACCAACATATGGGACTGTCTGCACCTCATAAGACTAAAGGGAGACTATAGGTCGATCATCTCAATTTCTATTTCCGCTTTCTCCTAATGGTTTTACCAGACACTGCTGCCAGGAGACGTAAATGACTGTGCAATACATCTAACAATTGTTGGCTGTCTCTGAAGACAGTAGGCTGTCTCGGCTTAAGATACAACGGCGACATCTTCTGGTCAGCCTATAGACTACTCCTGCAGTAAAAATGACTCGCGATGATGACTTTCATTTAAATTAAACCTGGAATAAATGTCAAGTCAAGTCGACTGAATAGTTAATTTAAGACAGAGAAAAAACAAATAGCTTAGGCTTACAGTGATTTGTTTGCCATGTGCACGGGGCGAGGCAGTAGATCTATTTTCTGCCATTGTAGAAAGTTAGTATTTTTCAAGACAAGAATAGCCATATCGTCATAAATAAAAGTTGAGGTCACCACACTCAGACAGAGGCAATGTTATTCTGTTGGATTCAATCTCTGACAAATGCACAGAGGTTCAAATTGCTGCACAAAGTTTCCTCTTTTTTGAGAGATGACGTGGACTTTACCAAATATAGCTGTACCAGTGACTGTGTGACAGTTTGGCTAAACAAAATTACATCAAGATTTCATCGGTAGGTTGTTCAAACCTGATATAACATGACTTGTCTAAACTAACATGGTTTGAGTGATGAGGCGTGTCGTGCGTTTACCACTCGTAGATTACCGTCCGGAAACTGACAAACTCGGTTGTGCAATAGTCTAATGACCGAAGTTTCCTCAATGTTTCGGACAATCCCTCATCATTACTGATAATTACCGACTCCGGACAGTCTTAATGGAGTTCGAGTTGTGAAAGCTGAGCAGGTTTTGGACCGTAGAAGCAGGTGCGTGATTCACTTTAAACTTTGTCATACGCAGACATTTATTTGCGGCGGCGACTGTACGTGGAAGAAGCATGGTTAAAGTGAGGAAATGTTTTAACGAACTGGTATTTGTATTTTTATCAACATTGAATGTATGGTCATAAATCATAATTTGAACCGGTAAACCTCGTCAAACATTTCTACATTTTGAAAGCATTGTTTTGTTTTATTTAATTCATTAATGTATTTATTTATTTTTGCTTGCTGAAAGATTCTTTAGAATAGTTTAGAATAATTCAGTGAAATGTTGGTACCTGGCTCTCAGATTGCATTTTTATAAAAAAAAAAAAAAAGACATAAAACCATAAAATATAAGTTCTCCAGTCAACTTTTCACAACTGCTGTGGTCTAGCTATTGAATCTGCAAAGGGGAACTGATACTAAGACACAATATTGAGTAATCCCTAGATGTTTTTTTTTTCTAGTGTCAGAGTACCATACTTGTATAGTTCTCTGTCACCAGAAACTATACAGATTGAAGACTCCCAATACAATAACATGGAGGTACTGAGAGACATTACATTGCTTTGCAGTGTGGTTTTTGCCTTCCTATAAAGCTTAGTCAGAGACGGAAATGATTCAGGTTAGCTCACAGATGTCCTCATCAGTTGCGCTGATGCTCTAGAGCTGTAGCCTATCTGTTGGTGTGATGCATGTGAAACGAGTGTGATCAGTGGCTTTTAGTTGACAAGTCAATACTGCGCTGCTCCCACATTGTGGAGAAGGGTACAAATGTTCTCTGATGGTCAGTAATAATACTTTCCTTTACAATGGTCTGTGAACCCTAAAAAACGTGACAAATGACAATTAGCAAAATAACGTATCTGATGAGCAGCCTATGATAAAGATTTGCTCTTTGCTTCTAGGCCTCTTTTCCACTCTCTGTTGCCCCCCCCATGGCAGCTGATGAGTACAATCCTGTAAGTACAAGAATATGAAAATGAATCTTTTTTTTAACCAGTGTTTCAAGACTTTTAAAGATGTTTCACATAGACAGTGAGGTAGGTTGTGTAGATGTGGTGTGGATGTTTTTGTCTTTTAGTGTTAAAGCAACACTTTGTAACTTTTGCCACGTTTTTAAGGTATCCTTTTTGGTACCATCTCCAAATTATGTAATATGCACTACCATCTCCATTTGGATAGCATATAGTTATATGAAGGGTGGACAAACACAAGTGTTATTCTCACCAGCCATCCAGGATATGAACTATGCAGTTCTGGGTGGAGAATAGGAAAACACCACAAGAAAAAGTCTTACAGCATGACATTTGTATTGCCATCAAACACTGATTTTGTTCTAGCAGTGCCAATAAGGTTTGGGAAAATGTTTGGAAGGTTTTGTGGGGCTTGTAGGTAGCGAGTCCACAAGGTTTACACCAAAAATACCAAATAGTGTTGCTTTGATGTGGATTTTAAGTGTGCAGTGGTACATGGGAGGGTTTATGTAGTCCGGATGGATTCTAGGGGCAATGGCTCATGAACTTTCTGTCTTTCTCAGGTATCCCTCAGACCCAAATCTAAGAAAAAGACTCGAGGAGGTAGGTGTTTCCACACTGTGTTGCAGTCTTGAATTCTTTGTGGTTTCATTGATGTGTTCATTACCAAGGGTACTCTGTGTGTGTGTGTGTGTGTGTGTGTGTGTGTGTGTGTGTGTGTGTGTGTGTGTGTGTGTGTGTGTGCGTGCGTGCGTGTGCATATGCCTATCTGTGTGGCCCAAGGCAATGTAACCATGAGCAGAAGGAGGGTGTCTGTGAAAGAGCTGGGGCCAGCGGATCACCAGGGCTGGCTTTACAGGAAGAAGGAGGGGAAAGGCTTCCTGGGAATAAAGTGGAAGAAGTATTGGTTTGTCCTGAAGAAGACCTCATTATACTGGTACACTAGTGAGACGGTGAGTCATGGCATCCAGTCAGTCATGCCATCACTTCTTTCTGCACTTCCTGTCACTGTTGCTGAATTGACATATGGAAAGGTCACTGTGACATGCTGCTCCTTTGGAGGACTTATTAATAGGTGTGGTATTCCTTTTGTAGAAATGTTTTAGGAATTAATACTCTTACAGTGCAAAAATATATCAGAATGAATTTATCCATTTCAGTCTGCACATTGCTGAAATAATTAGTGACTGGTTAGATGGTGTGTTGATTAATTTCAAGCTGTTTTTTGTGGGTTTTATTTTCAGGCGGAAAAGGCGGAAGGATACATAAACTTGAAAGACTTCATGATTGATAGGGCAATAGAGTGCAAGAAAAAATAGTAAGTGATTTGCATTTCCTGCCATTTCACTGCTGATCAGAGACTACATGGCATTTTGAGTTTCCACTCTACCCTTGATTGTTCATATCATAGCCTTGATATGAACATAGCCTCATTTTCTTCTGCTCTTGTGTGGTCAGGCAGACAGGTGTCATAAAAATAAATAATTACTCACTGCAGAAGTGAAACTCATTTGGTTTTGTTTTCTAAGCTATCTTTGGTCAAACCTGACCAACCTGGTTTTCCATATGTGCATTGTCAATTGAAACCTCTGTGATTCCTCTTGAAAGGACAGTGGAGTGTGACATAGTTTCAGTGGTAAGGTGTTTTACCATTGCCACTATATAACAGGTTTATCGCAGGTTTAAACAAAAGAGAAGAAAAAAGGATAATTTTAATTTCTAGCATGTCCATACTAAACTAACTTTCATACTGTTCTTCTTTTCCTCCTGCAGTGCCATGAAAGCCTGCCATCCACAAGTCATGATGTTCTACTTTGCAGCTGAGAGTCTAGACGACATGAACAGGTAAAGATGCAAAGTCAGGGAGACGGGGAGGAACAGTGAATGTGACTGGACTGAAAGGCACATACTGAAATTTTACTCTCTCCAGTAAAATACTGGGGTTCTCAGATTAGTTTCACATCGCCAGTACATCAGGATCTGTCGAACTCTTTGCTCAGCAGTCTTTCCCCCAATATATTTCTATAATGTACAAGAAAATCTCTAAACATCTTCAAAAATTAACTTAATGCATGCAGACTTTTGTTTTCTGAAAGTTGACAAAAGCTCTTGTTTTTAATGGTCCTTGTAGGTGGCTAAATAAACTGGGATTAGCTTCTATTCAGTATGGATATGAGTCTACAGAGCCTACACATCCAGCAGGTAAGTCCATATATCATGAGTAACAACTCCAATAGGCAAGTGGTGTTCCAGCTAGCTGTTTGTCCTCACTGACTTTGTGCATGTTCAGTAATGTCCCCAATATAAGCAGCACCATGTATAAACTTCAGGTCAGTGTTTTAGGGAAACTAAAAAAACAAAACCATGTATTAACCTCAGTTTACTAAACATTACCTACTGAATCACAATCAGTATTAATCTCATAGACGAAGAAATTTTGCAAAATCAATGTATTAACCTCAGTTAATAATCGTGAAATGATGGTATTTGTTTGGCCATGTTTGATCATGAAAAGAGTGCTATAGTGAGGCGAGTGATCATGAGGAGGCCGAGCCCATAGAGGCACCGCCCCCACCGTACTCAGAGCAGATGATGCGGAACTCCTTGCATACTGATGGACGACCTGACAGTGGACCACAGGTTGGTGAAACCTGTCTAGCCCTTTTTTGCATCATATTACCCTGACATAAAGGTTAAATCTGTTTATTTTAACCATCTGCTCCTACAGTGTGTTTTTTTCCATTTCCTTTCTTTTATTTAATTTTGTCACTCGTTAAAAAGTTTTTTTTAATTAAAAACGGTTTGGTGTGGTTTTGTTCCAGTAATTTATTAATGCTAGAATAATACACTAATGTATAGAATAACTGTCTGTTGAGTATCAGTATACAGTATTAATACATAGCAAAACCTCTGGCAAGGTTCCTAGTTGACATACTCCCTCTGTCTATAGGGCACTCTTCCACCTCCCTACTCCTCAGCTCCTCCCAGTGAAGATACCGGCACACCTGTCAGCACTATGACCTCACACAGCTCAGCCTCCTCACTGGCCAAACATCGCCAGTCCTGGCTGGACCTGGTCTCCCAGTCAACTCTCCCAGCCAGAGACACAGTGGTCTGTTCCGTGCAGGTGCATGCACAGAGCGCCCCCCAAAAGGAACGTTCTGTGGCCCACGAAGACCCTGTTTCCCCTGACGAGCACTCGGCCTCTGCAGACAAGACAGAGGCCCTTTTGAGACCTGAGCAACTGTCTGTGCCAGCTGAATCCAGCCAGATAAGTGAGTGTGCTGTTAGAAGATCGTCTTAAGTGTCATACAGTTCTACAGTGCAAGGGTGAAAAAATATTGGATGTTTTATAGACCTGAAAAAGTATTGAAAAAAATCTGAACATAAATTTACAGCAAAACACTTCTCTTACAAAACTAGAAAAGTAGATGTTTTAAGGGGGGAAAAAAATAATGTTTGGGAAAAGTCTGGAATTACTGTTTTTCTCATTGTCTCATTTATTTGGTCTCATTGACTTCTACTTTCCTTCACAGATGGTATGGAAGATGTAGCCGATGAGATGGAAAGACTCTACATTGACCTAAAACGGGCAAGTCTGTCTCCAACTGGTGAACGCAAGCCATCAACTAAGAGGGAATTCAGGGCTTCATTCATAAAAAGATGCAAGAACCATGCAGTCAATGAGAAATTACATCTCATGAGAACTTTAAATAGCACTTTGAAGGTTGGTATGACATTTGAAGTTTTGAAAGCTTGAAAATGTTACTGTTTAGTGATTATTTATATTTACATATAAGAATCTGTAGTTACATTTACATTTAGCAGATGCTTTTATCCAATTTCATTTGTCAGCTATCAATTACATCAGGGCCAGTTTCATGCTAAGCAGGTTCCTTAACTACTTCACCACTACACATTCTTTGTTTTTCATGTTTTTCAGTTGAATGTTTTAAATCTTGTCATAACTATCAGTATAACACTCCTTATTGTTTTCTCTCTTTGCAATAGGCTAAGGAAGCCGATCTGCTTACACTGGAGCAGGTTCTCTCTCACCCAACGCTTTCTGCAACCAAATTCCGTGAATGGAAAGAGTCCAACACAGTGCTACTGCAGGAGATCTGTATGCACCACAACTTGCAAGAGGAAATTGCAGAACCTCCACCAGCACAAACAGGAGAAATGGCAGAAGAAACAGAAGCAGCCACTGCTGTGCCTTATACAGAGACAAGCATATAGACAACTCTGACCTTACAACATATGAACTTGGAAGTCAGAGATGTTCCCAATTCTACACCACTTAAACTAAATTTAAGGGCCTATGAAAATGTGGGCTCTGAACTGTGGTCGACTCTTAATTCTAGACTGATGATGTTTGCTGTGAGACTTAACCATCTATATTATTACGTCAATGCCTTACTTTTAACTAATGCCAAGAATCTGAACTTTTTTGTATGCTCATTGCTATTTTATTTCAATGTTTTTGTAATATGTGCGGTAGGCTATACATGATGCAATAGTTATTTCAGCAATGTAGTCCTCTAAATTATACACAGCCTATGACGAATGATATAACCTGTTTTTATTTAGCTAAACCTTGTCGGTTGTATCACTGTAAGTATGTGTATATTTTATTGTTAAGTATGTACAGGTATCCAATAATTATGTTTCTGTTAAAATGTATATATTTCAGGATAGTACAGTGCTTAATAAAATTAGTTCCCCTTTTTAAGAGTATGTATGAACTATGCTTGACTTGTGACCCAGCGTTCAACTTAATAGCTTATACAGGCCTCGTAAGAAAAGTCTATTCTGTCGTAAATGATTTTCCACAAGGTGTCGCCAGTCAATCAAAAACCAAAAGAAGGAAAACGTGTATTACCAATGTGCAACACTTGGAGCCGCTGGTCTTTGTGTTGAATATCAATGTTTGTCCGCCATATTGCCTAGCTCCTCCATCTCAACCAAACGATTCCAGAGCATGCATGCGGCCCCCGAGCCGGTGTAGCTCGGGAACATTTTGAGATTAGTACTGTGTTGCAACCCCGAAAACCGACATCATGGAGGCTGTTAAAGCATTTAATGGCGAGGTTTGTGTTTTTCTACAATTATGAAGCATATTTTTCAGAATCACTTTTGTCGGTGGAGAAAAATTGGCTTTCGTTAGCCCAGGTGTCCATCTCCGACCTAGAAAGCGAGTTGCTAGCGCTCGGTACTCGCCACTGAAGAAGGTGGTCAATGAACCATTTAGGCCTCATCTTATTTGTATGGAACTGCTGCTAGATTTTGATCTCAGAATGAATAACGTAAATTGTTTAAGCCTATTGATTCAAAGGTATTTTGCTCGAAATTACATTTGACAACGTCTGTATTTAGGAAATCACTCAAGTAGTAAACCAAATATTGTTTTTGGTAGGGGCATTACATGTTGATTGCTAGCTATGAACCATACGTTGTTAGCGTTAGCCTTTAGCTTAAGAAAAACCTGTAATTACCAACTAATTAAGTAGTTGTCTCCCTCTGAAAGATGCACTTTGTCTATTCGTCGGTTCAAGAAAAAATACAATCTAAGTAAACCACTGGATCTTAAGTGCAGCCAGCCATGGTAATCTGAGTACATTGTATCTAACCCAACGGTAGCTACTGAAAACGTTAGCTTCTGTCACCCTTGTATTGTTGAGCTGGCATGATGTCAGGAAAGCCACCACAAACCGATTTTCATAAAATAAGAGGTTAGACTTCCATAATAATAATAGGACATTACCTAACGCACATGCCGAAGCATGCTCTAATGTTAAGAGAGAGAATATATTCTCTTAAATTGAAGGGAAAGTTTAGTTTCAAGTTGGCTAGAAGACGTTTAGCTTGCTAGTTGACTTACTGCGTATTAGCTAGCTCGACTCCTTCAGGCAAAGATTGCAAACTCAGGAATTATTGGCGCGTTAGCTATCATTACTCAAATGAGCAATCATACATTCATGAGTAGTTATAAGGTATATCTCTGAAACAGCCTTAATCTAGAATTGCGCATATTAATTTACGGTAATTTGAAACTGATATCTAGAGACACTCAATATGTTGTTAGCCAACTTTAGATTGCCAGTGTTGCGTACTGTTTTTCAGGCCACGTTGTTTCATTGCAACTTGTCAGACTGTACCGAAAGATGCAAAGTAGGCCTAATGCATTATATGTATTAATGACGTCGTGAAATATGATTTCCATATTGTCATATTAATAAACAATTAAAGTAACTTGGAGCTGGCCGGTTATTCCGCTTTCAGCGTTAAGTAGTGACGGTTATTAAAAGGTCAGTCTCGCTTCCTAGGCCACATATTTGTCGCTAACTTAACGCATGATGCTGACCTATTGAAAAGTGGTCCCAAATATCGGTCGTCCTTGATCAGCGCTGACAGCAAATGGACACTATCGGCAGTGAATTCCGTTTAGCTAGTCACATTTAGCCTCCATTAATGTCCTTGGGTGCTGTACCTTTATCCGCAGCAGGTTATTTGACAGGAGGGAGTGGGCCAAAGCAATAACATAAAGTAAATCTTTAGTTTAATGTTTCTACAATCAGGGATTACAAGTTATTTGTGCCTTGGTTGACGGACGTTTCTGATTCATCATGTCACAACCTGAACTCTCTCATGATCTCAGACATTCTCCTTGGTTGTAGTCCTCAAGTGCATAAATAAAGTGTTAGGCTTCTATTACAGGCACAGTAGTCATGTTCATAGTCTTTGTGCAACTGATTAACACCGAATCACTAAACCACAGTTATTAAAAAAGGCATGTTAAATTGATGAGATGGTATTACAGTAAATAGAGTATTTGACATTCTGCAGCTTTCAGATGTGCTGTGTTTGTGACACCTGTAATTTTCTCTTTTCAGCTGTATTCGCTCAATGAATACAAGCCTCCGATCTCCAAAGCCAAGATGACCCAGATCACAAAGTCTGCAATTAAAGCTATAAAGGTAGGT
This sequence comes from Tenualosa thibaudeaui, assembly GCA_027481765.1. Classification (NCBI taxonomy): domain Eukaryota; kingdom Metazoa; phylum Chordata; class Actinopteri; order Clupeiformes; family Clupeidae; genus Tenualosa; species Tenualosa thibaudeaui. The sequence goes on from JAIFZK010000013.1 coordinate 16,926,750, forward strand.
ATTTGTAAGTACAGAAAAGGAAAAATACGTAAGAGTTAGTAACAAGAGAATGCGCCTATCACTGCACCACCTCTTGATGGTTACAGTGATGCTATGGAGGTCCTTGCCTTTAAAATAATAAAGAAACGGCAGTGTCTATATAGTTTTACATTAATGCAGTAGTGAAAAGGAAATGCGTACAATTAAGCTGTAATCGTCTTGTCCGGTGGTGGTATATTTCAGAGAATTAAAAGTGAGCTCTTGCTAATAATGATGGCAAAACTAAGGGATCCAGGATCAGGGAATTTATTTGTCACGTACTTTGAAATACCGATGTAAGACGTGTTGTGAAATTGCATAAACTAGAGTATTAGTTCAATAAAAGAGAAAAAAATAAATTAAAATTAAAAAGATGCAGTAAAAGTAAATTAAAAAGATGCAGTAAAAGTAATGGCAAATAAATTGGTCCATTAAATTAGGCATTAGTCCATATGAGATCAGGATCTCATAAGGGTCTAAAGAGGCTGTTGCTGAGGCAGGATTTTATGGCAGTCCTGAAAATCCCTGAAAAGGATGTGTAGCAAAACCATGGCTTTTTTTTCTTGTGATGTTTCAGATTTCTGATGCTCAAAAGCGGTCTTTCATCACAGATTCATAAACATGATTTTGTTTCGCAAATATGAAGGGCTGAAACTCTGTGAGGTGCGATGCAAGGCTATAGGTAGAAAGTCAAATCAGTTTCAAGCATAAAACAATAATATCTAAAATTCGTTCTCCACCCTCTCCAAAATAGTTTCAACCTAAAGTATTTTTTGTAATTAACTTTTTTGAGTTTGAAAAAAAAGGAAAATAGAACAAAGCACACAAACATCACATTAATAAACAAGTCAAAAGCAGGGTCAACCTAATGTTTTAACTGAAACATTGCTAATCAACACTACTTCCTCTCGCCAAGTAGAGTTGGAGAGGCTGGTTGTGCTAATTTATTTGTGCGCACATCTGTTTTCACATCATTTGTTGATGTGTACTGTCCTCCTGCATTCGCTCCCTCCCCTTAATCATGCAGATCAAGAGAGTGAACATGTACAACTTGACAAAGAATCTTGTTAAAATTGGAGTGTAGGAATTCAGATAGGAATTCAGATTGGTGACAAGTGTGATCATTATAATTCAGATTGGTAGGCCTGCGTGATCATGAGGATATATTTTTCTTTCAGAGATTGATGTGGCAGTTAACGGCTTTTTCTTTTGTTTTGTGGCTTTATGCTAAACATCTTTGCAAGTTTTGAAACTATTTCCACCTGTACTATTAACTTTATGTGCGTTGTATTGGGGTTTGGTTAGAAAAAAAAAAGTAATGTGTGTGATGAGTTGTGTAATAGCATCTCTGGCTTGAGCTGGGACTGCTGCTTCAAAGCAAGTTATCTTTAGTGACTTGCAGTTGTTTTGTATGTGCCTGACTTAAAGGAGTCATGGCATATACTCATAAATTAAAAAATTATGTTGAGATCTTTTGAGATACTTTTGTAGTGGAAGTGTAAGTTTTTTGTATAGAAAAATGCATTCACAAATGATCTAGTTTGCTCCAGAAACTGAAGCGAAAGCAGGCTGATTTTTAAATTATTTTTTTTAGGCTTGATTTTGTTTTAATTGTATAATTGACGTTTGTAATTGTCTTTGCTCTGGCCAACTCTTGGGCATCTTTGAAGTGTGTCATTAGATTCCTGAGCACGGAGTGTGCTCTCTGGCTGGTCATCTTCATTTAAATTGCCCTAAGTGATCTAATATTAACAGCGTAGGGAGTGTGATAAAAGAGAGGAGTTTGCGTGTAGAATCTTTTCACACAATGCCAACAAGATTTTTTTAAAATAAATTAAAATCACCACCTAATCATAGATCTTGTATGAACTCAGTCATTTAGAGGATACGTTTATGAAAGACAAGATTATTATGAAATGGTAGTCTCTTAAATGTGGGAATAGTGAAATCAAATGTGACCCTTTTATTGTTTTTTATAATGAGCAACAAACTTGGAGGCAATAGCAAAATTTGTATTGATTCAGCCAGTGATTCAGAACAGAATAGGTGTTAAAGCACCCTTCAAGGCCTGGGCTTATATGATGTAGAACTGTAGGTGGTTAATTACGTCCTTGACTTTGGTGTCTCAACAGATCATAGCGTTTAGTCTCCGGTCTTTGTGTGCCATTTGATGACTAATTCGTTTTTGTTTGGTCAATACATCAACGATTTAGGGAAAGCTTTTATGGATGCTGCTTCGGCAGTGTGTGCATGTCATACATTGGCAAACAGCTCTAGGCTGTATTGATGCTAGTTTTCTTTGAAGAATTGTGACTGAGGAGTCTAGCTCAGAATGTTTCATAGGATACACTACGTCAATGCAGAGTTTTTGAAGAAGACAATCAGTAACTAATAGTGCTATAGTGACACTGGATTTTTGGCACAGCACCATCATGCCTCTAGTGATAGCACTGTGCCAACTTCACACTTTAAGAGTAGGCAATTTCTTTTGGCAGTACCCAGTCTTTGTGACCCTGGTTGTCAGATAATAAAGAACAATTTACTACAGTTCAGTATGATCACTTGGAACTTACACATGTTAAGGAAACACAGTCTGTGCTTCACAAACTGAATGAGCTCTAGAACAGCTAAGGCTCAGTCAGTTGATGGAGCACACTCTTATGAACTTTGCATAAAGTGCGTTGAAACACTAACATCTTTTATTTTAATTGTGAGACATCTAGGTACACAATCGTCTCCATGCTGCTGACTGAACTGAACTGCCTTTCTCTCTCTCTAACCTTGTCTCTTCTGCACCTGTTTGTGTGGTGACTGTGATTTGCTTGTGAAATAACGCCTGTTTCCCCTTCCCTCAGCAGCTCCCCCAGCTTCCACAAAGCACTGAGAGTGAAGCAGGAGGATGGGGCGAGAGAGAGTTTCAAAGAGAGATAAGGGAACCCTCTAACCAGCTTAGGTAGGAGATGGGCTCTTTCAAAAAGCAAAAAGGAAGATGGAAGAAGCCACAGTGATTAAATTATACACACAATTAAAAAAAAGAAAGAAAGAAAGAAAAGAGCGAAAACTTGCAGAGGTCACTCAGCAAAAGAGAGGTGTCAGAACCAGAGGGTCTATGCTACCTCTCACCCCTTCCCTTAATTAATCAGTGTTGCGGTTGCAAGTGTGGTTGATTGTAAGTGGGGTTAAGTTGTGATGTTTGCGGAGGTGTGGTTGCACAACGTAAGGCGCCTGTTTGAGATTGCCCTTCATAATTGACACAGCAGGGCTATAGGTTTTGGTTGGTCTACTTCATTGTTGATTTGGTTGCCAATGCAGGATTGCCAGGCAGTAACGATTTGTTCAGCATTTAGCAGTGTGTTTCATTGGAGGGGTAATTCCTTCTTTTGCAAAGACATAAATTTGTACAATTGTGTATGTATAGAGCAAGTAAGATTGTGTGGTAGGTTGTTATTCTGTAGTAGATTTCAACTGCTGCAGTTTTAGCTGAAGCTGCGTGGTGCATCAGAATGTGTTTTCCCTTAAGGGTTGTAATGAGAGTATTGAGACGGTTTATTTATATACTGCTTTATTTAATCAGCCGTAGGGGTGTTTGGCCAGTAGCACATCACTTGCAAAAGTTGCCAGTGTTTTCCTGTCAAGGGCAGAATAAGGAGTTTTTAGTGAAATGTTTAGGCTATTACCCAAGGATGTTTCCCTCAAAGCAGACATTTCCATCAGCATAGATTTTCCAGAGGATCCGTAGGTGAAGATGTTCCACAGAATAGGGCATATAACTGAAGTTCTAAGCCTTTGTTCCAGATAGTTCTGCTTTCCCATGTTGTAATTTTTGTAAGGTGCAGACGTGTTTGTGCAACATTTGTGTTAAGACAGTGCGGCGTAGGTTACCTCATAGATAGTGTGATGGGATTGGACCATTTTTGCCTTTAAAACTCATGCAAAGGTTGTATATTGATTTATTCAATTTCCCTGTTCTGCAGAAAAAAGACAAAATGCATCTCTAAGCAGGTTTTCCTGAGGTGCTGGAGTTATCAAACTGAGACATAAAAGAGAAGTTTACATGCTTAAATCTGCTCTCAAGGCTTACAGATTTAATTAAAAACTCTTGCAGATTTGATTGTGTAGACTTCTTTTTAATTACTCAGTATGCTTGTTAATGAAAATCCACTGGATCTGCATTGGCAGTCATTGCTGCTCTAAGAACCATTTTGTTATTTATTTTGAACTGATGACATGTTTTATGGGTATGCTCCCACTTTAGCCAACCAGAAGATCATTTTGTAACTGAAAGATGATTTCAGTCAACATAAGTCATGGCAGTTCCTTATGAAACTTACATTTCAGCCTGGTTTAATTTGAAGGATTCCCCAAGTCCACAAGAGTTGGAAAAAAGCTGTATGGTATTTATTTGGAAAGGCAAAATGTCAGACCTGTTAGTTTTCATTTTGCTCAAGGAGCAAGGGCTCACAGAGGGCCTAAGCTGTACAGACTAATTGCATAAAGGGGTCAGGAATAGCACTACCAGCTTCTTCAAACAAGCTGTTTCATGCAAATCACACAGAAGCTTGTGACTGCAAGAAGGCACTAGCTCTGTTCACCATTTTCAAGGGATGTGGAAGCTTCTAGACTTCTCCCCCTCACTTGCATTCTGTCAAGATAAGAACCTACACTCTATCTGATTGGGCTTAACATTTTTTCATATCTCTTTCCTTAAGAATCTATCAGTAAAGGCAATAAGTAGATTATTAGATCATCAGAGGCAGAGTGAGAAAAGCCTGTGATCTTTGAGGGGCATAGTAGCAAAGAAGCTGCGGCCGAAGAAATGTAATTTTTAAATTTAATTTTTAAAACGTACTTTTGAGGGGAACAAAATGCATTAGTATGGTGAATATATTTGACAATATTCTCCCAGAAGACTATGCCCTTAAAGAGAGAGATTTAACTGGCTTTGTCTTTACAGGCGAATCCCACTTTTAATAACCCCTACCTGCATTTCCCAAACAACAGTATTTTTTCCTTATCCTTTGGAAACTAGTGTCGAAAATAAGGTAATCTGGCAAAACGTTACACTACTTCAATTTGGACTAAGGCACATATTTTACAGGTGTTCTGTAAAGACAGAAGCAATTCATTCTTGCATCACTTCATACCTGGGTCAATCTGGGATAAATCCTAAATCAGACACCTTATGAAGTCTCTTACACACCACTTCTGAGCCTGAGATGCTGCTGTGGATACAGTCTATGCACACTGTGCATCAGCACATTTCCCAGCAGCTTTTCTGTATTCACCAAATTGTGTGTGTGCATAGAAGTTTTCAAAGCTCTGACCTGGGTCAGGAAAAAAACAGAACAGCACAGTTGCTTACCGTACTCCCTGAAGCAGAGGAATCAGGGTACAGATGCACATTTTCATTTGGTTTTACTACTGCTGGAATTAAAAACTACAGGATCCGCCATATAAAATCAGAAGTTTGTATTTCACGCTTCAGCGAATCATAATTACATTATGTCACCAACAGTGGTGGCAGCCTCTATTGTAAGATGAAGATGCAAGTCGTACATGAAGAGGCAGAGAGAGGCATGATTTTGGCTTGTACAAAATAACAGCTTTTGGTGTAGGTTTGCATGAACAATGAGGTGAGGGTGTGTGCTGGTGAGAAATGTATCTGGAAGAAAAAAAAAAGAGTAGGCCTACTCTGAAGACACTCATGCTTAAAATTGTGTGATTGTGTGGAACCACATCCACAGCAGTCCTTAAGGTTGCAGGAGGAACTGAGGTCAACTTGTCAAATTCAGCTAAGTGTCATCATGCAGCTGTCTGTTCAGTGTTTATGCACATAACATCTCTTGAAGGGAATAAAACATAGTGTCTTAGATCAATCTGAAACCAATTTGCACAGTGCTTCAGGTGCTCAGTTGTAATTTGATTGGATCTTGAGATCAAATTTGAATTAGAACTTAGTCATGGAATGTGGGCGCTAGGACCAGTTGCAAAAAGAGAAAACCTACTAGCCCACTGATAATCCACTGGGTTATTTGAAGGATTTTTGTCCTTGTCTCCTGCTAGGCGAAAAGAGGGAAGAGTTTTGTAAGAGTGTGTGTGTGTGTCAACTCCAAATGGTATGGGGATTGCAAGGGCTTACAGTTGCCTATTGCTCTTTTGGTGTGGTGTTGTCATCTGTGACGATGGTTTGTTTTCTTGGACATAGACAAAAACAAGCATTTTGAAAGCAATCCAGTTAACTTAATTGTGATGGTCCCAATTTATTGAGGTTAACAGTCCTCAGATTTGTGACACTGTGCTCTGACAAGCAATAGTGGTTCTGCTGTCCTTTTTGTTTGTGAAATTATTTTGTGCCTTAGTGGCTTGAATCAGATAAGATTCACTCTTCTGAAGTGAAGAGTGATGGGAAGCGAGAAGGAGAGCAAAAAGGGACTTTAGTGTGGTGTAGATGCTGTCTAATCCATTCATTAGGCTACTGGTTTAGCTGCTGGCGTGAGGCATGTTTTTTTCTAAACAGAAAGAAAATGGGCCTTCAGGAAGACTTCCCTATCCAAATAACGATGACATTTTAATCTGTCACTATAAAAGTCCTCGCTAGATCAGGTTGTGTACAGATTTAATTATATTGACGGCATGATGCACACTGCTGTTCTGATGCTTGATGTTTTGCCTAGAGCCCTTTGGCAGATTAAAGGGTGGATCCAGGGGTCAAAAAGGGTTCATGTCCAGTCAGATATTGAGAATTTTTTCCCCTGCCTTGAAGGAAATGAAAAGTAGCCCTATGGGTAGTAATTATGTAGCCCAGTAGGTATATATTTGGTTCAGACTGAATTCCTTCCATAGAAACAAATCTTACATAAACAGGCAAAACAAGTCTTTACTGACATTTTCTTGACTGCATTAAAAGGTAAAAGTATATTGCTGGTCCAAAATATTTCTGTCTCAAGAATCTGAATCAGTGTGAGTGTTTGGTGAAGTCAGTGCATTACCTTGAATTTGTCTTGTGTTCATCCGTTGTAGTTGATGAATGTTCGGTCAGTTCTGAAGAAGAGTGTTTTCCCCCCTTTATTTAAACAGGACAGTGACATCATGTACACCAAATATTACGCCCTACAGTTTATGCACTCTTCATGTAGGCATTGACAATGTCATATTTGGGTGTACATTAGGACATGTTTTAATCCTGTAAGAAAAAAAGGCTTTGGTCTTTTTGCCTTTGTTTAGATAGAACAGTGATAGCCTGATGTATCAGCCCCTTCACATCGTCTCACTCTGTACAAAGCGTCTGAATCCTAGCAGTAGCAGTGTTCACTCCACAGTGGACAGATGCTCTCTGCTTCAACTGATTGCTACTGTTTGGTCATGATGTTTGTCACGCACTGGAACCCGTTGTTTGAATTCAGTGTCATCACTTTCAACTCTTTCTCTGTTCTCTGATTGGCCAGTCCCAGCTCAGAGACGATGCATATTGAAGCTTACAGCTGGCTCCCTGACCGCAGTGTTGGAGCAATGACAAACTGAGCGGAGAAACTAAGCGCTGCTGGCCTGGCTAGTACAGTGACACCATTTACACTAAATATTAAGGCCAGACACTCCTCCCATTGCCAAGTTCTTGTACTGAGATATTTGGGTATACGTTTGGTCATCATCTTTTACCTTGTGCACATAGCATAGGTGTATCAGTCACAAATTAGTTCTGTCCAGAGCACAGCACTATTTGTGGTTATTTGCAACATTCTGACCTTTGGTTGTTGTCAGGATCCCCACCTAATCAGCACCTCTTATGTCTTTGTATTGGATGTTCAGCTTTTGAAGTTGATGGCATGACCTGATAATATTGTCAAAAATAAGTTCAGCAAACGCTTTGATAGGTGCCGACTAGGTTATTTTGTGGTTGGACTGTACACGGACCGGTAACCTGTTTTTGAGCTGCACAGTAAAATTACTAGAGCACCTCTTACTGTTGGAGAATGAAGAGGGAATTTAGGTGGTAAATTTTACTAATAAGCAGTTTCATTTGTTTGATAACACTGTTTTAGAAGGTGCCTACGTAAGAGTGACATGAGCCTGTCATTAGCCATGACTCATATAATGAACATTGATGACATTTTTTAATGTTTATGACTGTTGTCATGAAGTGTCATTTGGTTTTTGTAATGTAAAGTTAACATTGTTGGGGATTCAGACGTTACAAAAACCGAATGACACTTATTGACAAGTCATAAACATTAAAGAAGTTTCATTAATGTTCATAATGCGTGTTATGTTATGTTAATGACGGGCTCATGTCACTCTTATGTAGACACCTTCAAATAAAGTATTACCATATGTTTTATAGCTTTTTCTGCAGTGCCAGCATGTCAGTGTGATTATGGCCAGCAGGCTGCTGTTTACATAGCGGTTTTAAAAACCTTCAGTTCAGCTTGGATAGCCTCACCTATCCAAGGTCTTTAAGTTTGTCTGCATTGCTTGCAGTGGTAACATGAAACTTTGTTAGAACTTCTGTTTCAGTCCTGTAGTTTGTCATCTAGGCCAAAGTTTTTTTTAAGACACTATTGTGGTTAAGCATGACTTCCCATAGAAACACAGATAGGTTATAGAATGCATTAGCCTACCTCTGTAGACCTCAGAGACCACAACAAACTGTTACTACGTGCCTTAGGCTTGCAGAGCTCTGAATCTGTGGAGAACCATTAGTGAATCAGAAATTATTTTACACAACATGGCACGCATCATGAACATTAATGACACTTCATTAATGTTTATGAATTTTGTCAGTGTCAACCGGTTTTTGTAACATCTGCATCCCCAACATCCCGCCAACTTTACATAACAAAAACCAAATGACGCATGAATGAATGAATACCCCTGGAATATGCTGTCTGTCAGGTGCCCTTCTAAAACTGGGCTGTATTACGACTTCCAACACAGAGGACAGGTCTCACAAACATTCATGCTCTTTTGTTCACAGTAGTTCTGGGCAGTTCACAGAAAAAATAGGCTAATCAAAACCAACAGAAGCGTTAATTAACAGAATCTTGGCCATCTGAATTATCAGAATTTTATTCTTAAATTATTTTAAAGTTACAAATATATGCTAGCTTCTAGCTTCAAACCAGAGTAGTGAACAGTAACAATGAACAGTAAACAATTAAGCCAAAAGGTGGAACATCGGAAAAACCATTGTAATTGCCCTGCCCTAGTCTACAGTCTGCCGTCATCTGCCTTAGTACCTTTTGAGACTTCCTTTCTTTTTTTTCTTTTCGTGTCCAAAGAGCACACCTGATGGATTAATATAAAGTTTGATGACATTACAACAAGTTTGCCAAACCTGCCAAATTTCTCTGTTTGTCCTTTCCTCTCACTCTGGTTAGTTATCCATAATCTGAAAAATGACCATGACCAGTAAAATGACCAGTAGCACTCAAGATGCCACCTCTGGGTCTTGTCATTTATTTATTTAGGGATTTCAGAGGTTTTTGTTACTGTCCAGTTGCATTTACCAGATTTATGTGACTGCAAGCGGATGATGGCCTAAAAACCGCTATTTCTTTGTCATTATCTCGTCAGCATATTGTCTCTATTCTGTGACTAAACTCATTGTAAAGGCTAGACTTCTCGATAACAATGCATTTACATGTCAATGAAGGCTGCTTAGATGACAGTAGAATTTCAAGATGACATTTTTGGAGAAATGTCATGTCATTTCTGTTCCTCAGTGAAATTGAATGCATTTTAAATCATTGCAAGACAGTCATAAAATATAGTCTACCCTACAGGGAATGAAGACCCTGTGTAATCAGCAGATGATGTAGTCAGGAATATCAAATCTGCAATTTTACTCTAGTCTATTAGAAAGTTTCAGTGACTTGTGACTGAAATTATGCACAACATTTGTTGCACTTAACTGCTGCTTCACTTGTCTGCCTCTGTCTCCACTCGCTCACTAGACTGAAATGTGTCCATAGTATCTTTATAAGATCTTAAACCAGTTGCTGATTGTGCTGTTTTGAGAGGTGATAAATGAATTGGTTGAAAAAGAATAAATAAGACTCAAGGTACTAATGTAGCTCTAACTCGATAGAATACAGGATGACATTCAGGAATTCCTGAGTAGTATACAGGTGTTAGAAATACAAAAGTTAAAGATTCCATACAGGACTAGTTATATTTAGTGTCTTTATCCCCAAAATACGCTAGCCAAAAATATGTATGTAAATGTGTGAAATCTTCTACCAACCTGTTCATTTGTTGTCGTTTTTGGGTGTTTGACAGGGTGATCCTGCCTACTCGGAGACCTACAAAGATGTAGTTGAACACTGTAGGTTAATACATATATTTAAAAGAGCCTTCCCTGACCACTGAGCTAACCTTACCCAAACGCAACCGTAATTTGGGGGCGCGTGGCTCCTTGGGTTAAGACGTGATACCATAAACCCGGGGAACCGGGCTCACGTCCGATCCAAGGTCCTTATTTCTTGAGCCTTTCCCATCTCTCTCTGATCTTTTCTCCACTTCTCCCTCTCTTTTCCTGTCACCCTCTATTGTCCTATCAGAATAAAGGCAAAAAAAAATATCTTTAACATTGGTAGTTTGCGTTTTCAAGCAAGGCAGTAATCAATTGTCAATTCACAATAAATATACCACTCACTATACTGAGCATCCAGGTGCCATTCAATTTCTTCAATGGATTTACAATGCATCATGTAAAGGGGGAGTGTAGGGTCAGACAGAGCGGGGCTCGTACCTGCGACCCTCCGGTAGCGGAATGGCACCTCCACTACCTGTGCCACCATTTTGACTCCCATTGTACAGTGGTTCATTGTACATTTTTGATATTTTGAGGCTGTTGTGGACAATTTAAATGAGTGGCCTAGGCTGATGAGCATTACTATAAAATGGTGCCAAGTAAAATGCCTATTTGGAATTGGAACCTATGTTATTGCTACTTATTGGGCAGATATTATTCAAAGAAATTTTCTTTAGGAAGGGCAAGTACATTTCATATGATCACATTTGTTTGATATACACAGGCTAGATATGTTTTGGCTAGGCTAGATATAGTTTGGATTTACCAAGTTTCTGTTGTTATGAACGTTGTCAGCTGCAAAAAACAATATTTTTGTCTGTTCAGACTTATGTTGAAACACCATAGTTGTCTTGGTGTGAGAAGTTTATTAAAGTTGCATGGTTCATTTAATTTGTATATATTTGTGACCACATTTAGTAATATCATTGTCCAATCATGTAAAATAATATATTGGATTTTTTATCTTTCAGTTGCCAGTGCCTTCATATTTTTTTATGGTTAGTAAGGGACTAACAGTGCTTCACTGTGTGACCAGCCTTGTGTGCTTTGTACCCATGGCTAATACATGCGTCTCTCCAGATTGTTTCATTCTCACTTACTGACATACTAAAACCCAATACATTGTAAGTCATCCGGGAGTTGTTTTTGCCTGTGCAGCAGGTTTGCCAGGCTAACACTGCCTTGGTACCTCCACTCAGTATTTTGCTGAATTACTACATCAGGGAACTCTCCAAAGGCTTTGGATTCTCCAACTAGAGTTACTAGCAGCCAATCGGTGAACAGAAATTGATGGCAGAACCAATAGGGTTGAGTAAATGTAGCTCTATTGAGAGTGTCCAGACTCTTTGCACACAGTGAAAAGAGTATGGTCCAACAGGCAAGTGACATGTGTAAGTGATGGATAAATCTCTGGAATACATTAGAACATATAAGATTCTTGGTTAAATGCCTGATTCTACAATATCTTGTCTGTGTAATTCAACCAGTTAGCATGTAAGTAGCCTACCTGTGCCTAGTGAAGATTTTGTTATGCTTGCTGTTGTGTTGCATAAAAGTTTAAGTCTTATATTGCCACAGTAAAAGTATATTAAAAAAAAAGAAGAATGTTGTGCCCTATTCAAACCACTTTCAGTTACAAAGAAAGAGTTGTGCAGGCCCAAGTCTGTGTGCAGGCCAAAATCTAGCTAGTAAATCTACAAGAAATGGGTCTGCACACTTAGAATCCTTTTTTTCTGTTTATTTTTGTGGTACATTTTGACCATTGCTGGTCACCCATGCCTTATTGATTTACTATTCAAATTACTCAGATCAATTAAGGACTAGGGCTGAGTGATTATGGCAAAAATCATAATCATCGGCCTGGGAGCATTATTCATTTCCAGTGAAAGTGAATTTTTTCACTTTTTAAAGTGAATTTTTAATTTAGTGTTTTTTTTTCTTTGTTTTGTTTTTTAAGTCTAATTATGTTGAGGAAAAATATAACTTGGTGAATCTTCTTATCCTCAGCTCAACTCTTCAATCATGTCCATCAGCCATCACCTAATATCACTTGGTGTTAAATGCAATTAGAAGTACTACATGGCAGATGTTCTACTTTGAGTTGCTGGGGTTGGCAACCTCTGAGAATAATATGTTTCTGTTATGCTGTTTTCATAATTTTTGGAGGAAATAATCGTGATTAATCAATAAAATTAATGAATTGTGGTCTTATTAAGGAGACGGGTTGAACTCCTTGTGGCATCTGGATCAGGTAGATTCACAAGCCAAGAACAGGGCTGGTATTTAAGCTTACATGTTTTCAGTGTTTGCCAAAACACCACGAATCATGGCACGCACAGTGCGGTTGAGTGCATGCCTTAGGTCACCTCAAATACTGTTTGGGAACATATCTTTCCTAAAGATCTCTTGAATTCGTTTAGTAGGACTGGGTAGCATCTGCTGAATCGTTTTAATGTCTGCAGTGTACATCTATAAAGAACATGAAAAATGAAAGAATGTGTGTCATTGTGTGTGGCAGGGTGCATTCCACTGCATGTGACTGTACTGTAACTGAAGGCTCAGCCACTGGCCTTAGGTTCGTTGCATCCTGAGGTAGAGGACTTGTCTGATGCGTGTTTTGTGGAAGTGACTGCATTTGCAGTCTTAAGTTTGTGAAATGTAAGGCAGTACAGATATGATTGCGGCTCTGTCGGTCTTTAATTTTGTGAACAGAGGTGCCTCATCCTTTCCAAAAACTGTGGCATCTCTCCAAGGCGAAACTGGCTTTTTTTAATCTTTAGAGCAGGGGTTGGCAACCTTTGGGACATGTTGGCATGCAGAGGGATTCTCACTTTCACTTTCGGCAATAGTGCACAGCCCTTGTTTTTATAGATTAGAAAAAGTTTGGTGGTTTCATCTGCTGCTACATTTTCATGTATAAAATTTAGAATGATTAATGTGGAATGATTCCTTTATTTATTTATTTATTTTTATTTATGAGATCAGCATGTGCTGCTTTGCATAGCCAGTTCAACATTTTTTCATGTTGGAAATGCAGCCTTATAATAATGCATAGTTAAAAACAATTGGTCTGTTGATAGTGTTTTTCAATTTTTAACCGATTAATCAAATCCTTAAAGGAGCAGCCAGTGTGAGTCAATCCATAACCCTTTTGCTCAAGGTCACCGAGTTCTGTTGGTAGGAAAAAGAACATGGACATTTGTTACAACCAGGGGCATTTGTGGCAATGCCCAGCTCTAGAAATGTGTTTGCTATTGATACTTGTGTGATTGCAAAAACAAATTAGATAGTGCATTTCAGTCCAAAATATCAGCCTGAGACAAGATTCGGGATCTAGGCCCATGCTTCTCTGGTCACGGGTGCAACGCAAGCGTTAAGAGTTAGAGGGAAAATATTAAGCAGATATCTTGCTTTTATTAAATTACTGTAGTTGGAGGTTTTTCAGCATGTGCCAAACTAGCAGAATTTTTAATGTGGGTGGGGGGTTAAATTAAGAACTTGTGTTGCGTTGGATACTCAGCTGCTGCCATAGGCAATGTTTACTGTAACTGTTTGGCTTATTGGACAAATAAGAGCCAATAATAAGCCCCATCGCTATTCTCGTCGTTTCCATTCCCATCCAACAGTCCTTGAGTTGGAATGAATCTTTTAGCCCTGTGGCCTCCATGTCTTGACTTATGGAGAACCTGTCCCACTTGGCCAAAGAACAAGTGTCTTATTAAGTTAATTGTCACAATTGCATCATCTAATGCAGTGGGCTAACCTTGGCAGTCACAGGTTCCCATGGTCATTAATTGGCGATTCAGATTTTATTGAAACCATAAAATAAACATAAAACATGTACACACTGGGCATGCGTTATTCCTCAGCATTCACGGCACTCTAATCTAAGTGTGACTGCAGAGATTTTATGCATATTTATTTGCATATTTATGCCACACTCAAGATATCTAGGGAGCAGCCTTATTCGCTTCATTGCTGATTACAACTTCACTTTAAATATTCATCAAATAAGCTCCTTATAGATGGTAATTACCCTGAAAACTGCAAAAAAAAACACTGTAAAAGGAATAATATCAGTTACATGCTAATTGAAAACAATAAGAGAATACGATCCAGCAATGTATTCACTTTACAGAGACTTAGTAAGTAACGTGTTGTAACATTTTCACTTCTGTGCCATCATTTCTGATCACATAGAAGAGAAGGGGCCACTTGATGGCAAGTCATAGTCATAAACTTTTTCTTTTTTTTCCAGCTAAATAGATGCAATTTATTGTCTAGTATGGATGTCATTAAATTTTTCTTTATATGCCGTCAATTGCACTTCTATATGCACAAGCTGTTGTAACTGCACTTTGTAGGTCACACCTTGGAGCAAACAAGCCTTCATGGCACAAAATAAGTTGCCATGCCTTTTTCAAGGCATGTGTCTGTTTTTGAAAGCAAGTGCATATGCATTTTATTATGATGGTATTACTGAAAGTGCACTTACAAAATTAGCGGATGAGAAGTCGATCTAGCATCATCTAGGCTAATCAAATACACAGGAGAGGCTCCTTGAGGTCAGTTTCCTTTCGGTACACAACTAAATGTTGGCATCATTTCATTTGACTTTTATATGCAAATACATCAGACACTGCAGATCAGGATTTCATTGCAGCATTGAGTGCAAGTGCTTTTTTTTTTACATGTGCTTATTCATTAAATCAGTTTATATACTTACAAAAATGTCATTACAAAGCAGCTAAAGGTTTACTATTAAAAAAAAAAAAATAGATAAAACGCACCCAGCTGCAGATAATTCTGCCAATCGGTGTACTCATATACAGCTGTTGCAAGTGACATTCCTCCAACCACAGATAAAGATACTTTTCAGATATAAGGCTGAAATTGTTGTTCTGGCGAACCGGCAGCTAACGCTAACTGAAAGGTAACGAAAGCAAAAGTGAGCTTATGGTGCCATTGAGTTAGTGTAAGTTGTGCATTTGCTGTTCTGTCTATGTTTGAAATGTTTTCGTTCTCCCTCCTATTGTCAGTACTCAGCACTCATACAACAGATTTATTGGAATGATGGTGAACTATCACTTTAAATCACATGATTCAAACCGTAACCCATAACCCCTTTGTCATTAAACATTAAGTGCCTGTTTATATTTTTGTTGGGTGGTAATAAATCCATAGGCTACTATCTTTTTTTGCTGGAAGAACACCAGAGATCTGATCTGAATGTCCAAAAAAGATTTCTTACTGTATTGAGTGAACATTTCAGTTCAGCCTTTTTTGAAAATGTTTCCGTATGATCAGGTTGTTGCCTTTCCTCTGTGAACATGTTTCTTTTCTAGTTTAGGTGTAGAGGTTGGTGTAAAGGAGAATGAATCTGATGAAGCCAGTTCACACAGACCATTTTTTCACAGGCATTACTATAATAGCTACCATGACACTGCTGTTTACATTTGGAGTCTAAGAGACAGTCTCAGTATTGTTGTTGTTGTTGTTTGTTTCCTAATGTTTTACTTGCTAATGTTTGTTTGCTAATGTTTTAGTGGCTAATGTTCAATGTGTGTGGTGTTTTCTTTTCTCTATGTTTCAGTTTTACAAACACGTGGTCCAGAGTGTTGAGAAGTTTATTCAGAAGGTGAGTTTTTGGAAGTTTTCCTTTCTTTCCCCACAAATTTTAATCAAGGGCTGAGGAGTCTTCTTGGCTCTCATAGATTGCCATTTGGCACAAATGAGATGCCTTTGTTTTTGTTGACTGCGTTACCTCAGACTAACATGGTCTCTTTCTCCTATCTTGCAGTGCAAACCGGAATACAAGGTCCCTGGGTTGTACGTCATTGACTCAATTGTACGCCAGTCAAGGCACCAGTTCGGGCAAGACAAAGATGTTTTTGCTCCTCGGTTCAGTAAAAACATTATTGGAACCTTTCAGAACCTCTACCGATGTCCGTCTGATGACAAAGTATGTTCTCAACCTACCATGATGCAAACTTCAAAAACTGACACACTGAACTGTCAAAGAGTCTGGTGGTTCGTCCAACCACTGAATTAAAGCAAATTAAATGCCAGAACTAACACTTTTTACTGTGACTGCATTCAGTGGCAAATGGCAACACCAAAGTTGTTTTTCACATATTTGAGCCATTCAGTATTTAGTCATGTTATGGTGATTCATCTGAATAGTCGGAATAACTGGAAACTATGAAAAAATCCCTAACACATCTTTTTCCTCTTTCCTCTCTCCGTGTGCGCGTGCGTGCGTGTGTGTGTGTGTGTGTGCGCGCGCATGTATGTGCTCCTGTGTCCTGCAGAGTAAGATCGTCAGGGTCCTAAACTTGTGGCAGAAGAACAATGTCTTTAAGAGTGATATTATCCAGCCTTTGCTGGACATGGCAGCCGGACTGCCACCCCCCAGTGTCACCCCAGTTACCACTAGCTCTGCTGCTCCAGTCAACAGCACTACCCCTGGTAGGTACACAAACACAAGCCCTACACCATAACAACAATTCCCCCTCCTCACAACATTAACTATAACAACAAATAAATATCGCTCTAGTTAATATAAATAACAGTGTCCACACCACAACTATAACGACAATGACACGATATCGTTGGAATCTTGTTGGGATATCGGGATATCATTGGAATATTTTTGAACCATAAAAGGTTGACAGCCAATCAGAAACCATGACTTTTAGACATTAGATCATTCACATGAGAACAGACTTATTTTATTGTTGGGTCAGTGTGGACAGAAATATAGTTAGTTATATTTATAGTTATCGTTCCAGGTGTGAATGGACAATTATAAGCAATTATATACTCTTCTGTGTCACTGTAATAAGAGATCGCATTAGGCTCGTCTTCGGCATTTTGAATGCTTTTAAGTGGATTGCATTGGAAAATAGCTTTTTGTAGGGGTTCTCATGCAAAAGAAACAGGTTTAGAGTGCCCCCTTGTGGTGTAAGGGAAATAGGGTCTAGACTCTGAGAGTGAGTTCCCAGGTCTTTGCCTTTCCTTCTCTAGGCACTCCTGCCACTCCAGCAACCCCTGCTAACATTGTGCAGAGTCTACCAGACTGGGCAGCACAAATCTCCAACACGGATACGGTGGCTGCAGTGGCCCAAATTCTACAGAGCCCCCAGGGCCAACAGGTGAGTCTACAAGTATCAAGCGAAATTTGGCCTTCTTCTAACAAACAGTACCCAAGCAGTTTAAATATAAGATGGCATCTCTTGATTATCCTCACTTTGTAAATTGCTTTAGAAAAAACATTGGCTAGAATTTTAACATCCTTTAGCAAATGAAATTTGAAAAACTTATCTCACAATAAATCACTAGTATTAAAGTTTAACTTCTTTCTGACTCTTTTGTCCCTGCTAACGCTCTGATTATTGTATGTCTTTTTCAGTTGCAGCAGCTTGTCCAGAGCCTACAGATGCAGCAGCAGAAGCCTCAGCCATCTCTGCTGCAGGCTCTGGACGCAGGGCTGGTAGTGCAGCTCCAGGCCCTCACTGCGCAGCTAACGGCAGCTGCCGCAGCCAACACGCTTAACCCTCTGGAACAGAGGGTCTCTTCCTTCAACAAGGTGAGAGAGCGGGAACGAGCGAGAAAGAGAGAGCAAAGAGAAGAGTCTATCTAGAGTGTCCAAGAGTAGCAATCTTGGATACCAGAGATTGAGAACTGGGGGAAATATGCCAATACCATTGGTATATTCAACATATGGGCACGGTCTAAGGCGGCATGTTAACCATTACAAATACATTTCTGTGTGATGCATTATTGATGCACCCCCCCAGAATGACCTCAGGCCTTCTGTGTGTTTGATCGCTACATGCATATTTCAAACTGGACAGAGAGGATGAATAATTTCAGGCTTTTTCCCTCATGCATATATTCAGCTTTATCGGAGGTCAGGCATTCATAGGAACCTGTGTGTCGGGAATTCAAGTATTTGTGATGATTCTGCACTTTTTCTAATTGCTTGGGATTTGGACTGTTTTGTAACTTTTGGATCTCTCCTCAGAAACTGTTGGGGCAGTTTGACTTTGTGAATGAAGCCGAGCGGCAAGAAGAGACAAAAAAGGAAACAGTGCAGCCTCAACTGTGAGTGCTGTCTGTATAGAAAAATGCTGTCATCGACATGCTTTCTGCAGACCTGTGCGTTTATTTGAACTTACTGTAGCATGCTGTATTTTCCCAATCCAACTCATTATTCTTTCTATCCTCTTCCCTCTTCCATCCTTCACTCTCTCTTCCTCTCTGCAGGCCCATGGTGTCTGAGTCCATCAATAGTTCCATCTTCCATCAGTTGGCTGAGCAGCTACAGCAGCAGAATCTGGAGCAGTTCCAGAAGCAGCTTCTGGAACACCAGCAGCATCAACAGAAGGTGCATAACAAAAGCAGAACACACTCTGTAAATAACTTTGTGTGCAGTTTATTTACCCGTAATAATGAGACATCTACGATACTAACAAAATACTGTTTTGTAACATTACCCTTTCTCTCCTTTTGTACAGACTATGTCGATGGAGAGTCAAGATGCCATCTTTGGCCCCGATAATACATCCACACCCGCACAAGGCGCCAGCCAACTCCAGCTGCAGGAGACGGACTCAAAGATGGATGACTCCATAGACAACCAACAGCAGGTATGTGACCTTCCATTTGCCTCTTCTCTCCTCTCCATTTATAGAAAAGCTAAGGGCTTTTGCTGCTGACACCATGATGTTAGGTGTCAAATGAAAACCATTAATGTTAGGCTAGGATAGTTGTTAATGATGAACTCTGTGTGTCTGCAGGACATGGACATAGACGAGGGGCAGGACACAATGGATGAGGAGATGTTTGAGACTGATGAGAAGAAGACAAGTGGCACGCGCTCCAGATCTCGCTCAAGGTCTCACTCCAGGTGAGGAACTTGTGATTACAGTGGCTCCTATGCAAAGGCAGAAAAGTGCTCATCTAACGGTCTGCCTGAAGAGGTTGTGTTCTTTTTTTTTTCTTTTCTTTTTTGCATACTTTGTTTGTGCTGTTTTTTTGTCTACTGGGACATTAATTCAGTTGGTATTTAAACACCACACCTCTCCCATCTCTCTCCAGGTCTCCACGCAAGAGAAGGTCAAGGTCACGCTCGGGCTCTAGGAAGCGAAAGCACCGCAAACGTTCACGCTCCAGGTCCCGAGACCGCAAGAGGAAGTCGTCACGCTCCTACTCCAGTGAGCGCCGTGCCCGAGAGAGAGAAAAGGAGAGGCAAAAGAAGGGACTTCCTCCCATACGTTCCAAAGTTCTAAGTGGTAGGCACACTTCATGATGGTCAAATTTTTTTGATGGGTTTTATTTCAGGGTGATCAAGAATACTGTAATACTTTAGATGACGCTTCAAATAATTTGTCCGAAATGTTCAACATGTGCACAGTCTCTTGGATCTTTGCCAGAGTCTCAGTGTGACCTTTAGGTTTTCTAAACATGTCTACTGTTGAAGCCACATGTTTTCTCAACATGTCCAATTGTGTTTATGTGCCCCCCCCCACCCAACAGTGTGCAGCACCACTCTCTGGGTGGGCCAAGTGGACAAGAAGGCCACCCAGCAAGACCTTACTAACCTGTTTGAGGAGTTTGGCCAAATTGAATCCATCAATGTGAGTGCTCAGTGCTGACCTCCTCTCCTAGCCTTGGGGACTGTGTTTCGCACCATTAATCTAACCCCTCACCCCTGTCTTCCCAGACCTCACTGTCAGGGTTGTTTAAATCACAATAAGGCTTTCTTCCATTTCTGTCACTGCCCCCTCCCTTCATGTTTGAAACCAGTATCACACAGTCTGTCCAAACACTTTTATTTTGGCCTCTTGTAGCACAAAGACAGCAGACATAATAGTCTTGTTTCTTTGCCCTTTTTTGTGTTATTTTGACTTGACGGCTCATTTTTAAATCTCTGTGTCTCCACAGATGATTCCCCCCAGGGGTTGTGCCTACATCTGCATGGTTCACAGACAAGATGCCTACCGCGCCCGACAGAAGCTCAGCACTGGCTCCTTCAAGATCGGCTCCAAGGTCATCAAGGTATATACACAGAAGCATGTCATTGTGTCAGCTGAATGTCACTGGAAGTGTGTGTTGGCATTTGAAATGCTTTCCCATTGGTTCAGATTCAGGTCCTTTAGGGTATCCGAATCCACATCAGTCGTCACCTTTTTTATTTGTTTCTCACGAGTGCCCTCTCTGTCTTTGCTCAATAATGCACTCTGTCCCTGCTAATGGAAAGAATGTGCCTATTCTTTTCTTTTCCCGGTTTGCAGATTGCATGGGCACTCAATAAGGGTGTGAAGCAGGAATATAAACAGTTCTGGGATGTGGACCTTGGCGTTACCTATATCCCTTGGGAAAAAGTCAAGCTTGATGATCTGGAAGGCTTTGCTGAAGGAGGAATGATTGATCAAGAAACGGTTAACAGTGGTAAGGCTTTTTTTTTTTTTTAACACCTGTGCATGCAAATATCCCAGGCACGTAGTATATTGTCTGTCAGTAGAACCCAATTCTCATATTTTTCACAAAATGAATTGTTGAAGTTGTTCTGACCACAGACTGGGAGGCTCAGAAGAATGCTGAAGCAGCCAAGGAAACACAGAGCCAGGCTACTGCAGCAGCTGAAACCAGTGCTGTCACTAATGCCCAAACTGAGGCCTACACCCAACCTGTCACCATGATGCCTGTACAGGTATGTGTGTGCCACTGCCTATTTATCCAATTCAGTGCAAAATGTGAGGGAAACCTGCTGTGAAACATGGTTACAAGACTTTCTCTTGCATTAGAAGCAATATAGGTGGTCATGTTGTCTTGCTGGCTTTCTCTGTGACAGTGAAGTGAAACCAATCACCACAGCATGCACTTCCTGCCTCAAATGTCTGCCACTCTGATCCTAATCACTTGCGGTAGCCAATGCACGCACACACACACACACACAGCCAATCATCACGTCAGGGTATGTTGTACCAAACCAGAAAGTATCCCCACTGTGTTGTTTGCTAGCAGCAGGATTTGTGCAAGCAATTTGCTGCGTGTCTGTCTAGCGTGTTTATACTGGTGCTGAAACTCTTTTCAACTCTCAGCTGTCCCCACCCCCTCCATCCCCCCTGCTACCCAGCCATCAGAGCTTATTATCCAGTGAGGGGAAACAAGTCCCTCTGTCTTAGACTGCTCTGTTTGCTCATCTCTGATCTGTTTGTCTCAGGAGCTCTGATTATCCCTAGTAGATTATCTTTGTCACCTTGGTCTGTTTACTCATGGCCATCTTGGCGTTGTGTAAATGTACATAAAGGAACATAATCCCTGTTGGCTCGTCAGGGGTCACACAGTTGATTAGAAACAACCCTTGAGCTGTAGTTTTTTTTTTTCAACCAGTAAAAATGAGCTGAAGGATGAATAAATAGGACTCTCATGTGTCTCTTGTTCCAGATCCCTGTGGCACAGTCGGCTGTCCCTGCAGTCGGCCTCGTGCCGCCTTCGTATCCGGTTACCATGGCGATGCCCCCGCCTGGCTTTGGTCCACCGCCTCCTTTCCTGAGGGCAGGCTTTAATGCCTCTCAGCCTCCACCAGGTTGGCATTAAGAGCAGAAGAAAGAATCGGTTTCTGTTTCCACAATTTATGCTGGGGCTTTTCTGTGGCTGCGAGTGAGGTCGCTAATGTTTTGTGTCTTCACAGGATTCATGCCTCCAGGAGTCGCTCAGGCCACTGTGGGAACTGGTCTACAGTCAGCAACAGCATGTATGTCCAGACATATTTTACAGTTTCTCATTAAAATTTTTTCTTTTTTTGTTTTTGGTTTTATACTGTGCCGCACCTACCATAATGCATCCTCAGTCACACTATTCCACTTGGATGCACGTGCGTGTTACTCTTTACTGTTGCATTGTGTCTGATCTTTCTCTCTCACAAATGTGCTTTTTCGTTCTCTTTTCTCTTTTAGCTCTAGTGCAGCCCTCCATGACGGGCTCTCAGGAGAGTAGTAAGGACTCTCCGTATGGAACTATGCTTCCGCAGGCCGGCTACCTGCCCCAGGGCATCCCTGGGGTCTACAACCCTCTGGGAGTCCAGCAACAACAACAACAACAGCAGCAACAACAACAGCAGCAGCAGCATGGCATAGAGAAGTCACAGCAGTCTACAGAGGGCATGGACACCTCAAGTGCTGATATCACCCTTCAAGGTTAGATGGAACTCCTGCTGTGATTCATGACACCGTTGAGACATTTTACGCTTTTGCATCAGCAAAAAATTTGCATGTTTCTGTATAATAATCTAGAAGAGAATATGGTGTCATAGGTCTGTCAGGTTCATGGAATGTAGAGTGAAAACCATGGTAGAATAAAGAATGAATGAATGGATTGATTGATTGAAATAAACTGTACAGGAATCAATGTTCTGCAACAGTGATCTGTTTCTAGTTCTAGTTTCTGTAACACTTGTTTGTCTGTCTGTCTGTATTTGCAGGAATGCAGAATGCTGTGCGCAGCGGTATGGGTCTGCTGGGCATGCACCCATCTACGGCTCTTGGCCATCAGCTCACAGGCCAGAGGATGCCTGGCCTGCTGCCCTTGGAGCTGAGGCCCAATCTCCTCCAGGGCGCCAACGCCCGCTTCCCCTTGCTCATGCAACAAGGCCTATCACACCAGGCGAGCAGCTTGCTTGACGCCTCCCTCCAGGCACAGGCCCAAGCCCAGGCTCAAGCTCAAGTCCAAGCCCGTCTTCGGGCCCCTTTCCAGCAGATGGAGGCCTTCAACAGGGCCTCCAACCCCTCAGCTGCTAGCACAGAAAAACCTGAGGAAGAGTCCTCGAGCAGGACGGAGGGCAACGCTCAGCAGGATGGAGACCAGGACTATCGCTTCCCCCCACCAGAGAAGAAACAGAGCACCGGCCTGCTGAGAACTCCTCCACCCGAAATGCGAGAACCTTCCACCGCCGGCACTAGACCCCCTCTCCTGGAGAGACCCCCACAACGACCCTCGCTGCTCGGGGATGGTCGCAAAGAACCCCTGGCCGCAGGGTTCCGCGGTGAAAGCCGATGGGGGCCGCCCAGAGGAGACTTTGATGAGCGGGACGTACGGGGAGCTGCAACGGGGCCCCCTAAGAGTTTCCAAGAGGAGCGGCCAATGGCCAATTTCCCCAACCGCTTCGAGATGCGCAGCGGAGGATCTGCCACAGCAGCAGGAGCCACTGGAGGTGCTGCAGGAGGTGCTAGTGGGCCAGGTGGCTCTGCAGCAGGAGGTCCTGCTTGGAATAGAGGAGGGGCTGCCTTCAATGCAGACATCCACAAAGACTTTGATGACAGGCGACGACCGTGGGAGAGGCAGAGGGACCGTGACGAAAGAGAGCGAGAGCGGGACTTTGACTTCCGCAGGGAGATGAATGGCAACAGGCACAGCCGTGAGAAGGAACGAGAGCGTGAGCGAGAGAGGGACAGGGACCGGGAGAGAGACCGCGACCGTGGCCGAGATCGCAACCGCGATCGAGACCGCGAACGAGACAGAGAGTGGGAGCGTGACAGGGACCGAGACAGAGACCGCGACCGTGAGGGTGAGCGAGAGAAGAGGGAGGAAGAGAGGAAGCGAGAGCGTGGAGGGTGGACCCCTCTCACCCCTCTTCCCCAACCTCAAGCTCCAAACCAGCCTCTGCTACCCCTCCCGCAGCCCCAACTCGGCTCTGTGCCTCGCCCTCTTCTTCCTGATCCCAGGCCTCCTCTACTTCCTGATCCTCGTCCTCCTATTCTGTCTGAGTCTAGGCCACCTCTCCTGCCTATTCCACCTGTTCAGTTGCAGCCCGACCACAAGCCAGAACTTAAAATAGAGCTTAAGCCAGAGCTCAAAGTAGACATCAAACCAGAACCGAAGCCAGAGCTTAACCTGGAGCCCAAACTGGAACCCAAGGTGGAGCCTAAACCTGAGCTAAGCCCAGAGCCCAAATCAGAAACAGAACCCGAACATGAACCTGAACCAGAACTCAATTTGGAACCAGAGCCCCAGCCAGAGCCTTTACCTGGATCCCCACCTGTAACCAGCAATGCAGAGGAGACACCAGAGTCACAGACCCCCGAGTCGTCTTCACCATGTGTAAATGGAGAAGAGACAGACATGCAGCCTTCCGAAGAACTTGCCCCAGAGCCTGCAGCCCCACCAGTTTGCAGCTCAACCCCAACTCCTACACAGTCACCATCCCTATCGCCATCACTATCTCCATCTCCCTCCCCAATTCCGGACGAGCCCCCCGAACAAGGGAGTGCCCCGGCTAAAATCAGCCCCCCTGTGGTGGACATTGACAGTGAACAAAGTGGGCCGAAGGAGGACGCTGAGACAGAGCCAGTGCTAGAGAAAACAGACACTGAGGAAACATAATCATCACTCAGTAGGTAATGATCATTTTGTAAAGTTGTCATCTCTGTACTCTTTAAGTGGCCCACACTGAATTGCCACAAGTTAACTCACGCTGTCTTTGACACCCTAACAAATAATTTTATTCACTATGATGGCGAGTGGCGTCCTAGATGGCTCACGATAGAGGATTAAATGGTAGGTAATGTTTTTATTGTTTTGTTCTGTTTTATATTTTATTTGGTTTTTAAATGCAATCCCACTACTTTTAAGCTAGGTTACTTTTGTTGAAAAATGCTTGCCAAAATGTTTTAGCATAATTGTAAATTGGGTGGGGCGAAAGCTTTGACCTTCCTATGGAAGAGAGTACGAAACCTGGCTTTTTTCCCCAATTGATGGCTGAATACTTGAAAACAGTGGTTGCTGGCCTGTTTGTCTCCTCTGTTTAAAAAAGAAGAAACATACTGCTGCAAAGTTTGATGAATGCCTTTGTGGTGTCCTTGCTTATTGTCTCTTAAGCAGAATATATATATATATATATATAAATATATATATATACACACACACACGTACATACATACACACATACATACATACATAGAAAATCGGTGAAAACAGTACAACTTTCAGTTGCTTTGAAGAGGAACCTTAAAAGAAAAAAATGAAATGTTACCCCATGTTAAATGTCTGTGATTTTATTCATCATATTGCAGTGATTTCAATAATTAAGTCGAAAAAAGTCATATAAAGGAAAAATGGATGTTGGGTACATTTTTGTTTTTAGTTGAAAATAAACATGCTCTGTTTGTTAAAAAAAATGCTTTAGGACTGTATTTTCTCTGGAGGAATGCTTCCTTTGCACACTGATCATGAGACCATAAAGTGATTGTCTGGGGAATTGAAGGGGTGAGAAAACAGCAGTGGGCCGCTCTTAGATCGTGCTTGTCTTGTGTCTTACATTTTCGCAAAGTCTCCCAGTCTGAAAGATGTTTGTTCAGGCGTGAGTTTCTGACATCTAAAGGCCATGCTGGCTCTTGCTGATGGGTGATGTCTTTCTTGACAGTTCCTTTGAAACTGCTGTGGAGTGAACGCTACATGGTTTAAAAATAGTCTTTTATTTCATTTGTTCATAACCATTTGAATGTGTGCTAAGTTTTCCAAATTGCCATAATTTTTAGATGAATGCTGTTGGCTTGCTATACCTAGTTCATGGCCATAGGACAGAACTGGCAATAGTAGATGGCCAAAATCAAAGTAACCAGCTTTCATTCATGAAGCTTCGTTGTTCTTGTCCGCTCGTTCAACCAGATGTTTTAACGGACATTAAAATTGGAACGTATTAACTTAAATCTATTCCTGAGCTTTGGTTATGGAAAACATTCTGCTTCGCTCTTAGCGCTCTGAGATCATTGTTATAGAGACAAAATCTTGGCCTCACCAAAACATTCTGTTTGTTTCCCAGCCTCATTATGCAAAAACCTTACCTGCGCAGGTTTCATGCAGGGAAACAGGATAGAAGTTGAAATTTGCAAAAGAAAGAACTCTATTGCTTTGCTTTGGCAAATGCTTTTCAAAGTATTAGGAATCGAGTACAACTATGTAGCGCTTAGGAAATTTCATCCAATTAATGTTGCATTTATGTATTGTATTATATGTATTGTATTATGTATTGTATTATATTTATCTAGTAATGCTGCCAACTATACAAAGAATTGATATGTTGTCTACATTTTGACCCACAGTAACTAACAAATTTGTCAATGCATCTGCATAAAATAAGCTAACAATAATAGCTAGTTGCCATCACAAACAAATTAAAAAGGGAAGAAAAAAATATATTTGAATATACAATTCATGTTACCAATCTAATCGCAGCACATTTTCATATACAAAACCAAAAAAATAAATCAGTCACAAAAATAGAAAAAAAAAATACGTGCAAAACTAGAAAAGCATAAAATAGTATGTTCTACAATATCACGTCAGGTGAATTTCTGGTGCAAAGTTCACATTTCTCATCACATGATCACAAGGTCCCATCAAAATGCTCCCTTTTCACCTGTGACTTATAAAGATGTATTTCACTGGGCTTGAGAAGTCCAGTCACTCTGAAGTCGATCTGAGGGAGCAGCTCATCTGACCATCTGGTGAGGGCTCAGTACTGAACACAACCAAAGTGGGCTGGTAGCCAGCGTGGGTGGATGGCATGGGGGGGGGCGCATGGATTTTGTGAGCCTATGCAAACATGCTGTAACGCTCTTCTGTCAGAGCACTGACGCTTCAGCAGTGCTTACGAAGCACCAACCCTGTTCAAAAAAAGACAGTGACTGCACCACTCTGCAGTTTTGCCAGCTAGCACCCTGGCCCTTGGTCTCAGCATATGCCAACTGCAGCGAATTGGGATTGGTTCGTACATCTGCTCTGTAAATAACATTTAAAGTGAGTGGGTAAACGAAAAGTTCCGTTCATCATGTTGTCATCCCGTTGTCCTCATTTTGATTCTGCAAACGTTGATTTAGATTACATTTGTCCCTTTGTCCTGTGTCGGACAAGACAAGTGTATTGGTAGCTTCCTGCTGCATAATGGACTGCACAGTCTTGGAGCAGTAAAGGCAATGACCAACTGATTTCTAATGCTCGCTTCTTGCCCAGATTGCCTCATGCAATGCGGTCAACTTTATTTTTTTTTGATTTTGTGGAATCTGGCAGCATGCCCTCCATTTAAAAAGGATCCAGCATTCCACACAGCACACCTGTACAGATTGCTCAATCACTGCCCTGCTCCACAAGAAACACCATCAGTTCTTGCAACAGTTCAGGAATCAAACATGCAGAATAAGCAACTTTTATCCCACGCTAGGGTGCCGAGGTTGAATTTTATTTGACGCATCTAGTCGGACATCTAGCAAAGAAAGCGACTTGTGAATCCGTTTCATATCCAGTGCATGTGACTGATTTGGAGGTGTGGCATGGCACGGCCATGTGGTCGTAAGTCCACCCCGTGCCAAATCTCAGTCAATACTGAAGAGCAGTAGGGCTTTTTTTGGACTGGCATTCCCATTGTCCTCATATCAACCCCTAGGGGCTTCGTAGTTGTGCTGATCCTTTATTGTCGTGGCATGAAGCCCCAGAGGAATGTTCACACAGATCCGAAGTTCATTAAGTACCAGCTGTGGCCAGGTGGAGATCATTAGTCATCCAAGCAGTGAGTTTTACATTCTAAACTACATCATGCTGGCTTTAGATTGCACTTCACTTAATGAGGAATTGTCATCAAATCATAATTGAGCCTCCTGTAGACTCATCCAAGTACGTATGCAACACTGTTGTAGTCATTTGAATAAAATTGTTAGACGAATACACAATCAGCCTTGAAACAGTTGTACAGAGGCCTATTAAGTCTGACACAATACTCTGAGCGCAAGTGCTCCATAGAACCTGTAGAGGGCAGTGTGGCTCTGCTGCAGTGGCTATCCAGGGTATTTGCTAAATGACGGGTGGAGGGGTTATCCAGTCTCCTTTCTCTCAAGGAGCATTCA
This sequence comes from Tenualosa thibaudeaui, assembly GCA_027481765.1. Lineage (NCBI taxonomy): Eukaryota > Metazoa > Chordata > Actinopteri > Clupeiformes > Clupeidae > Tenualosa > Tenualosa thibaudeaui. The sequence goes on from JAIFZK010000013.1 coordinate 16,954,980, forward strand.
TGCGCTGTGGTGCCCGATATGAGCCAAGCTGACAGTGCCCATGCATTTAACAGACGCTTAGACTCTAAACCAGCCTACGGTTCTAGCAAGGCATCTATATAATGTTTTATCCGTCACTGTCAGTGGTATCTCCTTTCATCTTCGCCTAAGCCTTTCAGTATGTCCCTTAAACCCAAATATGACTATGTAGAATATAATGCAGACTCAGTAATGCTAGAGCGGTCAACTCCTCTCATCTCCATTGTCTTTGAATGGGAAAATCAGCTAGAAGTTGCATTGGGGATAGGATATATTGCTCCAATGCTTGCTTTCCCCTTTACCCTCTATCACGGCCCAGTCACTCTCTCTGTAATTAGTCTGCAGAGAGATTCTGTGAAATTCTGCTGTATCTGGAAGGAGGCCAACCAAGGACCTCTTTTATCAGTATTAGCAGACTCCCAGGGGTTGCAGGAAGCATGAGAAGTTCGGCTCCCTCGGAATTGGGTCTGGTCACAGGGTCGCAGCCATTCATAAATGCATTTCAGGGATCTTGTGAGCCCCACCATAGCACTGAGAGATTCTTAGCAGAATCCCCTGAATGAAAGTCTGTTTTTTGTCTTGCAAGAAGCATTATGTTGATTGCATAGATGCATATCTGAAATTCTGTCCGCAGCCATATTCAGCTGCCAACCTCATTATTAGGGAGTGGTGTTTGTCAAAAAAGTCAGATGTTTCAGTGCATTTTCCTTATTGTGGTCCCATTATCATTTACCATTTGCACCAATCTTGGAGACAAGATTGTGACTGAGATTGTAGCCCTACTTAATGACCTTATGACCTTGAGACACTCTCAGGCTTTTAACTTTGTTGTTTCCTTAATTTGTCACATGGGCTTCCCCTTCAGTTTGAGTTTCACTGCTACAATTAGATCTCTATGGTGTGTCTGTGTGATTCAATCAACTTAAGACCAGAGGGTGAGGATTGCTAATGAGTTAAATGGACATGAACGCATTCCTCTCATTTAAGCTCTCGGGCAACACTGCGCCGGTACATTCTTTGAGATCAGGTGGTCACAGGTCATGTATTCTTCATCCAAAGGGCATGGAAGTTTAAAGAGCATTAAGCTTTATGCTTACATAGCCCTTAGGTGAACCAAGTCTGTGGAGACCTAATTCATATATTGCCCCTTTGTAGCGTCTATCAAATTGGTCATCTGGTATCATATTCCACATTTTTACATTTGATAAATGTGATTTACTCTGATAGAAAGGTCTGTTTCTTACTATGAAACATACTGATGTACACAGCCTAAAGAGCATTTTTACTGCCGACTTTTCATGGTGAAGCAATATTTTAGCCTTGTGTTTATGCAAAAACATCATGAATCTGTCATCAGTGACATGCCGACATATCTGTAATTCATACCATATAGAAGAATTGTCACAATATATGAAAGGCAACATGATATGGCACCCAGATCATCAACAGTCAACATTCAAACAAAAATGTAATTCCTCAAATGCAGTATGCCTAAAGTAGTATGTTTTTCATTCAAAGAAGACTAAGCAATTCAAACCTTGCATGGTGAAGTTTGTAATCTTCACTGTTAAGATATGACCACTGCAATCATGGGACAGAAAGGGAAGACTTTTTGAAAACCAATACAGACCTCTTCAATTCTGCTACCACACTTCTGTTTTTAAGCAACAAAAATTAGTGGACTAGCTACCTAAATGGCACACACAACCTTTCCAGACCTTTAGAGAAGATGCCAATTGGTGTCTGATAGCAATTCATGTCATACAGTCCGTCATGTAGTAAAGTTCTTTATTTTATATTGCGGTGGTTTCCTACCTTCCACCCAAAACTGCACAGTTCATATCCTGGATGGCTGGTAGGAATAATTCTTGTGTTTATTCTTATTCTTATGACTGTGACATCCAGATTCATTTGGAGGTACCTGAACGAAAAGTCTGATAAAAAGGAATACCTCAAATAGTGTTGAAGTTACATAGTGTCACTTCAATTTCAGCTGTGCTCGTAGTGGTTTTGAAGTTATCTGTGCAGTTTTAAATAGCTATTAAACACCACCTTATATTCGGACACCATGGTTGTAATAAACAGACATTTAGAAATTTCAGAGGTATGGTAGATCCTTCAGAAGATCATAAGAAAAAAGTTTAACTCAAGCATAACAATATCCCCCTAAGGATCAGGGTTTCTGGTGTGATGTGCATTAGCATCCAGAACACCGGCTTGTTGGGCTGTGTCTGAAGAGTATCGCAGCAGTCAGACTACAGGACCGTGTACAGTTCATCACAAAAGTATATGAGATAAAAAAAAAAAAAAAAAAACAACAGAGACTGATTCACAGTATTGACCAGTCGTACTCCAAGAAATTAGCCAATGGATTGTTTCTAATTAAACATTTTCAGCAGAAAGCAGAGTTTTATATATATATATATATATATATATATATATATATATATATATATATATATATATATATATATATATATGTGAAAGTAAATATTCAACACAACAAGCTTTCTTCCCAAGACTGTCTCACGTGTAGATGGAGCTCCAGCAATTCTTCTCATGGCTACACACAATGAGTAACGTGCTGCCTTAGGGCATGACACCTGGTTTAGCATCCTCATGACAAGTGATTTCACTTTTTCCACATGGAGATTGGGTCATGCCCCAGTCGGGGCTGTCCTGTCTCCTCAGCAGTTGTTTTAAACAGATGTACACCCCTCCCCATTAGCCTTCAGGGCTGGCTTGTTTTTCTGTTTGTTTTCTCTGTTGGAACCCCTCCTTGTTTAAAGATGTGACCCAGCACACATGCACCAAACACACTTTCCCACCACAAACACACACAGACGCACACACACACACGCACGCTAATCTTGAGTCTCGAGGCTTGGAAAAAAATCAAGTCTACATGAGGTGAATTTTAAAGACTGTTAGCACTTTCATCATTTTTTAAGAGGTTGGCAGTCTGTAGTTCTGCCTATGAATTTCTGCCATGTAATGATTGAACTAAATCAGTTTGTTGGTATCAACAGTTGCCTATGTGAATATCAGGACAAACCCAGAATCTAAAATCTCTTGTTAGCATACACATCAGTTGGAAAACCGTGTGTGTTTTGAATTCGAATTTAAGCGTAAAGGGGTTAGAGGCTTGTGGGGTGGGGGGTGGTGGTGCCTCACTGAGGCTTATTGCAGAGAAGAAAAACATTGTTGGAAGTCAGTTGTAGATATGATGAGCTGGGAAATGAGCCTTGGAGTGGAGAGAGGATGCATCTTGCCAGTGATATACAGCTCTTGTGCACAGTCTCTAACCCCCCCCCAACTTTCTCAATCTGCTCACAGCGCTTCGTCCATATCGGCCATTTAGTGTGATTAATTATTCATGATCATGTTTATTAATGACCACAGGCATCTGTATATACCCGCTTTCCACCCTTCCCAAGTCGCCTCCTCCTCCTCGTCCTCCTCCTTTCCCCCCCACATCTTCTGTCTCACCCACGCTGGCATGAAAGTGTGGGAGTGATTGGGACGATGGCCCTGGTTTACGAAAGCACTCATGCGCTAAATGGGAAAATGAGCTCTTTTCCGCCCTGATCTCCCCCCTCTGAGAGCCGAGAGAGAAAGAGACGCTCTCAAAGGGACTGAGGTATTAGCAACCTCCCATAGCTGCAGGGACATCTGTACTGGCTCATCTGACCACTGTAGGCACACAAACTGACACAAACCCATACAGAATAGGATGTGACATCCTGACACTGAGCTGTATTTACTGGGGTTTTGTGTGACAGTCAGCTGCTCTTTCCGGACAGGGATGGTCCAACAAGTAATGTTTCTTGTGTGTTATTCCACAATTATCACTGCTAATTGGCGCAAGGAGTAGGAGTACGTCTGAATAACTCGGGTGCTGTAATCTGCAGTGCTGAAAAACACTGGTGCCATTTCTATTCCCATTAAATGCAGTGGGAGAAAAGCAATGTGCTGTTTCGTAGTGAGCTGGACATGTGAAAATGAGATGAGAAATGGCTGTCAGGTGATGCTGAGACAGCACAGCCTTCATTATATGCTCACTCTCTCTGTCTCTCACCTTCACATACACACACACACACACACACACACCCTCACACTCCCTCTCAGTGCTGGTGCTGTATAGAGCTGCATGCAGACAGATGCTCCAAACCAGGTAAAGGGGGACAAACATCCCAGGCCAAAAACTGCAAATCCTCTAAGGTTATCGATCACAAATCGGATATGGTTGAGCGGGCTGGTGGGCGGAAGAGGGAGGGTAGGGGGATGGACAACAATCTCATGCATGAGCAAACAGGACTTTGGTCTGTATCTGCCACGCCCGTTTGCTGAGATGCACACACACCGACACAGACACACAGTCTTAGCATCCCTAGAGAATGGGGCTGAAAATGAGAAACGCGAAGCTGGCGCAGAGCTTCTCTCAAATAAGGACTGTGAAGGGCTGCTGCTCAGACATTTGTCAAGCTGCCAGACACAATGCCACAACAGGAAAAAGAGACTGACAAAACCAGGCAGGAACACATGCCACTGTGTGTGTGTGGGGGGGGGCACATTAGGGTAAATTTTGCTTCATGTAGCCTCACTGGTAAAGATACAGGCATATAGACACACGTGTGTGTTCAAAAGTGGGCATGGCGGACTGGTAAGTGAGCTCAGAACTGTGACCGTGAGACCCCCATCTGCCTTGATTGTCTGTCAGTCTGCGTGAAATGGAGTCTAGCTCTGACGCCAGTCTCAAGGAGACTTTATCTCCAGGCTCTGTGTGCGTATCAGTCTAGATGTGGAACTGCCTCCTGCCTTCACATCACAGCAATACCTATCTCTCCCGCTCAGGCTGCCTAACCAACGAAAGGATGTCCCGCAAACATCTTGCAGTGTGTAGTATAGCAGGCAAGAGCCATATATCACTGTGTACTTGTCGTGTTTATCCTCCCTGTATTATAAGGCTGTAATTAACCAAATTCCTGTCATCTTCCATAATGCTATCAGTTGGTGTGCTGTTTTTTCCCTCTCCTTTATAACCACTGTTGCCATGGATGCCTTCAACCAGACCTATAAATATGTAGACAAGTCAGAATAAGAGAGGGCTAAAATAAAGCCGAAAGCTTTTTTACCCCAAGCCTGTGTGTGTGTGTGTGGTTATGAAAGGTAAAAAAAAAAGGCTTGTGGAGGTTGAGCCATTTACAACTTGTTTCACACCAGCAAGACTCATTTTCTCTCTTTTAAACACCCTTTTTCCTTCTTTTTTGAAGAGGTGTGGCCTTTGGCTGTGATTTGGAAGCCCATATTAACAGGGCCACAGTCTGTTAGTTTAATAAGGCAATTTAACAGGTTTGTTCTCCAAAAGCTCTGTATGTGTGAAAACACCTCTCAGCAGGAGAACTGGATACCAGCAGGAAAGGTTGCCTCAGAGAAGCCGTCTGGTCAAGCTAGTGTAGGTCACCTTATAGTCCAAGCAGCTTTGTATATTTAGCAGTTGTATTTTGAGATATAAACGCTATGTCAGGTTTGCTTTTATTGCCAATTTCTGCTCTAATTACAGAACATGAAGATAACATTTCCCTCACCCTCTACAATGTAGACCAATATAAATATAGGCAAGATACAATAAATTAAGTGAAATAGAGTAAAACCTTTATTGAAAAATTAATTGTAGATGCATAAATATTAACATCAAATTTACTTTTCTGAGACAAATGTACATCTGAGATTAGATGCACAAGCTTAGGAGGCAGTTGTAACCAGAGCCATAGAGGGGGAACTATTTCAAGTTTACACGTGACCAACCAAATTTTTGGACCTCTGTTGTTGCAACTCTCTTTCTTTGGTTGTAACCAAAGCAGTAAGTTGACCGTTTCAACAGCTAAAAAAAAAAACAATGTCTGAACATTCCATTTTGCTCCCAGACGCCTTATATATATATCACATGTATATATCACATCAAACAGCCATATGGATTATTAAATCGGAAGCCCTGTGGGCACAGCTAATAGAACTCCCTTGAAACGGTCTAGTAATAATATGTATGAAGAATAGTCATTCTTATTAGTTTTTGCTACTAGATCTGCCTTTTCTAGGAATCAGTTTTGCGACGTAATTATAACATGGAAAGCCCCGGTTCATTTTTACACTCTGCCTAGCAAGTGCCAGTCGTGGAAAACTAGCATAGCAGGACTAAAAGTAGTTATTATCTTATTTTTCCCCTTCATTCAGTCGTGTTACCAGGCAACTCAGAAACAAGGGAATGAATGAATAGTGGCGAAGGTATTTTCGTCACTGAGAGGAAGCCCTTTTTGGTCACCAACGGTCGCAAAAGATGAAATTGTATTTTATTAAACAACGCATTAGCTGCTGTGAATACTTATCTGAAAACCACTGTCCCTGAAATGTCTTCCCAATGAATAAGTCGTTCTTTAGCAGTAGGGTAATCTGTAATTCAAGTATTAAGTTTATTAATTATTAGTTTAGAATATAACACTTGGCATATTATACCATTGCTATTAAGTACCCATATAGTTCATCGTCCTTACTTTGAACAGTTTGGAGCCATTCATTAATTTTATAAAAGCCTACCGCCAAAGCAGTGGAAACATAAATAGCATCTTTATTTTTGTTGTCTGTTTTACTCAGTCCATGAATAATCAACTTAGGCCAATAAAGGGCCAGTGTGTTATACTGAGCCCTTGGCTCAAATGAAAAGGTCACTTCATGACTGGGGCTTTGATTCTGATGTCATGACCACAGGTTAAGCATGCCCTGCATCTTTAATGTTTTCTTATGCCATTTTTGGATATTTCTGTCCTCCCACTGTTTGAAAGGCTGACATGGCTGGCTGGAAAAACAAACAGTTATGGTCCCTCTGGCAGCTTGCAGGGGGCCTCCACTGTTTGGGCCTTTTGGAAAGTTTGCATGTAAGGTGCTCATTATGAGGATCCTGTCCAGTAATTGACTGCCTCCATGTTATGCATTAAACCTCCCACTTGCCATACTGTCCGTGGTGCAATTCAGTTCTCTTGATTTGACCCTGAATGACTCAAATTGTATGACTACACAGACATCACCACCCTCATTTAATATACAGTCTAGCTAATAAAGCAGATTTAGACCATGCAAATAATGGAAACTGTGTGTCTGTGTGTCTGTCCTTGTGTGTGGTCTAATAGTATTTTTCATTCCATTTGTCAGACCCTTATTCCTAAGATATCTGTCACAGAGGAAGTGCTGTCATTGATGGCCTTGGCAAGACCCACTGACAATAGGCACTGTCACTCACTGTTAAAACAATTGGCATCAACCTAAAGCTTTTGCTGTGTTGCCCTGTGAGCATAGCCCTCCTGTAGGGCAGTCATGGTGGGGTGATCTTTCTTTCTCCCCAATTGATTTCTCATTAGCAGCGACATTAACTGTCTGCTGGGTATCATTTACATGGTATTAAAGAGTTCTTGTAATTACAGTAGGCATTATTGTGCCCACCCTTCATGATCAAAGGCAGCAAAATATCATGTTCTACCGTAATATGGTTGACAGTGAATGCCTTTACTCCCGGGTGTTACTATAGCTGTGCAGCTGTGGAATTGCAATCCCATTGTTATGCAGCAAGACCAGGGGAAGGGCCATTACTGCCATACACACTGACCGTCTGTCTCTCTGTACCTGTCTCCCTTTGATTTCTCTGTCTCTCTCTCTTCCCTCATGTTGCCTAGCCAACCATATTTTTCAGACCACACGACAAATTATCATAGCTATTATCAGGCCTGAAAGACCTTCCCTATGATAGTCCTTAACAGTAGTCTGATAACCATGGCCTGCCAGACAATAACTGAGTAGGGTGGAACCAGACAAAAAAAAACCCTGATGACCTTGTTACTATGGTTTATAATGAAAAATTAAACTTGATGACGGTATGAGGAACATGATAGGTGAGCGTTTACAGAGGTCACACTGCCTGTTTTAGTGTTACTTCATTTGTTTTAGTGAAGCATTATCCAAAGCTTTAGTCCGTGCCGACCATCTACTGTTAATATGTGTTGGATGCCAGCACTGATCTTGGACTTGCTCTTCAGTTAGATCATTAATTGGGGAAGACAGGTCATAAGTGCTCCTCAATCAGTTTGTCAGGCGAAGAGTGCATGAGAGTATGTTCAGGGAGAGATGACGGGGGGGGCGGGGGGGGTGTAAGATCATTAAATGGTCACTTACTAGCCACTGCCATGAGCTGTAAGAGAAAACTTTACATTTACAGAGTCAGAACAAAATGACTCAGTCCACACCATTGTTCTCATTCTTAAAATCTAGAACAGGAAACTGAACAATAGAAGCTTGAAAACAGCAGTGCACAATGCTTGAAGATGTACTCATGATACAACCTGCATGCTTTACTGCATTGTTAAGTTTGAGGTATCAAATAAATATGCAGGAGTAATATTATTGCAAATAACTCCTTTGCTTAATCAAGGAGAAATTGAATTAAGGAATAACCTGTAAACCTGTATGTAATGTAGTTTAGATCTCTGATTTATTGTTCCTCCCTGATAGCTACTTAACATTAGAACAATAGATGTTTACAAATAGAACAATAGAAGTTAACCAAAATACCAAGGTAGTGGTAGAATATATCACTTCTCTACCTGCTTTGACATGTCAGGGCAGTGTCCAGACATTGCCACAAGATTTCCTTTGTTGAACTGAGACTGTGTTTGCCAGTGCATTACAATGACAGAGGCGCTGTGATAGTCATCTCTCCTGGCGCTGTTAATGGCCATGAAGGAGCTGATATAGATGGCCCATCCTCTTAATGGGAGCCTCGCATTACCTCATAAAAGGCATGGCCACATTAGTTACGAGAGAAACATTATTATGGAATACAATATCATTAAATCTGTAGACTGTGATTTGTTTATTTAATAATTTATTTATTTTGTGCACAGCACTTTGCATTGCATTTATTTGACTAAACAGCACTCATCAATACACAGTCCACAGTTAACAAAGAACAGATGCATTGCAGCATATTACACATGTAAAATCAAAGGACTTTGTAGAAAATATTATAGACATAGTTATATAGTATAGTATAGTATAGTATAGTATATAATACTTTTAATAACTATACTATCAGTACACAGGAAATGCTTTGTGTCTGACCCAAGAACAATGACAACTTCTTACCGCCTTGAAAAAACTGGCTGAAGCATTTACTCCGCTAGACAAATGGTCACGTCAGTCATGTAGAAGGCGTGGTCTAACCTCCCTCCATCAGCCATGGGATTGGGAACAGGATAGGGGATGCCGAGGGGCGAAATGTGGGACCTCCGATGATTTACTTCGGACCCAGTCACTATTCTTTTTGTAAATTAACCATTTGGATAGGACAGCGGACGAAAACAAAAACAAACTCATTGAACCGCTGGCATTAGGCTGTTTACCTGTTCAACGCGGTAAGTTTTTCGTTTAAAAGTACTCTAGTCTATGTTTAAAAACACGAACTGCGTTTCAGTGTGATCTTTTTATCTACATTGTTTCATTTTTAGCCTATACTTTAATGTGAGAAACTGTTCTGTCGGTCTTTCTCCTAGTTAACTTTTGTAGCCTGTGCTATAGTGATTGAGGAATATACAACTGCCGCCTACTGATAGGCTAGTTACCCTGCAGGCGTTGAATTGATGCATTATATTTAAACGGTTTATTCACTGTGGAAATAAACTCTTGAAATGAAATACATTTTTATGTTGAACTTTGAACAGTTGAAATGAAGCTGTCTGAAATCTAAAAACCGCGCACGTGGGTCAGTTCGAATACGGTTAGCGATTAATTTAGGAGCGCAAATCTGTAAATAACTAACCAACTCTAAACCCCACTGGTTTTTAACTTCTTTAAAATCCTCTATGTTTTAACCAGAGTCTCTCGATTAATTGTCTGTCGCCTGTAATTTATCATCAGTTCCCGCACAAAAATTTAATCACAGTACACTGAGAGATGAATGCACGAGAGCGCAATAAGGGGTTCATTCTTGCTGTGACCTGTAGATCATTCGGTGGTTCTGTATCTGCAGTTAATCTGTTCTCCTCGTACTGTTTTAGAATTAACGAGGGTCTGTTGAACGCGTTACTTTACACATGCATTTGATCACTTGCAAACCATCTGCTACAAGTGGGAATGAGATGCCGAGTTGTAGTGTACTGTTCACACTGAACATTCACAATGTTTAGACAGGCATGGACATTTGTCAGTGAGCTTCAGTTAATTATAAATATCAGTGAACAAAACAGACTCGATTGCTTTGAGTAAATGAAAATGCACTACAGCTGAAAAGTCGACTTTATTAATAATGTGATAAATTAATCTGGCAGTCCTCATAAAAGTGGTGGGCCTTGCTACCAGCTTGTGTGTAGGGACTCATCTAGCCCCTGGCCCTTTGTTTTATGGGGGAAGTGTGGTGAAGGGGCAGAGTGTCAGGTTGTGGAGAGGCACAGCCATAACAAAAGGGCCCAGAGAATCCCTGTGGAGTGTCAGTGTCCAGCGTAAACACTCGGACGGCCATGGCAGGAAGGCACGGGCTGCCATGCCATTTGGTAAAGGGTCCTCTCTGTCATGGTAACCAAACACCGTGGTGTCCACTCAAGAAGCTGTGCCACCCATTGTGCCTTTTTAAAGCAAATAGTTTTTCATTTTTTTCTTTTTGGCTAGTTACAAAGTTGTAAATTCTCACGAGGGCTATAATTGACCATATGTGCACCAAAGAAACAGTGTAATTGTCCTAAATGGCTAAATGAGGTTTATGTTATTTATGATATGATATTTAAGGTATGCTTTCTCTCTCTGTGACTCATAATGTAACAATACGTTATGTATAGCTATGAGTTGGATACAACTAATCTCCCAGAATCCAACTGTCATTGTGATTGTCCCTTCAGACAAGCAGCTTTAAAGAGGCACATTTGCATGAGTCCAGTCAACAAAAGAGGGTTGGTTTTAGAAGCATACTTTCCTTTAGTGACCTCTGTAGAAAATGTTAAATGCACTGTATTTTCATAGACTTACCACATCTATTTGATTACCCAGTGACAAAGGGGGAAAAAAGCCGCAGTGTTCCCTCATGCAATTGGCAAGTAATGTTATTTGTCACCAAACAGCTGCATGTCATTACTGGAGTAAGTCAAACAATATGCATTACGATAAAATTGTATGAAAACAACATAATTAAAATGAATGAGCTATGCCGTTATGTTGTCAGGTCATGAGGTTCTGCGGGCTTTACCGACATAATCTTGGGCCTGAACCTACTCACACTGAGTTGAAATAGTCTCTCTTTCTCCCAAGCACATTTTATGTGTCTTGTGGAGGTTTCTGTTTGATTGGATTTGCATCACTGTGACATTAAGCTCAGCTAGGGGTTCTTTGAGATCTTCCTTCTCCTTTAACTACCCAGAGCAGATTCGTATTGTTTCAGCTGGCATGTTAAAGGCAACCCCCTTTTTGCTCTGGTCCATGTGTTAATGCTATTACTTTTGTGGGTACCTTTTGTGTCCCGCACAATCTTCTCCACAGGTCTCTCTGACAGTGGTGTACAACTGCTTGTACTCCCTCATTCTATGCTGCTAGCTTCCTACTGGGAAGCACACATATTTCATGTCCACACACATTTTCCTGCAGTTTTCCCCTTATAAGGGGAGCCAGCAGGGACACACCATGAGGTGGTAATATCTGTGCTTATTGTTGCATTCCGTTAAGGGCGGAATGAGTCTGTTATGGTCTGTTTAGGGAGACAAAGACAAAGAAAAGGCCTTCAAGACCACTACAGGCACTCTTGAGAGTCTGACTTTGATAGAGTGAAGACAGAATGCAGCTAGACCACTTACATATATTTATTGTCTGTGCAAAGCTATAGTTGTCCAGTATTAATCATTTTCCATAGCAATTAAGATTCAAAATCTTTCTTTCCATAAGACAGTGCAAAACCATGAACGGCAAACACACAGGCTGTTATTTTTACCCTTCTGTGGCTGAAATTATATTTGGCCATTGAAGCAATGGCAAAAGTGTCACATCTCTGCACGAGGGCAGAGACGTTTGGAGCCAGCTATAAAAAGCAGGTGAGGTAAGAAGGGCGTTGAAAGCTTCCTGGAGGAGACTTAAACTTGTCCAGTGGGCCGTTGACAGGCCAGAGAGTGAAGTAGGCTGCTTCCTGCTAGTGTGGAGACTTTGGCATTGGGCGGTCTGGTCTGACCACAGCTGTGGCCAATGCCACAAGTTGTCCTCTGTGCTTCACCAAATGACAGAAAATAAGCATTGTTCGCTGCTTATTCTAGAGTGGCAGCGGTCAGATGACTAAGTTCTTCAGTAGCACTTAGCCAGTGAACCATTTGGCCGGGCTACTACAGCATGTACCTTAAGCTTACGTGTCACTCTGCAACACAAAGGTCTGCTGTTCATTAGACAAGACAAGATGCCTCAACAGTTGAGCAGATGGGTTTGTGGATTGTTCATGTTCGGGGTTGACACCCTAAATGGCGACAAATTAAAGCCTTTCAGAAGATTAATGCCGTCATTCAAATGGAATGGTGTTCTTTCACGTCACGTCTCAAGGTTCGCATGTGTAATCTGAAAAGGAAAATGAAGATTAAATGCTGGTGAGAGCTTAAGCGATGTGTTAAATGAGCTACCAGATTAAGGTCTATCGTGATGAATATAGAATGTAGTAAGGAGTCTCTCCCTGTATATGTGGCTGTCTTGCTGGATTCTGACCTCATACAATAGGCAGTATGGATCCTTTTTTTGCACACAGCTGCTGCTAGGCCACATGATTGTTTCATTTGCAAATACACATAGTCTCTTTAGGGGGTTGCACTCATTATCTGAGTAAGCAAGTCTTCTGTGCTTTGTGTGTTATAGTACAGTTATGCACCATGAAATTACCAGGCCTCTTAAGTCAACATTATTGCAATCCATTATCGGACATAAACCATTGGATTGTGTTCAAACACAATATGTCGCTCCCATTCTGAGACACTGAAATGCACACTGTATTTTGAGAATCACAGAGAGCTAATTTATCAGTCTGACAGAATATGGGGCTGACTGACAGGCTAGCTGGTTCACATGCAGGTTGCCTTTGTTTAAAGTGTTCCAGATTTCCAAATCACTGGCTTAGAACCAAAGAATTAAAGAATAGAAGAATGTGTTTTTCTCCCCTCAGGAATAACTGTTCCATTGTCAATGAGCACCTTGTCAACTCGCAAGATGTTTTTTTTTTCCTTTCATTTTCTGCCTGGTGTGCATTTCAACAATCCATTGTCACAGGTTCTTCTCTCTGTCCCATTTAAAAGCAGTTTAAGGGCCTGCAAAAGAGTTAAAGGGCCTGTACATGAGTGTACATGACACATTAAACAGGTGAAATGCAGACGGCCAGTAGAAATTATGCACACATGTGCTTGTCAGTTTCAGGTGCAGTTCTTTTGTGTGTATATGTGTGTGTTGTGTGTGTGTGCGCTTGCGTATTTTTTGCGTCTCTCAATTTCGACTAGGGAAGCAGCTGTTCACGATTTTTTTCTGAGTATACCAGACCACCACACTAATACTAATTGTGATTGATCCCTCCAGTGTGACACCAGATAGCATTTGGCCAGGGCAGCCCTCCTTCTGGAGAGGGCCTGAAATTAGGAGAGCAAACACGGTTTGGGATGGGAGTCATGGCGACTGGTGTGAGTGGCTCCTGAAGGCACTGTGTCATGTGCTTTGTTAGTCATGATGGATGCGGAGGATACAGTTTAATCAGTCCACCAGCTCAGCCATGCAGCCTCCCATCACCCGGTGTTTTCTCTGCAGTTTTTGTTTGCGGTTTTCTTTGGAGGAGGAGGATGGGAATGCTGGGAACAATATGGAAATAATTTTTCTGATAATCTATTGTAAGTCTAACCAAATGTTTCTCACTGTTGTAAAATTGTAGAGGTATCGTATGACATTGATAGAACCATGACATTACCCGTGTGGAATGTGATGTTGATTTTCTTTTTCTGACCTCTAGGTTCTTTTTGACAGTAGCAAGCAAAGAGTTCCCCCTGGTTTAGGGAAGATTTGTGCCTTTACTTGGTTAATGTGGCTGTTACACATTTAATTAGTTGTTTCTGTCTATGCACTCTGCACCCAGTGCAAGCAGTGACAGCCTCGATTACGAGGCCACCAGAATCTGTGAAATGTGAAAGCAATTAGTCCAACTGAAACATTTTGTTGTTCACAGATACTGATCTTCAAGGCTTATTAGGGTTGGGAAGTGGCAAAAATAAACAGAATTCTGCTAGACATGGAGGAAAACAGTATGGAAGAGATGCATTAGTATTTAGTATTTGAGCATTTAGCTCAAAATAAGCATTGTATCTTGTTCCATTTTAACAAAGTTGAACTGCCTACAAACAGTAACTTTATCTCGCCTAGCTTTGATTGTTTTAAAGGGATCTTGGATTGTTCTCTTAGTCAGCGGCTGTTCTGGGAGAAGCTCCAGAGGCCTCAGGCCATTACTTACCGTCCAAGATTATTTGATGTTCTCTCCTTCTTTGTGTCATGGAAACACTGCTAAGAGGAGGATGCCGATGGTCTGGACCCACTTCATTACATAAGCATAGTTTACCTTGGGCTGTTGGCACAGCAGCCATCGGGGCACATTTTGGGCAGGCCTCGCATTCCACACATCCCAGCAGTCATCTGTGTTTATTTTCTAATAAGAGTGCAGACTGTGGGCACTCTGTTCTTGTCTCTCTCTCTCTGGTGTAGGTTTACAACAATTGAGGGAAGGTGTTCTGGATTTTCTCTTTGATTAGGCCTACAGAGAGAGCTACTGTGTGACCCAATGTGCTGTATTCTGTCAGTAAAAGACTCATGTTCAACAGTTTGTACACAGGGAATGTTTGTGTATCTAGCATGGATTGTGTCAGAAAATGTGTTGAGACAGGAAGGGCAGGGTGCTGTTCTGGAGCATACCTTTAAACAAATTCAACTGGGCAAATATTTTGGTTGGCAGACAGTCATCCCCCCCCCCAGCCCAGCTGTAGGTAGCATGAAGTCTGGTTGGTTCTCTGTTCAGTTCAGTCCGTGGATAATTCCGATCAAACTCAGCTCTGTCTCTGTGTGTTTTGTACACCATGATCAGACTTGTTTCATGACAGGCTGTTCAAACATTGAGAACTGAAATGATCTGCCAGTATTTAGCTGATATTTACCCTGGCACTAAAGTGTTGGGCTAATTGTCGTATTACATCCTCATGTGACAGTCCAGGCATGGGTAGTGAATTTGTGAGGCTGCATGCCCCATGTGAACTTCTATTCTTAGATGTTGACATTCATCCGTCATTTGAGAAGCTTCCTCCTAAGCTGCCCCAGCTCAGTGTTAAATAATGGTGTTAAAGGCACTCGAGT
The DNA here is from genome assembly GCA_027481765.1 of Tenualosa thibaudeaui. NCBI lineage: Eukaryota > Metazoa > Chordata > Actinopteri > Clupeiformes > Clupeidae > Tenualosa > Tenualosa thibaudeaui. Next base: position 16,970,427 of record JAIFZK010000013.1, read on the forward strand.
CAGAAGAGACGCTGGCCTTAGCTGTTTATTGACTTGAGCCCACATTTTTGTCCTCAATGACTTGCAGCTTTGCCTTTAAAGACCTGAATGTTCAGCCATTCCCCATTCCCCCCCCCCCATCATTGGATTTTGCAAGTGTCCGTGCAGTTGTGAGGTAATCACTCCCTTCTGGCGGGGTCTTTGCTGCCGCTCTGCGTTCACGTTACCCCCAAGGATTAGTAGCTTCGGGTCAGTTCTCTCCCACCATGCCTCGCTCACTCTCTCTCTCCACGCTCAACAAGCTCTTTGTTGGCTCGTCCAGATGGGCCACCGTGGAGGAGAAGCAGAGGGGAGGGAGGCTTCACTTAAGTCTGGGCCTCTCTGGGGAGGAGGATTTGAGTCACATATCCTGTGTGCTGTGAAACAACTGCGGACCTCTGGGGTGTGTGTGTGTTATGTGTGTTCGGACACACACTACTCTCAAGCAGCATTCCTTGTGGGCTGTATGGGAGGTCAGTCATTGCACATCATGCTGTGATGCTCGGCCTACATTCCAGTCTCTTAATAATAAGACTTTTTAGACTATCTACTACTCCTCTAGATGGTAAAAGCATTAAAGGAGAAATCCAATGTGGATCAGTCCATAGCCCTGTTGTTCGAGGTTACTGAGAGCTGTCCCAGAAAGAACCAGAAAATTTGATACAACATACACCGTATGGTAAACCGACAGCTAACACTAACTGAATGGAGCACCAAAACTCGCTCTTTGTTTCATTTTCCTATGCCCCATTCAGTTAGCTGCCATTTGGTCTATGTTGCATCAAACTTTCTCTTTATTTTTCCTACGACAGTATGCGGTGACTTCATACAAAAGGCCAAGGATTGAATCACACTGGATTTCTCCTTCAACATTTTAAATGTTACAGGGTCAGTGTCCTACAGGTCTCCATCGTTTTCAGATGTGTTAATTGATTTTCGCTGATAAGACATTGACAGTGGCAAGGGTCTGGTAAGGGACATAAAAATTTGTCTTAGTCATTCTTACAGTAGGACATGCAATGTAAAAGAAGAAGAAACAAGTCCTCTAAAAATGGGTGGGAAGGATCACACCCATTTCTATGACTAATTCAGTCCATTTGTCTCAGAGTAGTCACTTTGTCCCATTTAGATCATGGCTGTATTAGGGTGTGGAGAAGTCATGAGAGGTGAACCAATGCATTCACCAAAATTTACTGGTGTTATGTCATTCACTTTTTCATTGCAATGTTCTGTTATCTGACATTTTGTTTTTTATTTATTCTGCCCAGTCCTGCTTATTATGCAGGAAATGTTTAAATGAGTATTATTCTTATCCACCTCCCAAATTTCTGGAGCCTGTTTTATCACATCTACCACAGCTTCAGTCCTGACAGTGAAAGGGTAATTTTCAGGGTGAGGGATGTCTCTTTCCAGTGAAAACTTCTGTGGTGGGTGAAAGGCCTCAAGTCCTGTGGTCTGTGCGCTCGTGGAGCAGCATGCCACATTGGAAACTTGTGGCTTCTTCAAATAATAATGATGTTTTACAGTGAATAGCCCCACAACAGCATTCCTCAGCTCATAATAATGGCATACAGAAAAGCCATTGGACTGGTTGTCATTGCCGCTGACTTCATGTTGCCTGATGTAGTGTTAAGGTTTGACCTCAGTGAATCAGCAAGCTTCATGTTCTTTGCCACTGCATGATTACTTTCAATCTGATTGGTAAATGACCCAATTTGAGCTTCCTATCCATGCTGTACATCCCTTTCTGTTGACGTTTGGTGGTGGAGGGTTGGTTGTAAACTGTACACTTGGTGGTAATGAGCTTCCGTGGTGTAAACTAAAGCACATACAAACTGCCCAAGGGCTGGAGGCATGGTGTGAATCATTGAGCATCCAATCGCAGGAATGTCTCAGGCGATGCTGCTGAGCCCTCTGTCCATGTGCGAGGAAGTGTGTATGCCGGGACTGGATAATGACAGCACTTTTAACAAGCCCTCCCCCCACACACACATACGCACAGACACATACACACGCCAGACTCTCTGTGCCCACGAGCAGATTCTGGCCTCTCTCAGACATGGTATGGAACAGCTTGTGCCCAGGCTGTGTTCAATTACCTGTCATTACAATACAGCACATACACACACACACACACACACACACGCAGATGCACACTCATGTACGCACATACTTCTTACATACCCTCTTAACCAGCCTCTGCTCTCCATCAGAAGAGTGCTCACGTGGAGACTCTAGGCACATTATTTAGCTTAGCAGCTATTACAGCACGCAGCTGTGGTCGGTCCTCACGAGACACCACTCCATCGTGTCTAGCTCTTAACCGGCTCCATTCCAAATCTTTGTGTGTTATTGTGTATGATTTTTTTAAAAATTCTTACTGGGTGTTTTTTGGCAGTGTCGTTAAATCCTTTCCTTTCTGTTCTTTCCAGTCATTATCGTGTGACAACTTTGACTTAGTGGTGAAGCGCTTACCCTCGATTAGCATTTTTTTTCAGCATGGAGACAAAGAGTCTGATGGGAGACGGTGGCATAAGAAGCTGCGGGTGTGTGGGCCTGAGCGCTGAGCTGTGGAAGTGTTTTTCTCACTAGCCCCATAACTCTTTGTGGGCAGTATGTTAGCAAGCTTTAGCCACAGGAGAGGCTAAACGGGACTGGTTTGTGGCAGTTGAGCAATTGCCTCTGGGGTGCAATTTCCAGAGGCAATATCTTTCAAGTTGTCTTCGATTTAATAACGGAGATGCAAGCGGAACAGCCTCCTCGTCCTTTCACTAAAAGAACAACTTAACCTCTTTTGACCTCTGTGAACAGAGGCATCTGTTAGTCCCACTCTCACATTTCTAGATGTTTTCAGTTGTTGTCTGCCCTTTGTTTGAGAGATGGCAAAAGTTTTACAAAAAAGCATACAGTCTGTGTTTTGTTTTGAATTGTATCATGATGTCATATCAGAAAGCATGTAGCCTTGATGAAATTTTGCACAAAGCTCCAGCTGTGTATTGAGCCAAAGCCCATGTTTTAGAGAAAGAAAAAGTTGACTAGCTTCTCCATCTCGTGGATAGAGAGCTGTAGTCTTGGCAACAGCTAGTTTGCTAGTTCTTTTCCAAGTCTTGCATCAGTTTTATTCACTTGGCACAGAACAGCTTTCTCCCACAGCTGTTTTTGTTCTTGTGTTGATTTACCAGGCTGAAGTAACACATCTCCCACGTGGTAATTTAACAGTTAGCTGATTCTGTTCGCTCTCTACTATGTTCCGTTTCCCTGTTTTGCAGTTTTGCCAGCAAATTAGGACTATTACTTTGTCTTGAAGCGAAGTGTAGTTTAAAGTGTAAGCCTGTTTGGCTTAAAGGCTGACTTTGTCCAGATCTGCTGCTTCACATTTATGTGGCCTTAAATACAGTGATACAGTGGCACATTTAGACTGTCCCTCTCATAAACTGAAGACATTTTAACAAACCATTCACCTCTAAACAGTTTGATCTGATTCAAGCAAAATATTTCCAAACAAATCATTCTGGCTGGGTTTAAATGTACCAAACACCACTTCTGAAGCTTGCCTGTCAATCTCAATTTCCCCCTGGATGAACTCCACTCGTGGGGCTTGAAGAGGCCCCTCTCTCCCCGGCATACTTCCCTACACGGTGGACCCGCTAGTGACACACATCCGAGAAGAATCTGGGTTGCCTGGGCACACTGCAACCAGCTGCTGCTGGATACCTGATTTTGGCCTGCAGGCATGCGCCCATCTCCAGGGACTGAAGCTCTTAGGGGCCTTGTTAGGTAGTAAAATACTGTAGATTTGAGCAATAAAATCTCCCTGACAGCCCTTATTACAGTGTATGCATCATTGTCACTATCGGTGTCTCCTACCGTGTTACACAATCCACACCTGATCCAATAGAAGCAGCAAAAACACAAGTTAATTTATGTATTTTTCTTAATGCCATCTTGTTTTGCTGTTTGTGTGGATGGGTATGTATTTCTAATGGGGATCAAAGTGTTTTAAGGCTCACCTCGTCAAGAGAGAGCCGGTCAGCACATTTCTACTACTGCGTCTGGCCTTTTGCCAGGCTCACTTCATCATAAATATGGTCACGTTGCTGATCGAGTAAAATCTTCCAGTCCCCCCCGCACCCTCCTGCATGCACGCATGCTTCCTAAGCTTGGATCCTGAGCCGGACTCCAGAGCTGAGGAGGTGCGATAAGATTTAAAGTCCATAAATTAATAGACCTGCCACAGGCATGGTTCAGTGGGCCCATTTGTGAAGTAACTGCAATTGTAGTTTGAGTTAGCCAGCACTGCACTATAAGCACAAGGACTTAACGTATCCTCGAGACTTCAGCGTTTGAAGGAGGATTAAAATAGTATTTTGCAATGTGAAAATAAGAGAGGAAGGTAGTGACCTTGCCATGCTGGATTTTAACACTCTCTAAACTGAGGTCATTTTACATGTAGTTCACCACATGTAGCAGCTCTTTTATTTCTTGACCATTGGTTCTCCCTGTGCTTGTCTTCCTGTTTCACTGTCTCCTAGCTAGTGCATTATAATCTATGTCTATGCACACACCAGGTGCCTCATGTCATATGCTGCTGTGTAAACAGTCCTTAACCCCAGAGCCAGACATGAGACTTAATTGATGGTTTATTTGGAGAGCATTACAATCAGACTGTTTACCTAAAACGGCTCCAACAAACGTCAACATAATGAGACTGGATACCTTGTGTCATCAGTTAACAAACCAAAATGTTTTGAGCCTTTGTACTAACCACACATGTACAGAAAAGTCGACTAGAGGATGAACAGAACTGAATTGAAAGTGTTAACAGAACACACCAATATCGAAATACATAGAAATTCCAAGGAAGTTCCAACTAGCAAATTGAAAACTGTGTACAGAAAAGGCTTTCTAAGAAGCTATGCAAATTTACAAAAAAAGATATGTAAATTTGGACAGTCAAAAGAACTGGAGTTCATAAAATACAATTCTGACTGCATAATAATGACGCAGTTGTCACCTCTCTGTACTTTTGGGTGTCCTCAGAGACACATACTGTACAAACAGGAAGGAAGGTGTGCTGAGTCAGCTACAAAAGAGCCTAGGATCTTCCTTTTAACATCTTTATTCATATCCTCATTTATTCAGTGTTTTGTGCCAGAGCCAGAACATGGGGAACAGAACGGGATGGTTTCACACAGATGTCCAGATGGAGTTCTAACAAGCGTATTAAAAATAGTGTACGGATGGTCCCATTATTGCTGTGCAGTTTCCTGTGCTCTCTGCCTTTCTGGATGAGACTCAAAGTAGAACAGTTTGAACTTTTATCTCGCGCATATGCTCATTACCAGTGTAAGGCCGAGAGAGAGTGGTTAACCTGTAATTAATGTGGATGTCTGTGCTGTGTCAAAAGGCTTGATTTTTAACACTCCAGTGGCATTGCACAAAGTAATCCCTGCATTCCACCCAGAGGTGTTATGATTTACGACTTATGATTTAAGACTTTGACGCAACAGGTGGGAAAGAAAGCACTAAGATAATGGAGGTCTTTTGTGTTAAGATGTTTGGGCCGTGGGTGGTCACACGCACAGACACCCAAAGCTTTTATTTGTATGTGTTGGAGAGACTCAACATGATTAAGTCTGGTGCTGCTGTGATTGTGGGTATCAGTGTATTTATGCGTGTGAACATGTAGTTAATTATTGTTCTGTTGCAGTTGTGTTTCGGTCAACCTCTCTGCATTGACTGGCTGACACTTTGTTTTCATGTGATCAGTTTGTCTGATGGATGAGCGGCCAGGAACTCTAATTTGTCATCTCTGCGTCTGTGTCACTGTCACAACCACAAAGTAACACGTTGTACACCAATGTACACCATGATTTTATTGTGTCTGTGGATGTGACGGATTACCCAACATCAGGAATGGGACAGCCCGAGTCAACCTGATTCAATTTAAGAGAAGATAACACAGTTTAGGCCTTGCACCATATGTGTCACGTCTGACAGTGTTGTATGGACCCGGGGGTGGGGATGGGTGGGTGGTGAAGGGCGATGCACCAGGCCACCACATTAGGGTGGAGACCCTCAACTTACCATATGCACAGAGGAGAAATGTGAAGTAATATAGGCTTAAGGGCTGTTCACACCAAGAACGATAAGTATAACTATAACAACAAATAAATATCTCTAATCAGTGCGAATGACAGCGTCCACACCACAACTGTAATGACACTGACGTACAATGATATAGGTGGAATCACTTTCAGAGCAATTTTTTGAACGATAAAAGGTTGACAGCCAATTAGAAACCACATTTTAAACATTAGTTCTTTCACATAAGAACAGACTTATGTTATGGTTGATCAGTGTGGGCAGAAATGTCATTATAGTTACAGTTATCTTTATAGTTAATTATTTTTGATGTGTTTATAGTTATTATTCTTGATGAATGGCCCTTAAATCTCAATGTCACTCCTGAGTCCTAAGCCCTGACCCCTCAAGGGCTTTACTTACATGGATCAAGTTAGGGTGAAATTTGAGGGTTTGGGGCATAGCGTTTTAAGAGGAGGGCTTTGAGATTCAGCCATAGAAGCACTACCACATACCTGGGGAGAAAAGAGGAGTGGTGTCTTATGCAACGGCAGTGTAAAAAATCTTTCCCCTGTTATGTAAACAGATGACTTATGGAGTCCTACCACGAGTATAATACAACTGGCTGTCAACAAGTACAGCTGTTGGTATCAAGGAGCGGAGTCGAGCAGTCGTGGAAGGTACCCCCTTGAGGGCATGGTTGTGTTAGATCTTTGCTAGGTAACATGGTTAATATTTTAGCTCCTGCACAGAGAAAGGGTGAGAAGACTTTCTTTGTCTTCCTGACTGTAGGTGAGCATTTCACTCAACTGTCGTTCTTTGCGATGCTGATGGTGGTGGTGGTGTTTTCTGTCACACTCACACGTTACCTCAACACACACACGCACGAACACACACACACCACCCAGTGCTGCACCAAAGTCCCAGTGAAATGCAGATTGACATTCCCTCAAAGGATATGAAAACTCGTCTTTCATAGAACATGACATTCACAGCAGTTTACACACATCTCCACCTCAATGCCGTCTTTCCATTCGTTCCTTTTTAACGTCTCTGTCAGTTGATGCAGAGGCTCTTTTTGGGCTTCTCCCTGGAGTACTTCTGGCACTGAAAGGCACTGCAGGGCTTTCATCAAGCAACCCGTCTAAAGTTGTTGATTCCCGTGTCAACCTTACATATCTGTGTGATGCATGCTTGACAGTGGATAAAGCAGAACCTGGCAGGTTATAACTAAGAGCTACGTCTCAAGCTCATAGTGAACTTGCGTCACTTAAAAATGTCTGTTTCATGTTTGTATTAAGCAGTATAATGAGTGCATGCTGGGTGAACTGCCATGGATGAACACAAAGATAATGCACTTACATTTAGACAGCAAAATCGAAAAGAACAAAAGAGATCATGAATAATTGGTCTGGAGACGTACAGCAGTGTGAAAGGCAAATGTTAAAAGTAATTAAATTGAAGTAAATAATTAGTTTGGTTTGAAAGGTTTAACACTTCAGTCAAGTAGTTTAACAATCTAAATCTAAGGTGTTTTGTATTATGATTGTTACAGTTGGTCTGTGTGTCAGGACATGGTTCATGACCGCAAAATGGCAGAACAGTTAGCAAATTATTTGTAGGGAGCAGTGGCATTAACAAGAAAAATTAATAAAGTTAAAATACATTGTAGTGCATTTTTCTTGGGGCTACTTATCCTGATTTCAACATTGCCTTGAGAGAAAGAAGAAAGAGGGATTGGGGGGATTGGGGGCTGCAAGTCATGACCTATGACCTCTGGGTCTCGGGATTCTGATGTGGCTACATTCCAGCTCTTTTTCTGTCTGCTTTCCTCATTCTTTCTTTCTTTCCGAGCCCTTCCACCCATTTCTGTCTGCTTGTGGTTTAATCGTGAGACGATTCCATCTCCCGAGAGTTGCTGTCAGCGGCTGTATTCTCAAGGGGACAGAATTAATATACAGAATTATGATAGCTAATGAGTCAACATTTCACAATTAGACTTGCATAAACCTGGGTTGTTTGGCACATAAAAGTAGAAACTTGTTATGTTCTCCTTCTGCCATGTCTGTGGAGGCATAAGCAGAGTGCCCCTATCTACCAGTATTTCGTATTGATAGAGAGTGTTTAGATGTTAAGATTGTAAGCACAGAGGTTGTGCAGATTTTTTTTTATACCATGAATGAGTGCCTTTCTTGTTTTAAAATGCAAGAGCAAGGTAGTGCAGACATAGAGTTCCACCTGGAATCATGAAAACAACTGACATGAACTGACATTTTATAATTTTTAAAACTAATGTAAACAAGTGAACATGTGAACCTAGCTTCTCTTTTAGGTTCTTTGTCTTTTCCTGCAGAGCCAATTAAATTAGGTGATTGTGGTTTTGATAATCTAACAATGATCAGCTATTAAGCTTTCTAAGATGAAAACTAATTGAGGATGTGTGCTTCTACATGTTTCCTGTCATGTCAAAATCTTTGTAAAGCCATGTTCTTTAAAGCTATATCAACCATCTTCACCACTTACTAAGTGGCGTATAGAGGCCATATGGATCTGATGGCCAGTCAAGTCAGTAGTACAAAGAGGCTATTCCTAAATCTTACAGAGTGAGTGGCACATAAATAATTGAAAATGTGGTTAAGTAAACGGGCAAATCTATAAATACAGCAAACGTATTATGCAATGCATGTAAATTATGTATGTGTAGTTCTTTATATATCCTCTTCCAAACAGGGCAGTTGGTAACACAAATTCAAGTCGCTGAGTTAAATTGTTGCCAAAGGCTTAAGCCTTTAAATCAGACAGTGTTAAATGAAGACAAAGATGGCTCCCTCTATTGAACGTATTTGTGTATTAATCATCTGTGTTTTTTCAGTGGTTAATTGTGTTGGAACCATGGGCAAGCTCTTTGGTTTTACTAATGATCATAATCCACTGTCGACTTTTGTGTCACAGACCATACATCACGTTTTCTCAATAGTTGCTTTCATGCTTCCAGTGTTTTGTCCTAAAAAATGTGGAGACATTAATTTTTGTCATGAATAAAATTAGAAAAGACGTCTGAAACTGAAAAAGAGAAGGCAAAGAAGCCAGAACCTCCCTGTCATGCTTTAGTCCAGTAACTGGCCATGGGTTTTGTGTGGTTTTCTGAATGGGCCAGTTTGAATGAAGTTTCTGTTCAACCTCAAGTATGCAAGTATGTCTTGGAAGAACATGTATGTTTTTACAAAGATATTTGCTACTGAGCTCACTAGGAAAGCAATTTTATTTTGTTCTGATGTTAATGTGTGTCGACTTCACATTCAACCATTTCAATCCCCTCACCCCATCAAATTTCAAAAGTCACTCAAGTTGCCCACATCCCCCCTCCCCCCACACACACCCCTTTGACTTGGCTGCTTTTCTTCCTTAGACACGGCCCAGTTTCCTCCCGTCTCCAGTCCTTCCTCCACCCTTGTGTCTCTTGTTACTCTCTTCGAGGGGCAGTCTCACTCCAGTGGAGTGCAGTGGATGTAGGGTGACAGTGGTATGTCGGGTCAGCCGGAGCCCCAGCTATAGCACACTCCGCCGCTCCGACCGTTTACTCGTCAGCCTGTCTGGCCCCATCGTCTCGAGACAGCCCGTGGAAAACCACACGGGGCGGAAGGACTCCCACGCGTCCCACTCGCCGGCAAACGGAAAGCAGGCAACAAAGGAAAAAAAAATAGAAAAAAAAAATTGTGCAGAGAGCGAGAGAGCTCCATAGAGGTGTAGGTCTTGGACAAACAAGTCAAACACGAAAAAAAAAATAAGTGACTCGGAAGGGAGGGGCCGGTAGTTTTTTTCTCCTCTTCACTCTCTCAAGCACGAGCAGTCCCAGCATCCAGCTGTGAGGATTAGAAGTTGCTTAGTCCAAGCATTGGGGCGGGAGTTTCCACGTGTGTCTGGTTGTGTATGAGTCAGGCTGTGTGTGCACTGTTTGTGCCTGTTACTTTAAGAGAACAAGCCCAACTCAAGAGAAGCCACTCTGACATCAGAGAGTGCTGGATTCTCTGTGGCTCTTCAAAGAGATAATAGATTAAAGCTCAGGATAGAGGTAAGGTTGTTTTTGTTGTCTTCCTTATTTCATCTTCCTCTTTGCTGCCTCTATTAGCGGGATTTAGTGGTATTGGGAAAAAGGGAGCGGCACAAAGGTGTTTTTATTTGGAGATACAGGTGTAGACACAGCCTAGACTACACCTGTCTGCGAACTTGCTTTATTTACCATGTTTTCTATGTTTGCTTTGTCTGGAATAATTACTTTAGTTGAACGTTTGCCAAAGGCAGCTTTCTGCCACACACTGTGTTGCTTGAGTGTTACATGTGTTTTCTCAGGCTGACCCTTAGTGTGCTCTAGAAGGCTTCCACTAGCTTGCTGTTTATTGACAGTGTTGTCAGCGTGCTATTTACAGCCTGTCTTAACAGTTTGCCATAATGGAAACTTGACAGGGTGGCCTAAGTCCTTCAAGCTACTACTGTATCTAGAATTATCTGAGGATTTAAGTTCTTAAACATAAACCGAACTGTTTGAGATCATATTCATTTTTTGAGGTTAAGTTTTTAGATGACTGTCACGGTCCACGTAGAATTGAATATACTGTATTGACTTTACTCAAATGGACCTGTTGCTATTTGGTCCATTACAGCATATCTATTAAATGTCAGATGAATCAACACTAAATGAATCATCATTCGTGCCCTTTTTTCACCACTCTGTAATGAGTGGCCAGCAACCCTCTGTCACTCCTTTTTCTTTACAACAACTTCCTGTTCTCTCTCCTCTGTCCATTCATGTTTCTTGCCTTTCACTTGGCATTTTCCAAACACTGAGAATAGCTTCCTGTCTTCATGGCCGAGTCCCCTCTGAGGGGAATGCACACATGTTGTGTACCAGAGAGAGGTGATGAGGGTCAGTTCCACTCACTGATTTAACTCCGAGAACTTGGACTAAAACAGTAGCCACCAAGCTGCTAAGAATAACAAAGCACGTAATGAGTGTTAGGGAGCTTTCCAGGGCTTTTTTTGTATTTGCAAGATAAGATGCTGATTTGATATCATTCTGTGCTGAGAAATAGTATTGCTGAGAAACCTTTCTTTCTTTTTGTGTCAGTCGTTGTATTTCAGCTGTCTCCCTTCCCTGAGCTTCCCTGCAGCCTGTATTGTGCAGTGTGGCCATGAAGTATTGGCCTGTGGCTTGTTCAGCAGTGTTGTGTGCGTTTGCACAGCACTGCATTTCTGGTGGTCCTCAGGTTCAACCCACAGGGGTTTAAAATCCACCTTGCCTGGGCAAGTTGCGTCAATGATTTGTAGAGGCACTGTTCGCTCGCTCACATTTGTGGTCAAGGGCATACAGCTTTCCCAGCACGTGCCTCTTTTTTCTCTGCCTCTTTAACCATATCTCCCTCTCTTGTACACACACACACCTTCCCAGGGCTGACTGAGTGCTCTGGACCTCTGATAAGGTTAAAGAAACCCGAGTGGGGAGAGGGGCCAATGGGTCTGCAATCTCAAGGACAAATGCTAGTTTGCACCATGGGGGTATATGGTGAGCACACATATTATAGTGAGAAGAAACGACATTCACATACAAGTATATACATACTGGTGTACACAGACACTTGTACACTCATGCAGACACAGACACACACATACAGTTTTAATTCTTATCAGTGCAAATGCATGCAAACTGCTTTGTGGCATAGAGTCCCTAATTCCTAATCAAAAAGAACTTAAACAAAATTGAGACAGGGGAGTTTGCAGCAGTAGCATGCATGGTCACTGAAAGTTTTGAGATAGGGGTGGTTCCTCTACTTTGGGAGCAGATGGCTGCCATATAAAGACAGACCAAAGTTCACCTCTGAAGTGCAAACACGGCAGAGCGCCTTGAACGACGTTTCATTGTAGTCGCCGGGCCGGTTGATGGACAAGGTTGCCCTCAGTGGGGTACCCCTAAAGGAGTGCCCAGCCTCTGGCAGACGGATGTCGTCTGGTTCTCGGGGAGAGTGCCTTGTGTGTTTGTGCCTCAGAGTCCTTTTCACAGTTGCAGCCACCCCTCGCTGAATAGCGGTAGTGTGCTAAGGGCTGCGTCTGGTTCTTTGCTAGCATTGTATATGAGAGCAAGCTTTGTGCTCCCCCTTTATACTCTGACTGAAGGCAGTGCCACTGGCTTATTTGTCTGTCCAACAAACCCTCTTTCTTCCTGCCTTGTTGCTTCCATGTATGTGTGGAAAGGCCAAGCCCCTCCACCCCTCTTCAGGCCACTTTCGACCTGTGGCACCACTCATTTTTTGATGCTAATCAAAAAGACGAGAGGTCAACTAGGAGAAGACATGGAAAGAAGCGGGTAAAGGGTGACAGATGTTTTCAAAAATGCATTCCCAGGGTGCTAAGCCCTTGTTTTCCCACAGTGGAAGGGCACAGAAGGTTGCCACTGCCCTGGTGGAATGATCGTCTTCGGTCAAGCATGGCAGTGTTGAAGCTGATGGCCCTTGTGCTTTGTTGTCCCTCCTTTGCTTTCTCTGTCTGTTCTTGGACTCTTTCCATCTACCTCCTGCCGGCCTCCTTAAATCCACGTGGTCTTTGCAAGGTCTTAAGCCAGGAGCATTGAGAGTCATATCTTGTCAAGAAAGCTGCTTAGACACTTGTGACTGCAGTGCTTTAGAAGCACAGTACCTTCTTTTTTTAGGCTCTTAGCTTTTTTGTTTTCCATACAAGTAAAGTGATTAAATAATTTAGGTCCTCAATTTTATGTTACTAAAAATGAGACTAAGCTACTTCATTGTACCTTGTGCTGAATAAACAATGACTGTGGGTTGCCGTGGTAAGTCTGCGTTTCCACAAATCCTCTGGGGAAAAATTACTTGTCTTTTTTACAGTTATGCACTAATGTGGTTGAGTGATAATGAAAAAGGTAATGTAATTCTTGACACATAAACACCCAAAATGACAAACAGAGCCCCAACATAAGTTTGTTTTATGCTTTGAGCTACAGGTATTTGTAATCATAGCTTTTCTGTCTTAATCCTTCCTTCTTTTAGGTATTTACTTAAATCTTACCCTTCATAAAGTCCCAGTGTGTTCACTAGACGGTAGGTGGTGAGGGTTCATGTATGGTGAAGCAAGCTCTTGTGTACAGTATTGAGGTGTAAGGGAGTCATGAGTTTTCACAAGGGGAGGGCTGGTCTAGTGCTGGAAAACTCTGGCCACGACTTCACTTGGCATCAGCTGCTAGACTAACTTGGCAGTGCAGAGTGAAAGTTAAAAAAAAATCCCAGGAATTCCAGCATTCAAAAATAAACAGCAGGCAAACCAAAGACAGCTTTTGAAAAAGAAAAACTTTTTTCAACCGACAGAGTAAGAGGTCACAAAGCTCTGTGGGGACGGAAAAATGCAAGTAATGCTTAGATCTGAGAGGTAAATGAAGTCTTCGAGTTTAGAGCTACCGAAACACCAGTATCCTGTAGAATATGAGTTTCAGGCTGAGCAGTAAACTCTGTATGTGGCTCGAGATCACATTCTCGCAGGGCAGATCCTCACAATTTCAAAAATGCCATTTAATGTACACCTGCATAACGGTGAATTTAGTTAATTTTGTCATATTAAATGTGTGTATTTAAATCTGTTTGTCCTGTGCTTTAATGCATCATTATGTTGTTGCTGGGTGTCTGTTCTCCAATTCATCTTTAAATGAGTCGAGTTTTCATAACAAATTCTTTTTGTCTGTTTGTTCCCATAGATGAACCTGTTAAAACTTGAAGGCAGCTTGTGGGAAGCGGAATACAGAACCATGTGACCAAGGAAGGTTCCAGTTCACTGAGAAGCAACAAACAGACAAGGTGCGTTCAGCTGGATTGTGAAAAATGGAAACAAGAAAACAAAATCTCATCTGTAGGGCAAAGTGTAGTATGCTTTGATGTTTTTAAAGGTCAAAATCAGCTTAAGCTTAACTATAAATCATGACTCATTTTGTTAAGGTGTCATTTTGATATAACGGTTTATCTTTGAAACCAAGTAGTCTGACGTTCAAGGTGTGTGACGTGACCACTTTGAAAAGAGGACACACCATATTTAATTTATCCAGTTAGTTGTGAAGTACCATGACTGACAAATGAATCTCTTGGGATTGGAATCTAAACGTGGCCTAGTTCACACTGAATCAATCAGTCAGGGTTTAAAAAGCTGTGACCAATTGAAGATCAAAGCAAAGGCACTGCTATCAGAGGACAAATCGATGCTGAGAGGGTTATCATTGTAAAACATCCATGAATATCACAAAGTATCTTTTTCCATTCCCTCCAGAGAGAAAGTATGGGGAATTCTGAGAGTCAGTACAGCATCCAGGGACCTCGGGGCACCAGCATCGTCCTCCCAGGGAGACAGAAGCCTTTTCTGAAGTTCCGCTCCACCAAAGAGGATTCGGTGTCGCCTCACGGCTGTTGGCGGGTCATCCCAGGCACGTCTGCACACAAGTCCAAAGCTATTAGCCACGGCTGCTTCTCTCAGCCACAGAAAGGAAATCGTCCCTATGCCCCACGTCATTATGGTTACATTACAAAGGGAGTAAATGAAGGAGGCAGTGGTGGGCTTTGGCACAGCTCCCATGATCCTTTGGTATCAGAGGGACACTTGGTGTTGTCGTCAGAGAATGGTTATGGGCAGTATGATAGTGCCACAGGAAATGGCGGGCTCCACAGCGAACGTAATGGGTACATAGCCAATGGGCACAAAACGCCCGAAAGAAAACCCTGTCAAGAGTCACTGGAGGAGCAGAGCAGCCCACGTGTGATCATCAAAAAAGATGGCAGCCTACGCGTGGAGTTCACCAACAACAGCACCAACCCTTTATTGTTGGACGAGTGCACTGGGCCTGTGCAGTTGCTTAAGTTCTCTCCAAACGTGGAGTCCACACCTAGCCTACCTGGAGTCACTCTGAGGCATGAACTGCACCATGGAGCTCCGACAACCACCAGCTCCACAACCCGGACTAGTAAAGGCAGTTCTCTGAGCTCGGAGGGCTCCTGGTACGACTCCCCATGGGGAACAGGAGCAGAGCTGAATGAAGCCGACAACATGTCTCACACTAGAGTAGGAGGCAGCACAGGGGACAGCCAATCAAGAGTCTCTGATCAACAGTTACTTCCTGAACTGTACCGGGATCCCACCATGGCGGTCACCTTCAACACAACCAAGGACCTGCCCCTTCGGTTTCCAGAGGAGCTGCCAATTAAACATCGGGCCTCCTTCGTGTCTGTCATGGAAGTGCCCACAGAAGAGGACTGTCTCGAGGTGAAACAGTATGCCTCCTACACGCTCCCCTGTCGCAAACCCAGGCCTGGCGCAGAGGACACGGTCAAGAAGGATTCCATCAGGAACCGCATGAGACGCCTCAGTGACTGGACTGGAAGTCTGTCCCGGAAAAAGAGGAAAATACAGGTAATTTTTAGTATTTAGTGTTTTTAAGTAGTTTTCTCTAAATGGTCTTATTTGCTATCAGTGCAATGCTAATTGTACTGCTAATGCAGAATTTAAAGGTTTGTCAGAGATAGATCTTGCATGCTGAGTAGAAGGGGCCTTAAATATAGACATTCTTGATTTTTTCATTTCTGTCTGATTTCCAGACAGAACATCACATCTGGGAATATCCGTTATATGCATTATTTGTATATCATACAAAATCCAGATTTCCTGAGCTTATAATAAGTTGGGTGATGTAGTGCATCATTCTCAGATGTTGAATGCACTTTTAGTTATCAGTGTGCTCAAGGTGAGATGATATAAAAAGGGAGCCACCCACGCCCTGCCGGCCCACAGTGTCACAGACAGCTTTTGCTCAACGGGTACACTGCCTGTTTACTGCCATCTCCAACAAGCCTCATTTCCCTACTAGTTAGGGAGGGTACCCAAAAAGAGCAGCCACCTGACAGGTTGTTGGCGGCCCACTTTACCTGGGCAGCGTGCCATTGTGACCCAGTGCTGTTTTGTCAGGAGCTGAACGCCATCCCATGTCGGGCACTATATTTTCAGCCACGCAAGGCCAGCTGTCGGAGAGATAGGAGCCACAGGGGCTCTGTCAAATGAAAAAAAATCGTGACACGCAGTTCCTGAGAGAAAGACACAGAGAGAGATGATTAGAACAGTCTCTATGCAATCATGAGAAGGAAAAGCGATATAAGGGCACAGACTTTCTCTACTTAGATCTATATTAAGGGCAGGATTTTTTATCACATTGCCCTCCAAACATGATTTCTCTGCAACCTTCACAATCACCAACAGGCTGCTGGAGCTCAAACCTACTGGATTTGCCAGAGTGCGCCAAGGAAAGTTTTAACCTTATCTGCTATATTTGTTTTGCAGTGTTTTTAATTTTCATTGACTCTGTGGTTCTGTGAGAATAGAGGGGTTTTGTGAGAATAGAGAACAGTTGTTTCAGCGGAGAGTGATATCTCAAATTCATTGAGAATAGTTTCAACGTTAATAAATGCAGGGTGCATGAAAACAAAATGTGGAGCTGTGGTGTTGGTGTGCAATGTGAAGTGTGAGGGTATCAGCACGGGGTTGAGAGGAGCCAGACTGTATCACGGCTGTAAGACGAAACTGCTTTGACGAGGAAGACAGGATGAGAATAGCTTCGGAGTTGAGTACAGCACAGAACTGCTGGCAAAGCTCTCTGGCATTGGAGTAGATGGGCCGTGTTTGTGTGTAAACAGAGACATTCTAAAGTCACTTAGGGAGGATTCTTTATCATTACATGATATTATTGATGGGAAGGGCTGCCCCTGTAGATAACCCACTATGTGATGGGTTGAAGATGGGAACGAAGGCTGAGCTTTAAAAAGATTAGCTTAAATGCACCTTGCCCTTTGCCCAGCCTTTGCTGTTTCATTGCCGCCTTGTTTATCTAAGTTGCTCTCCAAATCCTAGATACTAATTAGCATTTACTCTTATGTAAGGGTTATCATATAAGATGGGTGTTTCATTTGCAGCCCTGAAAATGACAATGGAAAAACTATTTTTGAGGTCTTAGCAAGTTAGTTTTAAATTAAAATGGTTTAATCCTTCAATTTAGTTTTTCTATGTTCTATGTACCATGTTCCGTTACCTACTTGAGTTTTGGATTTTTGTTTATTTGCTGTCATAAAGCACATGACCTTAAATTGACCCCTGAGGCTCCAAGTTTACAAACTGGTGTGCCTTGTTTTGTCTCTTGGGGCAAAAAAACAGAGGTTTGCTCTATTGAGATGTCACTTTCAATCATCTCACCTTAAGATTCCTGTTCTTCTCAGCTGTGCTACAGTATCTGGTGACATTGGTTTTTGTATGTTTCCCTCTCTCAACTCTAATATTAGACTCAGATCAGTACATCCTTTTCCCGTCCCTTCAAACAAGACAATTTCTATTCATTTATTATTATTTTGATTATGCCATTCTGTTTTGGCTATGATTGGATTCAAGGAAAATGGCTTTAGATAATAACGAAATAAAGTTTTAAGCATTCTTAGAGACAAAAATGTCAGGTTTTAGCCTAATTAGGATAGAGGCCAGGTTTGAGAGAACAAAAGAAAATAGTTAGGCCTACTTGGCGTGACATAGTTAAAGACATGACATGTCTAGAATTTATTTTATTCCCCCAGTGCTCTGAAGGTTTAATGGGGGTCATTCTGTGCTATATTACTCTCTGAAGGATGTAACCCTAGGTGTGTATGACGTTAGACCTTACAAAGCCTGTACCTGTTGGTGCACAGGCAGGCCAGGCTCCACTGGTACTTGCCTTTTTTATTCTTATCACTGGTCCCAAAGCCCCTCAGAAACAAATGAAAGGTACGAGGGTGAACACAAGGTTGGCAATATATCACTTAAGATTTTACTCTTTTTGGAAAAAGAGACTTCTGTCCAGTCTCCATTACCTCACACCTGGCTCCCAGATCTCAGTGATGGGGTCAGTAGGTGCCCTCCGATGGGGACGCCACTGCCTCGCCCGTTAATAAAAGGCAGCTGTTGGCTGGGCAGGCTGAGGTAAAGCTTGCTGCGTGAGGGCACTTGTTCTCACTGTGTGTTTTTGAAGTGCACTCGTCCATACTGAGCAATGGGGAATCAATGGACTAATTTAATGGAGTGCAGGTGGGCTTTCAATCCTTATAAAAGAAAGCAATCTCCTGAAGTGTATTACAATGCACTGGAAGTGAGTGTGCCCTTATGAACTGAATGTAATTGCTGAACATTTGGCAAATATCTCTCTGGAGATGTCAGCATGCCATGCTCATATATCAACTTGAAATGACATGTTTGGGAAAGGCAAATAGATTGTAACACATTTATTATGAGGGATTTTTAAAATAAAATCTTTGAAAGCTATATAGAACTATAAGCTTTCAATCTTCTTTTTCATGTGGGTCATAATTTAATCTTTAAACTGTCTATCATTTGCAAAATGGTTTAAAACCCAGTATGACACTTGATGAAAATTATCTATTTCCAGTCATTTCTTTTAATCCTTGCACAATTTCTGCTAAGTTCTACGGTTCAAAAATGGAATTCAGCAGATCAGTGTAGCTCAGTTTATTGAAGTTAACAGCAAACGTCCCAATAATATCAAAATAAACTTTTTGGACCCTTTCCTCTTTAGGAGCCTAGGTACAAAGACACCAGCGAGTGCTTTGACAGTGGTGTGGATGGCCTCACTGCCGACACCAGTTCGCCCTCTCAGGGTTCCAGCATCCACTGGTATCCCCGGGCCCACTCCCAGTCCCGGTCCCGTTCGCGCTCCCAGGCCCTGCCGTCACGCAGCGAATCGGCCGGTGC
This sequence comes from Tenualosa thibaudeaui, assembly GCA_027481765.1. Classification (NCBI taxonomy): domain Eukaryota; kingdom Metazoa; phylum Chordata; class Actinopteri; order Clupeiformes; family Clupeidae; genus Tenualosa; species Tenualosa thibaudeaui. Next base: position 16,989,342 of record JAIFZK010000013.1, read on the forward strand.
CCTGCACCAGGGGACGGACGCCTTGCGGCAGAACATCTACGAGAACTTCATGCGGGAGCTGGAGACCGAGGGAGGAAGACTGGGCAGTGGCAGTGGGGGTGGGGGTGGTGGTGGCGAGGAACGTCAGTCCACAGAGGGCACAGAGACCAGCAGCGAAGAGGCTTTGGGCTCGCTGGAGCAACTCGACTTACTGTTCGAGAAAGAACAAGGGGTGGTCCGGCGGGCTGGCTGGCTCTCCTTCAAGCCCCTCATCACCCTCCACAAGGACAGGAAGCTGGAGCTTGTGCCCCGGCGCAAATGGAAGCACTACTGGGTTACCCTCAAAGGTAAAGCCATGCATCAGGGAATCTCCCCCCATTAGGTCCCGTCCGTGGTGTGCAACGCAATACAGTGCAATGCAGTTTTCCTCTCAGACTCTGTTCTTGGGCAAATCTGTCAACTCAATTTCAACTGTAGGGGCCTGGCTTTGTGTCAGTTATGCTTATGGGTATTATACATGCCTATGTGGATAATCTCACGGTGAATGACCTACACTCCAGCAATTATGTGTATGGCTATGATGGTGAATGAATCTATCGGTAAGGCTACTGACTACAGTGTTTCGAGGCATAGAGGCATAGACTATTCTCCACAATAAGGAGTTCTGTCTTGTAAACAAATCCCAGACAAAAATCTGGACTTAATAAAGCACATCTCATTTAAGTCTTTAGGAATTGCATAAAACTTCAAAGATATGGACCGATGCTGTTTATAATTCAGAGGAATTTTCCAGCTTGGAAAATAGTTATTTTTTACGCATCAGCTTTATCTAGGATTGGTATTATTAGACTGAGAGAATGATGTCTCTTATTATATCTGCACTTGAAAGTCCTTGTTGAACTTTTCCCTTTTCCACTCTTCTTTCCCTTTCTATCTCTCCTTCTACCTACCTTTTCACCCCTCCTTTCTTACTGCAGGTTGCACATTGCTCTTTTATGAGACCTATGGTAAAAGCTCTCCTGAGCAGGACTTATCCCCTCGCTATGCCCTGCTAGCTGAAGACAGTGTCGTCCAGGCTGTACCTGAGCATCCCAAAAGAGAGAATGTGTTTTGCCTCAGCAACACCTATGGTGACGTCTACCTCTTCCAGGTATATGATGTGTTGCCCCCACACCACCCACACCTAACGCCAAATATAACAGACCTGCAAGTACAGTAGATTACTGCATTTAAATATTTACAGTGTGTTTGACAGTGGGGATGGTGAGAGTAGAAAAAGTAGGAAAAAAGTAAGTATATGAAAGATTTTTCATAATGTTTATTCTCTTAAGCTTCATATAATCACCATCATGAAAGGTTGTTTGAGTCACACAGGCCTGCTTTTTGTCATGCAACGTGCTGTTTATGATCTATCCAAAAATGAGTAACAGAAGTTGTTTATCAGTGTGTATATTTCTCTTCTTTGGTGTGTGTGTGTCTTGTGCCAAGGCTGGCTGGCTCGCCTGCTTTGTCAGCAGTGCATTTTTTAGTGATGTGTTACCAGCTTTGTTTTCACAATGAAAGAAGTTGTGCAGATTGTTTATAAAATGGTGTTTATTGAATTAATGTGACCTAGGGTAATGTGACATGTGACCATTTTGTACTTTTTGCTTGAGGTGTTGTTTTCCTTATTTGAAAATAAGGATAGAGTGTGCATATGTGTGATTGCAAAAATATAAACATCTGTCTCGCTGGTTTTCAAAACTGAATTCATTAATTTTCTGGAATATTCCAGTCTTTTGCATATGAAAACCTGCTAAGTGGGAAAAAACCCTTCCCCAGTGCAAAGTCTCATTCTCTGATGGTAAATTTGGGCGGCTGAATGGGATGATCTGTCTGTAGAGGTAACTGGATTAGAATAGGAAACTTCACACTTGTCAGATCCAACCTCCGTTTTGAAAAGTAAGCTGTGTCGACTTGCAGACCGGCTCACCATAGTGTCTGCTGGAATGCCTTCCATTTAGCTCAAGCCTTTTTTTAGTCTCTGTCTCTCTCTTTTTCTCTCATTCTCTCTTTCTCTCTCCATCCTCAGGCCAGTAACCAGACCGACCTCGAGAACTGGGTGACGGCCATCCACTCAGCGAGCGCATCGCTCTTCGCCAAACGCCACGGTAAGGAGGACACCCTGCGTCTGCTGCGGGGCCAGATCCGGGGCCTGCTGCAGAAGATAGATATGGACAGCAAGATGAGAAAGATGGCTGAGCTGCAGCTCTCCATCGTGAGCGATCCCAAGAACAGGAAAGCCATCGAGAACCAGGTGAGTGGCTGAGCGCTCTTCATCACTCATCCAGAGGAATCTCGTTATGCATGTCCACACCTCCGCCCTCAGGGGAGAAGGCCTGGGCCCAAACGTTTGACTCTGTCACAAGGTCGCCTCTTCAAAAACACGTTGAATCAACATGACCTACTTTCTGGGGCTTGTGCTTACCTAGTGATTTGCCTGAGCATGGATATTTGACTCCAAGGCCATGTTTTGGAAGTTGTTTGCATACAGCGCTCACTCTTTGTGATGGGTCAGCAACTGCATAGAGAAGCTATTGATGGCTTTGTGCACCTCTCACACAAACAGTCGTTATTCAACTCTTTTGCAATGCAAACAGAATTCAGTATAGATTGAGAACTGTGTAAAATGATTAATTCATGTTTAGTCCCTTTCATCAGTTAAGTTTAGTGATATATAGTGCAGTTTACTGAACACATACGTGTGGTTTACACGTTTAGTTGCTTTCCCGGATGTTTCCTTGAACATGTTAGAAGAGGTTTATAGCAGAAATAAGTTGATTAGCATTACCAGAGGTTACGTCCCATCAACCCTCACTCAAACCTCAGATACTGTAACAGCTTAGTTCATAAACCTGAGTTTATAGTCTGGTAATTAAGGAGGGGTATAGGTTCTCTCACTGAAAGCATTCCAGCACTTTAAGAGCGCAGAGCAAGCAGGTCCTCCAGCTGAGAGAAATGAAAACCTTGTGTATTTTAAGACCAGTTATCCCAATAATGGAGTTGCTTTTTTCCCTCTGTTTATGCTATTTTGTTAATTTCCTGAATGTCTTCTTTGACTCCCTAAACTGATAATTAGTAATTGGCTTTACTGAGGATGTACACATATTCAAAGAAACAATAGTTTATGTGTGGTGGGGA